>OV884011.1:151035512-151635512 GCA_930367205.1 Acanthosoma haemorrhoidale | reverse complement strand
ATCTATGTATAACTAAACATTAATGGCTGTCCTAAACTCACAGAGTCTACTCAGTTGAGATTGGAAGTTCACTGGATCGTCGGTGGTCTGATAGAAAGGAGGAGGGGGATACTGCCCCGACTGAGACAAATTTAGTTGAATAGCCGAAGACAAATATCGCCGAAGTGCCAGCAGCTTCTCAAACTAATTACGAAGAGCGTCCAATCTTGCCCTTTGAACTTCCCTTAGTATAGTCTAAGGTAGTTCAGTCATTATAGCCATTTTTTTTTTTAAATTTCTGCCCTTCTAAACGTCTTTAGTTAGATTAGTTATGTACTGAGTTTAAACAATTAAAGAAATAAACAACTAAAAAGTGAATGAACTATGTATAACCAGAGATAATTACTGGCTTTAGCCTAAATGTCTTAAATACTTATTGCATGATTTTTAAAAAGACTACTTGGTATTTTTAGTGGAGCTTAATCCGTATTGTTGTTGCTGAGCCCTAAGGAGGAGACTGTATTTTCATTCAGGTATTAGGCGATCGTCTTTCATTTGCCTGCATACAATATCTATGTTGAACGATATAAAGAATATTACATCGCTCTGAACCATATAAGCTATGCTCGGCTACTGAATAGTTAATGTTTTACTAACTTTTAGAATTTCTCATTTCCTAGCTAAAGATATAAATATGAGTGAGTGTGTTTCATGGTATATCGGTTTAGGTTGGATGAATAAAAGATGTTAGATTTCACCTTTTTACGCGATTTTACCATATATTATTTAAATATATGATCGTTTGATTGTTTCCCTATGATTGGCAGTACATCATAGACGGTGATGCGATTTAAATTTTTAATTTAATTTTTTTTCTTTCCCTCCCCCCCTCTTAGCTCTCATATTTTTAAGATTATGGATAAGGGAAAAATAAAGGAATTTATTTGGGGTGAGCGGATCCTTTTACTAGGAGTACCTGTTTGAAAGTGGAGTGAGCCAAGGGCCGTAATGTCCACCATTTGGTCTGCTTCCCAGATCTAGAGAGTTACCTTCTTGCCTGTAGTGGTGGGGGGGGGGTGTCAGGTCTTGGAATAGGGGATTCTGGCAATGTAAAGAATTTCAAAAATAATCCAAAAATATAGTTAGGTGACCTCTCAATAAATTTCAACGGGATTTGTATATTACAGTTTTTGATTTATTCATTTGTCATGACAAGACAATGATCGGAATGGTTAGACAAATAAAATAAATACCATTGATAAAAAGCACCAAGTAGTCGTTTCCATGATCATTGTAATACGTTCCCCACTACAATAAATTCATGTGCTAAGCATCACAGAAATAAGGGTCACGTTTGCGGAAAACATTTTACTAAGAGTTGTAATGTGATTTTTGTAATTGAAATCCTTTTATAAACAACACCACATAATAAAATGGAGCGCCGAATACCTGAGTTGGATAAACGAGGGTTACCCCAAAGTTTCGAGATATGTGGTAATTATTATTTTTTTATGAGCTTCCGTTCATTTTTCAACTCTCAAAACACGATATATGAATATTTATGAGATGATACCGATGTTGCAAAAATATTGATTCAGTGCGTTTAGAAGAATGATGAAAATGGATTCCGAGTACCATTCATTATACCTTAATCAAGGCTACATTAAACTCAGTCCAAGAAACAAGCACTAAAGACGACTGTCTGGGTTCATTTCGAAAATTAACCAAATTACTAAAGTAAATTAAGAATCATCAATAGCTGCTGTAACTCCGTTAACGTACTGAAAGAAGCAAGATGATTAAAATATTTCACTGATACTCAATCTTTTTAGACTAATTAAAAGAATAATAATTGAAAATTTGAATCAAAAAAGAAAAACTTCTTGTTTATTACTAAGGCAATTGCCTTATTTTATGTATTGTACCATTTTATATAATTTGTCCCGTTTATCTTAAATATTATCATGCACATTTCAGGTTAAAACAAATGCTAATTTTTAAGTCTTGGTCAATTTCTTTAAAGCGGATTATCTACGTTTTTATCTAGCCCCATCCCTTAGTTACCCCGGTTAACCGGCGCTCTGATTTAAGCACGTTATGTTAATCATCACGTCGTGATTTTTAATTTGATACCCTACTTAACCTGATAGGAAATAATTATTTTTTAATTACATCTATTCAAGACCTGAAAATCGCTAGGTACTTTATGGTCCAATGAATAGTATTTTCGGCATTTATTTTTGTAACATATATTGACAAAAAGAGGTAGAATCTGTATGAAAAATATCTAGAACGACGTGGACGTAGGATAAACACGATTGAGTTTAATATTCAGTGTTAAATTTTCAAAAAATATATTTCATCGTGATTATTTGACCCACAACTTCTCGATCTCTAAGCCATTAATTGTTATTTTTTAAATTAAGCAATGATAATTTGTATATATTCGCATTATTATCCCGGTTTCTTTATAAGTGAACACTTTAATAATATTAATTTAAGAAATTAGGTTTATAATTCTCATTCATACTTGGTATTAATTATTACCTAATGATAACGTAAGGTAGCAAATATACAAATAAAACGGAACTTTATATTTCTTATTACCTAACGAATTGTGCAACTGCGTAATTGCGTATTCACACCAACTCCAAATTGATTCCCATAGATGAATTGAAATTGATCCTAACTAAATTACATCCAACCAGTAGTTTCTTTAGAGATTGGATTTCCTTGATGTTCAATGAGATTGATTAATTTTCGATCAAAATAGGAGAGCATTAAACCATATTCATTAAATATGGAAAAAAAACGAAGAGCTGAACAAACAGATAAAATGGGAGACTAAATTAAAATTAAAGACATAAGGTCGTAAGACATAAGCACAACTTTGGAGAAATCGAAAACAAGATCAAATCAAACTAAAATCGTTACATTTTTATACGTATTGATACTTTTTAAAAAGTTTTATTTTTTATAAGAATTACTGGTAACTGGAAGAGAAAAATTGATGAAAGAGGTGGGATTGGACTTTAGGACTTAATGATTACAGTATAGACACCCTTACCTAGGCTATTCCTTATCGAATAAGTACATTATGATACCGTTCATTCATTCTCTGAGAATGTTCCCTTATAATCTCAGAAAATATAGCCGCCTCCGATAATTTTTCAAGTCACGTACATTTAAGAGATTTAGTTATACATTATTTGAAAACATGGAATAAACTATTTTAATTATAGTCAACTTTTTATGTAGGCAATATTTTTAGCATCAAGGGGTCATCAAGTGATACTTCCATGGAAAATATTGTGCTTTTAAAAATAAGTACTGCTTGAGTTAAATCAGTGAAAACTATGTTAATGGCAGTTTTAATGAATTTTTTTATCGTTGTTTGAAAAAATAAAACAAAAATTATTCAGAGCGTCGCGATTTTTAATTCGATACCCTACTAAAATTTATTACAATTTTTCTTTTTTTAATACAACTAATTAGTGAATTAATGACACTAATGTTTTATGGATCTGACTATAATTTCCCTGTCTTTTTTATACTTAACGGGCATGTAACATTTTATGCCTTTAGTTCAAACAGTGGACTCATAAAAACTAGAACATACTCAAGAGTGAAGTCGATTTAAAATTTCAGAACCATTGGATCATTTGGCACTACCACTGAATACTCTGGTATAACACAGAGGCAGACAGACAATTGCCCCGTACCTGTTCGTATGTAGAGCCTCTCCCTTCAGTTTCACCAATTATGTATTTGATTTTCTCACGTTTCTGATGACGATGAGCGATTGGTAATTTATTCTTTGGTTACACCTTTCATATATAATGGGTGCGGTTTTAATTCGTTAATTAAATTTAACATGATTGTTATGGCAACTTCAACACTGCCAAATACTAGAAGCTATCCTCTTCACAACTTTCTTAGTTAATATCATTGCCTTCTATTCACTAGATCTAGTTAACCTTTGAAGGGACCGCTTATATGAAGCGGACTGCTTCTGGGGCCCTACAAACGTATTAAGTAGCGTCATCCCCAACGGGTCCAGCCTGCCTCTTTCCTGTTCACACTCCTCTTGTGGTCATGACTGTTCACCTAATGATATCAAGTGTGAGCTCGTGGTCATTCCAAGACCACGTAAAACTACCTATAATATCTAGCCTGTACTTCTCCTGAATATAGTGCACTTTCGGGACACACCTTGTATGATCTTATGGAGTCAGAATAAAAAACAAACCTGAATCAAGCTGGCCACCGACAAAAAGGTCAAAGACCGTAGTTTTATCTCTTTCTAATGCTCACCGTGCTAGGTCGACAAGACCTCCATCGGTGGGGGTGCCGACAGCAATTAAATAGTTTTACGTCGTACAACTCCATTTTCATTTTTTATCATTACCCTTTACATTAGTTAAAAAAAAGTAGAGAAAGCCAAATCGTTTAAATTTTAACCGAAGAACATATCTGATGATGCAGTCATCAATCGATTTATTTGACCATCAGACATTTACGTAACAAAAGGACAATAACTAAGAATATGTTATAGCTGTATAGTTCACACAACATATACCATCACAGAGCACTAAGGAAAACTAAGCAGATGGGAATAAACCCGCGTCAACCTACGAAGATAATGGATTGGAACACCTAAGATGGACTCATGTATTTAGTGCCTGAAGTGGTACTCGAAAGACTTATATACGTGTTTATAAATATAACTTCATTAAAAAAAATGTTTAGATCATTCCACGCATTCTATCTTTAGGGTTTCATTTTCAATACCAGAAGTCTGTCAGTCTGGACTGGCAATAGGGAATCTGCCACTCAGGTTGCACTATTTGATATTAGGAAGAAATGAAAATTACAGACATCTCCATCAAACACAATCCATCAAAAAGGGGCTTACCTTTCATTAATTTCTTTGTAATAAAAAAAATTGTATATAATTTTGAGTAGGATTTCAAAAAAAATATATCAACGTCCTGAAAACTATATGTAATTTCTCTTAGTTCTGGTTGCTGGTTTCACAGCCGGGATATCCCTGTCGTAGCACATAAACTGTACATATAAGATAATGGTATATTTGGTGATAACCACTACGAGAAGGAGTATGATTGTCCTTGGGCCTTTGACAAACTCTACCCAGCCTTCAGATCTTGGAGTCAAATAAGGGCAATCCCTCCCACAGGTGACAACTGACGCCCACGGTATTCATCAGTTTTAAGGTAGTTCGTTCGTCTTGGTTTTACATTGAGGACTCTTTATGGACCAACTCTAATCTGAGTCAATCTAAGAGTATATACATTTATAAATAATATATCTCATATATATACCATATATCATACTTGTATATTTCATTGCATAGTGCAGTATTATTAAGTGGCGCAGAAACAGAAGAAAGAAATCAGGAAGAAAAAAAAGAATAGTGGAGAGTTGGTAAATTAAGAAGTTAGTAACCAAGGGAGTTAGTAGGGGAGAAATCGGGAGAGAGGAGAAGATCTTGGCGAATACAGTTCAACTGAGAACAGTTCTATATTATGTAGATTACTTTAGAACTGAAGATGTCAGTATGACAATCAAGAGCGTTTTTTCAATGAAAAACTTTATAGAGAGACTGAAGAAATTTCCATCCAATCAAATATAACCTATATTATATTTTTAAAATATATATAACCAAATGAAATACTTACAAAGTAAATTAACAGTATCCATGGCCATTAAATGTTTTAGAAAGTCGGAAACGATTTAAATCTCTAAAATTTGACAAACTCGATGAAGCTGTATTAAAATATGTGAAAAAAATAAATAAAAAGAACATACTTGTGACTCAACCGCTCATTAACTATAAAGCGGATGAACATGCTGCAGTTTTAAGATTCTCATTTGATATCTTGAGCTCTGGGTGCCTCGAAAAATTAAAAAGCAACACGGTACCCAAACCTTATATCAGGTGAACGTGTTTTGTAACTGAAATGTTCCCAATCGTTAACGTTTCTCAAAAACATTAAGTGCAATTGTTTTTAGTTTTGAGGAATATTGAAGTTGGATATAAAAAGGTTGGAATGCATATCATCAACATAAAATCAGAGCAGAAGATGCGGATTCTTACAGGTTAACCGCTCCCATAATGAAATCAAGTCTACAAGTCACAGGTGTGAATCCATTTTTTCATATTCATGTTAGCAAACAGACTCTCATGACTATAAATACTAAGCCAAATAATTGAGTATTCAACGGTAATATATGCTGTAAACCACATTCCCCTCAGAGTTTTATTTATTTTTTTTTAGGACCCTAATCGTGAATTATTATTCTGATAATCTATTCGGACCTGCTCAGAAAGAGATCTCTCTTTTTCTCCATATTCAACGGCTTAAATGAACCGGATCAACTCGGTTAGTTTCAAAACTTGTTTTTAATATGACTCCAAATAATAATAGAACATGTTCCATAGTAGGGAATGTGGGCCTTTGTAGGTTAACACTTCATGTACGGCGTGTAGAATTTATTTTGCTGCAATGCACCATGCCAGTAAAAATTTGGGAAATTGTAATATGTAAAGTCAGGAAAACTGGAAAAAAATAATATTCGAAACTCAAGCTCGCTTAACCAACTTTTAGGATTTCTCGAAACCTAGATCAGAAGCTATCATAACATCGAGTGGATACAAAATTATCCAGATAGGCATTAAACGTCTACTATTGCCCAATTTAGGGATTGAAAAAATTACAATAATTTTGGTGCTGGTGCTAATAATAAAGTATGAAGGCGCACAGAATCCTGATGCAATTGCGCCGAAATCAAAAGCTGGTGAAAGGTCTGAGATGAGTCACCGACTATGAAATGACTAACTGCACTTTCTTTTTTTTTCATTACAACTTTCCCATATAAAGTCCTTCGAAACTTCCCGGTACTAACAGTTTCATTTATTTATTTATGTTTATTATATTCCTAATGTAAAATACCGAGCCTCGAATCAGCATACTAGCCATTTTTATTTTTACGAAATAAATTTTCCTTAATAAATTGTATATTTTTTAGATATTCAATATATACGGTCACTTTAATATTAACAGGTAAAACTAATATCATACTGGCCGCCACGGAAGGTCAATTGAACCCAGCGCTACCCCAACAATAAAGTACGGATAACTTCTGGTTCAATAAACTTTAAAATTGAGGCGTTTCGAGTATATCTTACTTGCTCGCATTCGGTGGTGTTGCTCGTATCTCGTGGCTCCTGCTTTGCCTGAGATATCGATTTGGTTGACGCTGAATGTTTCAGCAAGTTCAGTCTGTCCTTCCTTAGAGATGAAGCAGACCAACCCTGTTTAGAAGCAAACAGCCGTGGATACCTACTTAGCTACTAATTACTAGTAGGTAAATAAAAATTCCGAGCTCTTAATCAATGGTTAACCATTCAAACTGAAGTTTAGTATTATATATCGTTAATAATTACTCATTATTTATATTTTGATTTCATATCACATACATTTATTTCTTTTTAGAACAAATAAATCATTCCATTATATCGAACCGCTGGTTTATTGTTATTATTTCATGATTACTATTATTTCTCGCCAGGCATAAAAAGTTAAAAATATTTACATTCAATTTTATTAATTAATTGGTGGTAGCTACATCAATTCGATTTCCCGATCAGGGAAAACATTGGTCAATTTAAGCTATATCAAAATGGCAAGTACTTCATATTTTATTACATTACTAATTAATGAAGAAGGGTACATATGCAGACGAATCAGAGGGCATAGAAACTGAACAAACAGTATCAGAAGTTCGAATCTTAAATTTCTTTAAGGCAGGGACTATTTAAACTTGATGAAACTGCCACGATTTTTCACTTTTGATTTGTTTTCGATGCTCCCCCTGATTGTATTTCAACAAAACACTAATCAGCATGTCGAGGTATAGTAGAGTATTCCTTCAACATTTCAGACATATAAACAAAACCTCTCCCTTTTTGGTCAGTGCCATCCGCGGGTTATTTGTCATTGATATAAAAACGATCATATTACTTTTAGAAGCCTAAAAATTATTTTAATTTGTTTTAAACCAAATTAAATTTATAAAAAATATTTAATAAACAGATAAAAGTAAATAAATGAAGGGCGTAGAAATAGATTGAGCAATACAGAGAGATGTCAAAATCAGTTTCTTGAAAACAAATTAATTGGTTAGGTAAAAACTTCATTAAATTTTATACCAATAATATTCCATTGTATTTGTTAAACCGGGTAATGTGTTCATTGAGATTATATCAATAATTCTAATTTCTTTCAGATCGCAAAATTGTTTTGGCTAATCTCAGGCCAAAAACTGAAACTAAATGAAAATAAATTACTGTCTATTGAGAATTAATACTTGAACCGAGAGCAAGCGATGCACAATCAAAACGTTAATGAGCTTACTCACAGAATGTAAACCTTCCAGGATAGTATTATTACATTTTTAGTCGTTTATATATACTTGCATGTATATATGTATAAACAAACAAGGTTATATTATATTGAATTATATGTAGCTCAACAAAAAAAAAAGACAAATAAATGAAAAGGCGACTGAAAAAATGCATCTCATCAAGAAAAAAGCCAATTTCTCCCAGGTATCATATCCACAGTTAGGACATAAGTTTATTTTTATGCACAAGTTCTTTCAACAGCTCACGCTGCCATTTAAAGGTGCTTAGAATTACAATACAGGACGGTCTCAGGCCTCTTACAAGGCAAACCACCCTTTAAAGAATTAAAACTGTTCAATGTTGGTTCTATAATGTATCCTTAAGATTTATCCTAAGTGTGAATCTAGAGGTCCGTCTGTTCTTACCATTATAAGTTCTCTGTTTTACCTAGAGACATGAAAATTTACATTCAGGTTCCAATCGACAACCCCACGAATAAGTCTCAATAATCAATTTCTTAATTCATTTTTTAAAATCGTATCACGTTGAGTGATCTTTTCTGTGAAACTAATAGTTTCGATGATCTGAGTAATAATACACATTACATTTTCAGACTTCAGGTCATAATAATTACTGAAAGGAGTATTCGGTGGTTTCAGGGACCTTAATTAATAACAATGGCATACAAAACAACTCGGTGTCTTTTTATTAATTAATCACTTGTACATTTCAACACATATTATGCTATATAAGTAAAGAGCCAACTTCAGGACGGAAAACCTCAATTAACTAATTGGGTAATTGAATATTCACACATGACTGAATCGGTTTTGTTTATTTCAAGGTGTTTATTTTACTTAATCAATGTGTTGTGTATCCAAAGCCTAATTATATATTTGTACTTTACCATCAATCGCTGACTGAATGAATTATTCATGATTAAAGCCATGCAATGTGGACAGCATGTTTTTTAAGCAAGTCTTCAAAATAAACGCTACCTCCTAAAGGGCCTCTGTGGAATGAAACATAAAAACCTTTTTATTATTTAGTGTGCCAGGATTTATTATTTAATCAACAAAGAATTTACCAGCAGATAAGTTCAGTATGGATTAATAAATTAATTAGAGACTAAATACATACTGAGTGTCGTTATAATAAATAAAAATATTGTGTCATTCAAAATTTATCAGCGATCTGATGCTTGAGATCAAGAAATAATTAATCCCGACTATCGCGATCATTATTTAGAAAAACGTGAAGGTTGAGAGGTATCCCTCTCACAAAGGATAGTCGGCCTTTGGAAGTTTTGCACCACCGATTTAATTTTTTAGTATAATAATAACCTAGATTAGTATATCGATTCAGAAAGCTATGCAATAGCAAGAGTTCTATGAAAGAACACTCAAGTGTTACGAAAGTAAATGAGCAAAAAACATCATGATAAGGTGTTAATTGACCTTTTTAGTGCAAATTCATGAATGGAGTCTCTGGAATGGTTTGTAAACCAATTTTTAAAACGGTTCACTTTTGCCGGCGCCATCTTAAAATTGTATTATTTCACTGGAATAATTTTAAAGAAAATATTAATGCAAACTTTAGGAAATTGTAGCCACTGTAAACGAAAAAAATTCCATGGGCAACATGATGCAGTTTATTGTATGTCTACAATATATATGTATCAGCGTTTTTTTTTTTTTATACAGATTAAATATTAAAAGCATGTATTGGTCTTTGATCCTTACCATTTTTAAATGTATTTCAGTCCATCAAAGACATGACAAACGATTCTCTCAAATGTATGAAAACTGCATTTTTGAATGTTAAGAAAAAAATCAGTTTGTGAGACACTGCATACATGAATCCCTCTGTTGAAGGTCTCTCTCATGCAATTTGCTCGATTCCAAAAATATAGATGTTTACAAATAGAATAAGAGGTTAAAATAATATTAAGAAAAAACTCCAGCAAAAAAACATCAACAAAGAATTCATCCTGTGAATGAAGTTTAGTTCAATGAATTCCAATTAATTATTTGGGTTCTTTTTATAAAGGTTTATCGATTGTGTTCTGTTAAAATTGGTACTTTTAGCACTTTTGCAAAACATTATTCGCTAATCTGTATAATAACAAGGAAGGGCTACATTTTTACACAATTATTTATAGTTACTTCTGCAATATACGAATAAATTAATGAGCATATGTTGTTTGCAAAGTAGTTTTACTGTGCTGTTTGTAATATTTATAAAAAAAATCGTGTGTGATATATTATATTATAAGGAACACCGTTTTGATTACTACATCTTACTGTTATTAATTACATCGACATGCGGTTAATGTTTATAGGGTTGTTTGTATTATTATTTAAACAATTTAAAATTTCTGGTCTTGACCGGTGAAGTTTGCTGTCTCAAAGGTGAAAGAAAGGGTCTGCGAAAAACTGGTGAATGCGATATTAATGACAGTTTTCATGGCTCCGAAGTCTCAACAAATATTGCATATTTTTGATCCAGAAATCAAGGCATCTAAACTTACACACTAATTGATGAGAGATCAGGAGTTACATTAATTGCCTAGTAATTTTTTATAGGTTTCAAATTCAAAAATTCAGTTAATCAATTTTTTATAGGACTTCATTATTGTTTAATGGGCTGCTTTTGTTTTTTGAATTTTTCTACATCAAACAATTAATTAATTTCATGTTTCTGCATCAAACAACATTTCCAAAAAAGTTGAGAATACATTTTTTTTGTAATTATAGTCTATTAAAGTAGTCGATTCCCTCTTCAAACTGATGAAAAAAATCAAAAACAAAAATTTGTTTATTAGCAATAATATGGTAACTAATAATATGGATACATAAGTAATTATATAGAACCTTCTTGTAAAATTTCATGTCTCTACGTCGGAGCAGATAGGGCCGAAAAGATAATCCTTCCTGAATTAAAAATCGGGACCATAAATGTTATTTGTTATCTAAGTTTTTGCTATCATTCTTGGTACGTCGGTCTAGAATCTTTCAAATTTATATTACCTTCTATTAAGGTTTGATGGAATCAATTGTTTTAATTCCAACAGCAGATAAATATTATATCGATTCATACTATAAAGAGGCAATGAAGGACTGAATGTGGCAGCAACACTGCCAATATTTGTCTTGGCCAAATGACAAGAGAAGTGGGTGAATCTTTTAGAAAAAAAAGGTCACCCTAGCCTCCTTTAATTTGACTCTCTGATTATCTAGCTTTATTATAATTTTTCTAATTTTTATTTCATCTCTGAATTTTTACTGATTCCCAACTAAAATTCAGAATTTGAACGTTACATTCAATTTTTCATTATCAACATATGACCCAAAAACTAATCAAACTAGAAATAAATTAAATGCGATTACCAAGCTCGAAGAAGTTACGGTTTCAAACAAGTATGCTTGTCCAGTATTTATTACTACCCCTACACAAAATACCAAACACACTTCAACAGGACAATGAAATGCTCAACAATCAACAATTCTAAAATATTCAGTCTGGTAATAACTAACTGATAATTTAAATACTTGAGAACTATCAACAATTGAAATACAACGAATTCAATTCTTATCTTAAACTTGGAAATTTTTGTTACGTGTTATCTTTATAATATGAAAAATAATGTTTTTTTTGTTTGCGGGAAGATAATGCACAAGTACGGAGTAAGAAGTAGAATAATAATAAGTATGTATGATTCAGTCAATCATAAATTTTCAAGGATGATTTAACAATAGCTGAAAATATACACTTGAAATGTTCGTTAAAGTAAAGTAGAGCATCAACCAAAAATTTAACGTGAATTTCGAACGGCTATTTCGCAAACTAACATTTCTACAGTCCTAGTTCAGAGGCTATTTAAGGTCTCAATTTCTGAATTTTTTCCGTTTCTTCAGGACAGATTGTTTTTATGTGCCAATATTTTAACTATATACAGTTTTTTCGGCCATAAACATTGAGTAATATTTTCACAATTGTTTAATTTTTTAAAGAGGTTCAAGACTTCATCTTGTCTTGATATTCTTCCATCACATTTTTTAAAAAGAAATTTATATATATCTATTTTTTTAATGAATATTAACAATAGGCGGCATTCACCTCCTTATTAAAAATATTTTTACCTTGTTCTATATTTATTTTTAACGTGTTTCTCTACGCTATTATTTATTTTTACTTTATATTATGACCTGTTTATTATGTTTTTAGTAAATAGGGTAGGGGGTGCTTTACTTTCTAATTATTACTAGTTTTTAAACATTTGTAAATTTTATTATATATTTATTTATGAGGATTTAGGTATGCTAATTAACCAAATGTTATACCGTGGTTATGATAAATTTTATGCTGTATACAAATATTGCTTCAGTATTTACTATATAAATTTGTCTAGGTTCAATTTGGTTTTAGCTTTTTTCCGTTTTGTTGCACTTGAAAATGGCAGTATGACTGCAAAAAGCACCTGTGTAGTACAGTACACACTTCCTATACACATAAAAATCTTTGATTCAATGGAGAATAAATGAAAAGGCAACTAATCCTGGGATCAACTAATTGCACAATTTACTTCTTCGAGAGTGTCAATGACTCTTCCGGGTAGTGGTACTCTAATATAAATAAAGTTGGCTATTTAATCATTTTTCTATCTTTTTTTTATTAATACAATCTGCACAAAGCAATAAATCTCGCCCTTTAAATCTTAATGGCTAACCATTAAAGCTCTATAAGATGATCCCATATTAGTAGTTCCCGTTATCTCCTGACCCTAATGACATTATCACAGCAATAACACTGATAGCGGGAATCAGGACTGCCATTATAATTTACACAAATTATAATTCTCAACTACAGGAGATGTGTTACCTGTAGGAATTAAGTGAGCCTAGTGCTGGACCCCTAGAAGCTCAGATTAGAACCCTGAAGGCGGGTTGCGAAGAAGGCATCCTTCAGATCGCGACACTGATCAGCAGAAGAATGAAGACACACGAGAAAAGTGGTCCTGAAACAGCACCAGGGAACCGACTGAAGAAGCCAGGGAGTGCGACTGGGTGGGGAGTCCGCAGTGCGCAGGGCTCCCACCTCGCACGTAATTCGATACGCGCTCTCTGTCTCCTCTCTAGACGCCTATGTCTGTCGTCCGGAGGATCGTTCAAGGCAGACTGCTAGGTACTATGCTAACGATCGTTCCAAAATCATGCACCCAAATACAAGAATCCAAAAAACACTTTTATCGAGCAATACGAATGGCCTCCAATACGGGGCCCTGTTTGAAACAAAGCCTAAGAAATAGGCAGAATCTTACAAAAATTATGGACCAGAGGCTTAAAACCTGTTCCTAGGAAAGATAGCGCATTTCAGCTACATATCTACACGTTGGGTCATCAAAACGCGCCACACTCAATCTGCCTTCTACGCTCCAAAATAATGTAAGAATGCTGCAAAATGCCATAGACATGCATACGTTTTTGGATTTACCTGGAGGTAAGGAGGTCTCCAGGTCTTGTTATCTAAAGGCGATCAGAGCTAGCGGAGGTAATTTTTCACTATGCCAGACCTCTAGGTCTCAGGCTAGCAGATATGCTCAGGCCTTTATTAAAGCAACACGTGGTGTACTCTAAGTGCAAGTTTTATAAGAGTGTGATTCTCAACTATGCAAAGTATCTAATCCTTCTTTAATATACACCTCCTCGCTTCCTAAAACATCCTTTCTACCCAATGATTACCACGGGCAGGCGATATACCGGACAGTTATATATAATGCTAAAAACCCCTTCTAGTGTATACCTGCCTCGTGACTTCATGGAAGTTACTAATATTATTAGGTAAGCGACCGCATCCTTCCTAGGCCTAGCTCCCTCTTCCCGGAACTGCCCTATCCTTATACATATGTGTCTTTGCTTTAGTCCCCACTTGTTCACAGTTGTTTCCCAGACACTCGATCCTAAACCTCCGATCCAGTAGGTAGTAACATAACTCTTAATATCTGTATATACCAGTGATTTGCTTGTACTTCATAATAAAGCTTTTCTTTTAAAATACTCTCCTCTACAAAGATTATTTAACTGGACACTGAGGAAAGCGAATGAATTTCACAATGTCTAATTGTTTTATTATATATTAATATTTATTATCAGTCTATTTTTATTGCAAAATGAACTCCTCAACTAGCCCATAACCCCTTATTACAAATCCTCTTCAGGAGTTGCGGTACACCCTAAGAATGACATATATATCATGGGTGGTTGATTGTCTGATAGTAGCATAGTATAGTGTAATTTGTTGTTGCTGAAAGCGCTTGGTTATAGAAAATATATATACAACTCTTAAAACATCCAGACAACATTTCAGAGAAACGTACCCCGACTAAAAAATGTATGCAAGTCACCATTACAATTCTAATGCCCCAGTCCTCGGATACTGCAGAAAACGACCCTTCCACCTCTTTGGCTCTTGCTCAGTTATTCTGCAGAGAAGAGGAAGAAAATCCTCTTATTGTCCTCTTCTTAACTGTAGTCTATGGTGGTGTTCTGTAGGATCCAACTCGTAAGGGATCGAAGCCTGTGGCGGTATCATCCCTATAGCATTTTGACCAGCCTTGAAGATGACTTTTCTGAAAATAACAATTTCCAACTACAAGATTCATGTCACCCTCTACAAAATATTTTGAAAAGCTATACCTCTACTTACATAGCTATATATATTTTTTGTTTGTAATAGAAAAAGTTAATTATTAAGATTTTATATGGTATAAACATTGAAATCGTTTGGAGATTACTTAAGTTTTTTTTATATTTCAAAAATTTAAACAAAAAAATAATTTCATTACAATTAGCAACCGACTTTTAATGTATTTTAAAAATTAATAACGTTTTGATTAAATATGAATCCTCCAATTTTTTTAATAGTCCAGCTATAACTGTTTAATTAAGAGAAAATATTGTGCCATCAATGTTTTCTGGCCCGAAATCAATATGCGGTTGGTGTTTATTATATCTCAAGTGTGAATTAAATTGGAAATTTTGTCCCTTTGTGACAAATCTCAAACAAGATGGTTCAGAAAGTTGACTCACGCTTATTTGCAAGGTGATACCGGAAAATGTCGGTACAAAAGCAGTTTAAAATTAATTATTCATGCTATAAAATGCATTATTCAAATAATTTAAAATACAAGCCACCCACCGGGTAAGGAAGGCCAACCATTTACGGGGTGTCAAATTGTATGTGTGGGCCGCTGTTGGTTGCGGATCCCTGGTATACAAGGTTTGATAAAAAAGTAACGAGAATTATTGTTTTTCTTAAAAATTTTTTATTTATTCATCGATAGCAATTTCGTCCCTGTCAAAGTGATTCCCCTTAGATATAATACACTTGTTCCAGCGTTTTTCCCTATCTTCGAAGTACTTTTCAAATTCACTTCTCGATATAGCTCTTAGCTGCTTCAGTGGTTCTTCTTTTATCTCATCAATGGTGTCAAAACGTCATCCTTTCAAGGTTTTTTTCAACTTCGGGAACAAAAAGAAGTCGCAGGGAGCCATAGCCGGCGAATACGGTGGCTGAGGTAATACAACAGTGTTGTTTTTTGTTAAAAAATTACGAACAATCATTGAGGTGTAAGCAGGAGCGTTATCGTGATGCAATTTTTACGAATTGTTTTGCCAAGTTAAATAATCTTGTAGAGGAGAATCTGTTAAAAACGTTTATTATGAATAATAATCAAAACACTGGTATATATTGAAACCTACCTCATTTTTTTACCATGATATTTTTCTAATTTAATAGATCAATTGACCTTAACTAATTTGGTAGGTCCGTCATGAGATCTTTAATTCAACTTATTTTTATGTCTTCGACATAGGAAATTATCCCGATTGAATCGCCCGATCTCAAGGCTAATGTTATAGTTATTAATAAATTGAGAAACTGGGAATTGTGAAATATATACAAGTATAATGGTTATAACAAATAATTATAATTATAAATAGTGCTGACATTAATTATATAAAAAAAATATTCAATTCCTTTTGAACAAGGATAGTTACTACTAATTAGTTATATAAAAAAAATGATAATTGAGCTCAATCTCTTTTTAATGGATCCATAATAAAAAAAACAATATCTATATCACCCAATCGATGATATCCGTGTAACCTTCTTCTTCTTCTTCTTCCTTTTCTTCTTCTTCTCCTCTGCTTGTGTTGATGACCGTCAACGGAACGGGAGCTTGCTCTGCTTTGCTCTCTGGCTCTTGGCTAAGACTGACTAAAACTCCCCTTCGTCTCATCCCCACTCCTAAGAGCATAAGGGCAGATGTTGGACAAAGTGGGAGGGTGGCTGGTCATGATATTCTCAAATATCATGAATGTTACAATTGCCTTCCCTTATAAATAAAAAAAATTTATGAAAAATTTTTTTTTTTTTTTTTTTTTTTAAATGGATCCACAATATTATGTTGCTGCGTTCGGTTTGTTGAATTGGTTGTTTATAACGGGTGTTGAAATTTTACAAAGTTTATAGTAATAATAGTTCAAATTTTGCAAGGTTTTAAATTGCTTGAAAAGCGTACAAGTTGTTTTAATTTTTTACTTAACTAAATCATTATGCTAATTAGTATGGATTAGTTCGAAGGTACATTGTTTTATGGAACATAACGCGATTTGGAAACATTTGTTGAAAAAACGGTTGAGTGTGATTAGTAATACATATTGGTTTTTAATTAAAATACTAGACAATTCTACTGGTAATTAGTAACAATAGAGAAAAATTGTTGTGTGTGTGTGTGGGTGATTTGAATATTTTACCTGAGTGAAAAGATAGGGACGTCGTTGTCGCGTATAAAATAATATTAAATAAATCAATTAAATGGACTTAAGCATTCAAGGAATATTTACGATCTGTTCTATAGATTAAGTGATAGTGAAGTCAGAAGCTTCACTTGCCGATAATTCCATAGACTTTACTAGGGTCAGCATTTCTAATAATAGTTTTGTTTTTGTTTGTATAAACTTCTAAAGTTTATGTGTCATCCGATCAGTATTATTTTCATTTAATAATAAAAATAATAAAAGAAAACTATAATTTTTTTTCTTTTTTTGAAGTCATATTGTATCGAACAAAAAACATCCCTGTAATTATTTTTAAATGCCTTCCATTCATTAATTTTAATGTTGTTCAAATCAAACACGCAAAAAGGAATTTCATCAAGATGAGTTGGAATTTGAGATTCCAATTTCTTCATATCCAAAACTTTATTTTGAATTATTTTTGAATTTTTCACGTTATCGCTGGTTGTCTGCTGATGCTCTGTAATTTGATCTTTCAATGAAATCACTTCTCCTTTCTTAACATTCGCTGTATCTTCTAACTCTGAAAATTTATTTTCCAACAAACTCATATCATTCTCATAGTCAAGCTTTATTAGATCATGTTGACGTGAGGTACACTCATCATTGTTATCTGCAGTCTTCTGTTCATCCTCCAATGAAGTCATTTTCTCTTCATTATCCTTAATTGAATATAAGCTAAGATCTGTCTCACAATCAGCATCAACTAGTTGTGACTTTGTTAAATTTGTTTTTTCATGATCTGTCGTATTTTTCAATAGAATGATTTCTTCTTTTAATTTTGAATTTACATTATTATTTCCTTGGAGTGTTCTCTCCTCACAAATTCGTAATTGTCTATCTAATTATTCGTTTACATCCGTGAAACCTTGTTCGAATTTTGCCGATCTTCCCGATTTTATTTCTTCCCTTAATTGATCAAACTTCCCGCTCAACTCTTTTTGTTCTTTATTATTTTCTTTAAGCGCGTTTGATTGACTGTTTAATTTTTCGTTTATTTCTTTGTTATTTTCTTTAAGTGCGTTAAATTGACTGTTTAACTGGGCAAGGATTAGTTGTAACATCTTGGAATGATTTATCGTGGGTTCGGGGTCGGGGGCTGAGGGGTCTTCTTTAGAGGCTGGGTTTGACCCAACCCCAGTACCTGAGTCTGACCCACACATGTTTGTGTTCGTCATTTGTGTCTGTGTTTGTGTAACAAATGTTAAATTAGAAGAAAAATATAATATGTTAGTAAATAGTTCTAGTTATTATTCTAACATGCAATACCTCACAATTCCTTTGGTTTCTTTAGAATTTTTGAAGTTAATCCCGGAGCGGCCCCCATTGCAACCTACCTCATTTTTTTACCATGATATTTTTCTAATTTAATAGATCAATTGACCTTAACTAATTTGGTAGGTCCGTCATGAGATCTTTAATTCAACTTATTTTTATGTCTTCGACATAGGAAATTATCCCGATTGAATCGCCCGATCTCAAGGCTAATGTTATAGTTATTAATAAATTGAGAAACTGGGAATTGTGAAATATATACAAGTATAATGGTTATAACAAATAATTATAATTATAAATAGTGCTGACATTAATTATATAAAAAAAATATTCAATTCCTTTTGAACAAGGATAGTTACTACTAATTAGTTATATAAAAAAAATGATAATTGAGCTCAATCTCTTTTTAATGGATCCATAATAAAAAAAACAATATCTATATCACCCAATCGATGATATCCGTGTAACCTTCTTCTTCTTCTTCTTCCTTTTCTTCTTCTTCTCCTCTGCTTGTGTTGATGACCGTCAACGGAACGGGAGCTTGCTCTGCTTTGCTCTCTGGCTCTTGGCTAAGACTGACTAAAACTCCCCTTCGTCTCATCCCCACTCCTAAGAGCATAAGGGCAGATGTTGGACAAAGTGGGAGGGTGGCTGGTCATGATATTCTCAAATATCATGAATGTTACAATATACAAATATTAATCAGTTAATCAGTCAATTCGGCTTTTTTTTTTCCTTAGCTCTCAAACTTATAAAAATAGGATGTGGGAAAAATAAAGAAAAATTATTTTGGGGTAATGAGTGCCTTTCCACTAAGGGGAGTCCCCCATTTGAAGGATGTATGAGAAGGATATAGGGTGTGGAATGCCTAAAAAGGCGGATGGAATCAGGAAGGTAGTGAGAGTCTACCAAGGGTTGAGCCTAGGGGCACCTAGGCAATGGATTGTAGTCGGTCAGCAAAGCCTGGCCCGCCCCGGCAGGGGCCTGAAGTGAGTCAGCCTCTCGGCCGGAATGTCGACCCTGCTTACACAGGTAGATGGGGCCATTGTGGCTTCGGTTGAGTCGGCCGGCATATTACACATTGGTTTATGTACTCATTGATACTTTCTTTCATTAACGGGAAGTAGTGTGATTTTTTCAGTTTGTTGCATGTTTCAAGAGTTCCTCTGTGTGCAGTTTTTCCAGTGTGATAGTTGGTTATTAATTCTAATTGTTCTTCTTTGTTTTCTATGTCTTTTGCTATATTTTTGCTTTAATTTCATAGCTGGGTAATTGTTTTGTATCGTTCGTAATATTATCTCAAATGTTTCGTCGTACCAAGTATTCAGTATTCAGTTTGGGTAAGGATGAGTCACAGTACATTCCATAAGGGGTTTTCGGTTACAGAATTTGTTCAAACACATCTTGTATGTCTTGCTGGTTTTGTATAGTCAGTTCATGTCTTTGTTTCCCAAATGGTTTTAAAAAGTGAATAGCTTTTATTCCCTTTTTTTATGATTAGTTGGTGTTTTTCTATATTAACTATTTTTCCGTCGTTTACAATCCAGATTTGACCATTTGATGATTTTTGCCAATGTATCGTTGCTCCGCATGTACTTATCTGGTCATTTTCTGTTGGGGTAATTTCCATTTGTTTTCCGTTTTATTTTCCGAATATCTTTGGTCTCTTCTTTTTTTAAATTTAATACCGTTTATTATTATTTCGTCATTATGACATTTTATTCGGCTTTTAATTCCTTCATTGTTTCGTATCCTAACAGAGCATCGAAACGGTTGCTGAATAGATATATTAACATTTTTACCTTTGCACTAATTCCTAACAGCGGTGTCGGGTCGTCACGAGGGGGGTGCCTAGTTACCCTAGCCCTGGTGACGAAGTAAGGGTTGATTAAGCTTAGGACCTGGGCAATCGTTTCACGCTCTTACTATCTGACTCCATATTTGATAGGTATGTGCTCCGACAATGCACTATGTTCAGGAGAAGAGGTATAGGGTAGATAGTTTGTGTGGTCTTGGAATGACCACGAATTCACACTCGGTATCTGAGGGTAGGCGAAATCCGTCAGGATCCCAGAGGCGAGTGTGAACCGGAGAGAGGCAGACTGAATCGCCGTGGGGAACACTGCTTGGTAAGTTTGCAGGGCCACGACAACCGTTGTCCATTAGGGAGAGGTCTCTCCCAAGGAAGTGCTAGATTTAGCGAGACGAAGGCAGAGATTCTTCAGAGGAAGGTGTGAGGTTTGACAACGCCGGACTAAAACGTAGCGAGGTAAGAAGAGAGAGATGAGGTTTTCATAAATGAGGAAGCCAAGTTTTTGAACATCAGAGCAGCCACGAGCCATCAGTCAGCCAGTCGTATGGAGAATGACTTACAGGCCCAAACCACCGGTCTTAAATACCCAGCTGCCTTCGTCAGTAGCCAATCAGCTTCGGTTTTATAGGACCCAATGCCAGTTGAGTATGTGGTGGCCTTTGTACTCTGACAGTTGGTGGCCTTAGCCTCCCTGATACCTGACCCGGGTAAGGGTCTCCGGCCCTCTCGGCGGTTTGGGTTGCTTGGTACCTGCTACGGGTAGCGGGAGCCCCAGCTCATATAACTAATTGCCTCGCAGCTGCATCTTTATTGTTTACAACATAACAACGATTTATGGTTTGGTAATGTTATTTGTATTTGTTTAAATTAATTTACAATATATATATACAGTAGAGTATAGGGTGATTTATCTTATGTAGTTAGCGGTCGCTTCAGCGGGTATAAGTCTATTGTTGCACTGTGTGTACCTTCAGCTTTCCCCGTCGGTGTTTTAATGACCAAGTCTTCCCGATTATTTTTTGTTTCCTCGGGTAATAACTTTGGATTAATATAATTTTTAGAAGCTCCGGTGTAAATTAGCCAGTTTTGCCTTTTTTATCTTTAATTTTCAGTAACGAGTCTGCGTAATTTAAATGATATTCCGGTTTAAAGGAGGCGGAACATTGTTGTTCGTGCCGTAGTTTAAAAAAATCATTTTGTTTAGCTTCTAAGTAATTTAAACGTTCAGTAAGTAATTGTCTTTGATTGTCTTTATCGTTTTCTGTATAATGAACTCTGTTACTCGTGGTTCTCATGGAAACAGTTCGGTTCTCTCTTTGTTGTTTGTTTGGACTAATTTCTTGTTTTGGTTTGTTGAAGTATTGTCTTTTTTTGTGTGGTTTCCATGATTGGTTGTGTCTCTCGTTATTGTCTCGATTATAGCTTAGTGTTGATTTTGACCGTTGGTAATTTAGTTGAGGTCTTTGTTGATTTTTTCTTTGGTCTTGTCTTGGTTCCCATGTTCTTTTAAAATTGGGATCATAATTTTGTCCTAGGTAGTTGGGATTATCTAATGCTCCTACTGTAGAGGCAACATATAACATTTGGTTTAAGAAGGTCACTAAGTCGCTTGGGTTTCCATTGAATTCGGGGATTTGTTGAAAGTCAGTGGCTTTAATTACATAATTAGTTCCTTCCATTTCTTCTGTTTCTGTAATGTTTCTTAAAATGTTAAGTCTGTCAGTTACTGATGTCATAAATTCAGAATGTGTATAATAATTGTAATTACCAAGTGAATGATGTCTTCAGTGAAGTCCAGTTTTCTTTCTTCCTTCAACTTCCTCAGATATATAACAAATTTCTTTAGGGTATTACCTGGTGTAAATCTATTGAAATAGATCAGTACCCAATATCGGTGAAGTCCTGTCCTGTGGGGTATCTTGCCAGAAGTATTTGCATCGGTCTTCTCACGCTGTAGGAGTGGTCTCACTGTCCGTTGCCAAATGAGGGAACTCTAGATGGTGGACTACTGTGAATTTACTGAGTATACTGCCAGGTGCCTGTTCGGTGCGCCAGTTAAATAATCTTGTAGAGGAGAGTCTTTAAAAAAAATTATTATGAATAACAATCAAATCAAACCAGTGTTAGAACTTACAGCGTTAGAACATACTTTAGTGAAGGCTAAGTGAGGGTTTCTTGGCTCTAAGCAGGTAGAAAAAAAGAGTATGATCTTAGGGAACAGGAAGGGGTTAAAAGACAAAAAAAAAGGGAGCTATAAGTCTCAACTGAGGTACACGTTTCTACTAAAAATGTAAGATATAATCAGTATTATATAACTGCCACGATTCCGGTCGTTTTCGTCGGATCGCTTTACGTATTACTACATAAACGGGGCGTGCGTTACTTCCAAGTAATATACTTTATTGAACGTACGAACTTCAAGTAGTAACTCATAATGCAATACGCCATTGAAATCGGAAAAAACTGTAAGAAAAACCTTCACTTTTGATCGAACTTGTCGAATTTTGTTTGCTCTTCAGACCACTTCCATTGCGAAGATTGAGCCTTGGTTTCATCATAACCACGTAATACCCGTATACCCATGTTCCGTCATCTGTTATAAGGCATTTAACAAACTCTGGATTGTTGGTTACTTCTTCAAGCAATTCTTTGGCGGTATCCAAGCGAGGTTTTTTTTTCTCAAAATTCAACAATTTTGGAAAGAACTTTGCTGCTAAACGTTTCATGCCCAAAACTTTGGAAAAAAATCGATTGGCACGAGCCAAATGATATATTATCTCCCCCAGTAACGTCTCTAAAAGTAATTCTGCGATTGTCCAGAATCATTTTCTTAACTTCTTCGGTTTCGTTTATGGAAGTGTTAGGGCGCCCAGCGCGATCTTCATCTTCACCGCCCTCTTTGAAGCGTCCATACTACTTATAAGCTCTTGATTTACTGATTCACCAAGATTCACCAAAAGCACTTTATTTCATTTGTTTGACAAAATGCAATACAAATCCTTTGATCCATTTTTTAAAAAAAAATCAAAATCGCCGAGAACACTAAAACACGTATAACCTTGGTGACTGAAAAAGTAAACATTGAAAACAACTGGAAAATTTAACGTATTTCAGAGACATGTATCATGTACCAACATGATAAAAAAATATATTTTACCATCGGAATCATAACGCACGCGAAATTATAAAATTCTCGTTACATTTTGATCAAAATTCGTACATCGTATCTCCTTGGTTTATATTTGAACTTTCAACCAATCCCTGTTATCATATTCATTGTTAAATTGACAATGCCAGAGGTAATAAAAAAGGTTTACAATTCTATGATCGCCGTGTTAAATTATATTTATACAGGAGCAAAAAAGGCCAGAGGAAACAAGCAAACCTCAGAAAATATTCGAACGTTCTCCACTGGAACTGTTTATACCCTCAAGTCTACCTGTCTTCTGTTTTTCTGCTAATGGTCACATCAAGAGAAAATTAATTATAGGTTTTATTTTGTTTCGATCTTTTCCCACAAAAGTAAATTAATATACATTTTGGTTTGCTATATGATTTGTTGCTAGGCATAGCCCTGGATACTCTGTTATCATCTTGATATTCAACATTAATTAGTTGGAGAATGGTTCAGTCGGTGCTCCCACCCACCTCCGGAAACGAAATAGGAAACACTGTCCCATTTTCGTAACTCCGAAGCAGCTGAAGACAATTCTTCGCCGGTGTCAGGGAAACCGGGCACTAGGGCATGTCTGGATACAAACGGTTCTGCTGAAACAGATGCCAAGGAAAGGGATCATACAACGAGTACTACAAATGGGGAAGATTCTGGAGAAAATTCTGTACGGTGACTACCGATCGCTGCTGATGCGGGTAGGTGATAGCCTCTGACCTATGGGTAAAAGGGGCCGTGCTGTCCCAAGTTATTTTCAACGTGTACGCCTCTGAAATCCATGGAGCCCGGTATAAGAAAGCTACTGCTGCTTGCATTGATAACATTGGTGTTTAATGTAGCAGCATGAACGCCAAGAAAGCTCTCAACAGGCCGAATCAGCTCTCAATGAGATCAGCGATAGATTGGGGAAGCTTAACATTACAGTGAACGCCGGAAAGACTGACTTCGTTGGAAGGGAAAGAAACCACTGCCTACTTATTACACTGTAGGAACGCAGAGAAATTCTCCCACCAACAGCACCGTATACTTAGACATAAAAATGGACCATAACTTCCATTTTTGTGGCTATTTGACGAAGAAACTAAAACAAGTACTCTTGAAGTCTCAGCGGCTAGCGTACTTACTTACATCCCCTAATCTATCAATGCGGCTCTGATCAGCAGCGGAAAAAATTGAACGGCACGAAGACTTTGAGTTGTCTACGGTGGATGAGTTTATTCGCCGTAGATATATAAATTTAATTCTTCGAATGGCTTTAATTCCTCACCAACCCCGTGTTAAACACGATATCTCATCCTCCGTTTCCTCATCGATAGCAGCAGGCAGTCGAAGCAGGGACACTATAGGTTTAAGTTAATATGTAAGTTAACCATAAGTTAGTTTAGGTCCCTCTCTCTGTAATCGGAAAGTGAGCCCCATCGCCTGGTTCTTTTAGCATTATCTAGTTCTTTTAACCGTAATCCGATATTTGTTAGTTTGTAAGAACTGCTTACAACTGTACTACTGTTTTCATCGTCTCCTTAGAAGGGACCTCTTCCACGTTGACGACGGATTTTTGGGCACCGCAACATTACTAGTGGCACTCCCACAGTCGTTCAACCTTCCTCTTTCTGGTTCACACTCGGTTTAGGGAACGGTTTTCGCCTACCCTTAGATTCCGAGTGTGAATTCGTGTTCAATCCAATACCACGTAAACTACCACTACCTAAAAGCCTGTTCCTCTTCTCCTGCGCACTCTGCACTTCCAGGCACACCAACGATATATTAGGGTAAGATCGTTACACAGACGATATCTGTTTCTCCACCACCAAGGGTCGTGTCAGTAAATGCTCCCTTGGTGGCATAACAAAATACTTGAAGTAGGAATTGAGAGTGTTAGGTGGCGGGAGAGGTCGCTTGAATTGACGACGGTTTTGAAGCAGCTAAGATTTGTATTAAACAATATCTTCCTCATTTCGTGGGAATCAGGCAATACATAGAAATAAAAAGGAGCAATGACATTCAGCTCAAAGACAACCAACAAAACTCTCAAAAACGAAAAATATTTATTTATTGTTTTTGTTTGACCATTTTAGCATCAGTTAACTTCATGTATCAAAACATTTAATATCGTATAATTTTTAATATTTTACGGATTTCAGATCGTAATTATGACTGATTAATTTATTGTCCTCATTTGGGCATTTTGCATGTTTTAAACATATTCACGTTTTACTATTTATAGAATAATTGTTAATATTTTAATACGTTTATATTAGGACTGACATATTTATTTATTTGATTTAGCATGTATTTTAGTCGATGATCATGTGTATGAGGCCATGTGGGTACATTTCAGGGTTTTTTTAGATTCATAAAGGTATTCATAATACTTTTTATCTTATTATTTTAATTTTTAATAAATCCCTGTTAGCCGGACTTATTAATACTTTACAATGATGCTTTGTGGATAGTATTGGACGTTATTACCACATCTATGCTCTACTCTGAGAGTTTTTTGTTTTTGCAGCACTTGAAAATTGTAGCGTGTGGAGTCAAAAGCGCTTGTAAATAGAAATACATATATACTTTTGCGGGAAGACAAAGAATGTGTGTTACATATTTATTAAAGAAATTTTCACTTGGTAAAAATTATTGAATTTTCTATCTAAAATATTCATTCAATTTTTTTTTGACGTGGTACAAATTTCAGGAAATAGCGTGCTAAATCCTAACTACTCATCTAAAAAAATAATTTAAAGCTTAAGAACACCTAGTTAATTTTTGTTTTTCTTTGTTAATTTCGTAGTTAAGATTTAATGAACATTCTATATATAATTCCTTTATTGTGCTAAAATTACAATCTGCCTTGCTAGGCAATAAGTAATTAAGATATACTATCATTCATACAATATTTACATTTCATCACTCACTCGCTCATTCATTCAGGACATGATTGGAGAAACTGGCCATTGCCAGGACTCCCACTGTCACTTGATTATAGCAGGTCATGAGGCCACTGCCGTTTCAGTCTCCGAGGAGGATTATAAGGATGAGTGACGCAGTGCAATGACTGTGCTACAGGATTAGGGTGGTTGGAAAGGCTACAGTGGAATTTCATAAACTTGGAAGGGATGAGTTCTAGAATGTAGGGTATATTAAGGTCGTTATGAAGGATTTTGTTGCTGACATAATAAGGGGCATTTACTATTGTTCTCAGGACTTTTGATTGAAAGGATTGGATACGCTTGATGTTCGACTTTTTTGCTGCCCCCCATAGCTCTATTCCGTATGTCCAGATTGGTTTAAGTATAACTTTTTAGATTAGTAGTTTATTTTCTATTGAGAGATGGGATGTCCTTTGAAGTAGTCTGTATAGTTGTCCTAAGCGTCTGTTTAGTTTTTGTCTTTTTAGTCTCGTATGTGGGTTCCAGGTCAGTTGTTTGTCGAGATGGAAGCCTAAGTACCGTACTGTCTCGGATACAGGGAGAGGAATAGAATTAAAATAAACTAGTGGACAAGACTTGCGACAAAGGGTGAAGGTAATGTGGGAACATTTTGCTTCATTAACTTTGATCCGCCATTGGTTGCACCAATACTCGATTTCGTCAAGGTGTTTTTGAAGGTTATGGAATGCTATGTCGGGGTCTGGGTTAGATGACAAGACTGCAGTGTCATCTGCAAATGTGGCCAAGAAGGTATTGGGAGTAGAGGGGACATCAGCGGTTTATAGGTTATAGAGGATGGGGCCCAGGACACTGCCCTGTGGAACTCCTGCATTTATAGGATAGTAGTTTGAATATTCTAAACCACAGCGGACTTGGAAGAAGCGGTTTGAAAGGTAGGACTGTAGGATTAGGAAAAGGGTCTGTGGTAAATATCTTTTGAGCTTGTAGAGTAAAAAAAGCCTGTCAAAAGCTTGAGCTATATCAAGAAAGGCAGCAGTGCAATACTGTTTGGTTTCAAGGGCTGAGGAGATGTGATCAACAACGCGAAGGCCTTGTTGAGCAGTGGAATGCCGTTGGCGGAAACCAAACTGGTGTGTGGGAAAAAGGTTTTTGGATACAATAATTGGAAGTAGAAGAATGAACATTCTACGGAAAAAAAAATAAAACATTGAGAACTCTTTCCCTCATTAAAACCTGAAATATCGTATATTCTTTAACAGCGAAACAGAGTATAAGTTATTGTGAATGATGTAAGTAACATTCTTCAAACTCCAAAATATTCGTTTATTACTTCAAGAAAAAAAACGTAGTTTGAAACTCAGGATTAAGTAATGTTGCTCAAGTCCTTGCGGACACGGTCTGAATACAACGATACTTCCGAGCCAGTTACGAAAAGCAATGCCATTATAGATCAGGGGGAATATAGGATACGGTTGAAGGCTAATAAATTATTTTTAATAAGTATTTAAATATACATTAAAATTTCTTTTTAATAAGTTTTTAAATAAAAATAACACTTTCATTTTAACAAGTACTTAAATACAATTTTCTTTGAATGTAAGTGTGTTTGAACGAGTATTAGGTTGTTATATGCCAAATATAAACAGGAAATATCAAATAAAATATAATTTAGAAAACCGCTAAAATTATGTTGAATAAAATAAACAAAAATACATGTTCCAGTAGAATATTTTCCAGAGCACCTGTGAGGGAGGATACTATTGTATCATACCTTTAATTATTAATAATATAATAACTATAGTGGACTGTATGGTAAAAGGTAGTTGTCCTGTGATAGATAGTCATGGACTATATTCATAGATACTAATAATAATCTTTAATAATTAATTTAGATGAAAGGTGAAATAAAATGTTATGCAAAGATGAAATGAAAGATATAATTGGTTGCTGCGCTGTCTTTGTTTATTCCATTTGAGGAACATAACTAACTTTACAGTGCATTGGAGATAAAAATGCTTGGATTGCGTAGAAGTCGTAAGGTCGGTCTCCTCCCAGTTCCCTGACACGACTTCAACCAGTCCGAATAATCTGACAATCGAAGTCCGCATGTTTGGTTTTTAATGGCAGTAGGAAACAGAATAAAATGAGGAAAGATTTAACCACAACATACAAACAAACTGGGCGGCTGAATCTAATAATGCGCTAGGCTAAAAATCCAATCCTAATTTAACAGAGGCTATCGCGCTCTTGGTCAGCTTCCATTGGCTCATATTCGGTGACGCGGCTGACGGAGGAGCGTGGGGGACTTCCCAAGACTCCACTTGCTTTTCGTATGCGAGGGTGGTGACAAACATGTGGATTTGGGAGGCCTCTGGGCTGTCTGTAAATATTGTACGAATGAGCGAGTGAATGATGAATTGTAAATATAGTATGAATGAGAGCATTTATCTCAATTACTTAATGCCTAAAAGGCAGATTGTAATTTAAGCACAATAAAGAAGTTAATTTAGCAGAGCATGTAGAGAAAACCAAATATTTTACATGCAAGAGTAGGAGCTAACTGCAGAGAGGAACAAACTTCTGGCCTGGTTACTAATGAACTAAGTATGCTTTAATGAAACGGGTCCTTAACGAGCCGACTGGTGAAGAGCTTCAACTGAAATAAAGTCGATAAACTTGATTAGAACTTATAAGGGTGGTAGAGTGGGGGAAGCGGTAGGAGTATAAAGAACTGTAAGGGGGAGAAATAAAATGAGGTACTTAGATACTTCCTAAACCAGTGCATACATATGTTATAAACATACATTCATATTTATATGAATACGGATAAGGATATAAACTGAAATTAGTTCCAACTTAAAGGACGTAAACATCCCATGATCGCGTATATGTCGGATTACAAAGAGAAATAAAGACAGTCTATTTCGAGAGCTGAAGTTAGTCTTACGTTCCCGTTTTCCTTCTCTTTATCACATTTTACCTGGTGGCGAATAACTTATATATATACTGTATGTATAAGTAAAATGTAATAATAATATTGTGGCTTTTAGGTACTTACACTGAGCTAGATTTGATAAACTTCATAAAAAAAAAAAAAAAAATTTCGGATCAAAGTAAAATAAAAACTAAAATTGGGGGTATTGGCAAAGGATATTATTTTCTTACGATAGTCTGGTTGTTGAGCGCTTAGTATAATTTTGAAAACTAATGATAACATAAATATGTGATATCACATGACTTAGCTATAAAATAAAGGTTGTCGGGTCGTCACGAGGGGGGTGCCTGGTTACCCTAGCCCTGGTGAAAAGTGAGGGTTGTTTGAGTTTATAAACTGGACAATCGTTTCGTGACGGCTTTACTATCTGACTCAATTTTTTGAAAGGTATGTGCTCCGACAGTGCACTATGTTCAAGAGAAGAGGTATAGGGTAGGTAGGTAGGTAGGTAGTTTGTGTAGTCTTGGAATGACCACGAATTCACACTCGGTATCTGAGGGTAGGCGAAATCC
This sequence comes from Acanthosoma haemorrhoidale, assembly GCA_930367205.1. NCBI lineage: Eukaryota > Metazoa > Arthropoda > Insecta > Hemiptera > Acanthosomatidae > Acanthosoma > Acanthosoma haemorrhoidale. The sequence goes on along the minus strand of OV884011.1, from coordinate 151,605,592 downwards.
GTCCGGATCCCCCGGTGAGTGTGAACCGGAGAGAGGCAGGCTGAATTGTCACGGGAGACACTGCTTGATAAGTTTGCAGGGCCGCGACAACCGTTGTCCACTAGGGAGAGGTCTCTCCCAAGGAGGTGCTAGATTTAGCGAGACGAAGGCAGAGATTCCCACTAGGATGGTGTGGGGTCTGACAACGGCAGACTAAAACATAGCGAGGTTAGGAGAGAAGAGATGCAGAGGTTTTTCATAAAGAAGCAGTCAAGTTCCAGAGTTTCAAGCTGGAGCCACGGGCCGGTACTTGACAGGAGAATGATATACTGGACCCAAAACACCAACTTATATACCCAGCTGGGTTTGCCCGCAGCCAATAAGCATCGCCGTTGTTGTGGCCAATGATGTGGCTTTTCTTTGTTTCCTGGCAGAGCCTGGAATGGTCGGTGGTCGGGTCCACATATACCTGGCTGACAGCTGGTGTCCAATCTCATGTAACTAATTGGCCCTGGCAGCATGTTTTATTGTTTAACATATTTACAATTATTTATATTTGGGTAATGTTATTTACATTTGTTTACAATATATATACAATAGAATATAGAGTGATTTATCTTATGTAGTTAGCGGTCGCTACAAAGGTATTATAAGTTTCATGCTTAGCTCAGGGAAATAGGGCTGTTGTCAAATCTGTTATTAAAATGTGGCTTCTTTTCGGGTGTCAATGGCCCTTGTGGTTGACATGCCAAAAAAAAAGTGGCTCATTATCAAGTAACTGTTATCAATACTATGGCAAATGTTTGTTGAAACTGCTTGGCAATTATTGCATAAATAAAATTGTTAATGTTCGTATTTAATGATCTAAAGCACGTACTACAGCCTACCTAGGGCTTTTACTGTGGAGTTCCATAGATATTTTTAACAACAGACCGGATTATACAAATTACATTTTTGGTATTTATAATAACAGGAAGTTTGCAGGTACTTATTTAATTTAAACCCAATACTCAATTATCGATCTAATGCTTTTGGAATAAACTAGTTTATTTAAGCATTTAGAGAAGGGCAATTTTCGGATAGGGAAAACAAAAAAAAAGTCGGGGGTTAACCTAACAAAATTTGTGCCATGTTTTGTTAAGGGTGCGAAAAGGAATTTAATGACTTTATGTTATATTTCCCTTGAGTTCGGAATCATATTATATATTATTAATCAAGATCAATAATCCGATACCCTACTCAATATGATAAGCAATAATTATTTTTATATCACCAATTACGTAACTGGATGTAGTTTGCAATGGTAAACCAAGCGAGACAAAGTTTGTTTTGAATAATTTGATATTTTAAAAACAGACTTAATAGTATACAAGTTCTAAATGTTAAATACAAATACTGGGAATATCGTAAGCATTGTACGAGTATACTAGTAAGTCTGTTGGTTAAAGTCAATTACTTAAAACCAACATAGTGTTGCTTGGTCTATTATTGCAAACGACACCCAATCGATTTACTAATAATTCTCATTTATATTTAACGGGGCTGCTTTTTCTTTGCAAGTAAGTGGTATTAAGTAAAACATTCATGAAAAAACAAGCCCCTCTATGAGAAACAAGCGTTGAGAACAAGAGAATAACAGGTCAGTGTAATCGCAAAGTTATTAAAATTACAAAATCGATACGAAACAGATTTAAATCTTGTTCTATTGTTTTAATATCATAGTAGATTAAAATACCAACAAATACAGGATACTATAAATGTAGAAACATTTAATTTTATGCCCAACTCAAACTTATAGATTTTTTTTTGTACCATGGAACAGAAGAGGGGTAAGGCGTGCGATTATGTGATCACACACGACAAACTCACCCCTAAATATGCACTATTGTTTGATTTGTGAATTCAACGATTTTTTTTTATATCATTATATAAAAATTTGATGGTCGTAAATCGGTATGTCGAGTTATATAAAAAATGAGTTAACCACACCTACAGGTTTATTTTATTGAGGCCAATGTCATGTTAAATAGGTAAAAGTGATTCCGTGGCATTTAGAAGAATTTCCAATGTGAAGTTTCAAATAACATAATTTTGTTCGTTAAATTTCAGTAATTTGATAGGTCTAATTTTCTTTTTATTATTTAGTATCGGTAGAAATGGGGGTGGGGGACTAGGCACAATGTAAGTATATAACGTACGAATAATGGTATGAATGTGAATTGTATAAGCATAAATCAATTCTTACATCCCAAGTAATAATGCTGCACATGAAATTGTAAATTTGAAAATAAAGATCTTCAGTATGTGTAATTTTTAATTGCATTGGCCGGAACTTTTTATTTAATTAATAAAAATCATTAAGTATGTTTTTGATAAAAGAACTGATTAATGAGGTAGAACACTAGAACAAAGCATGTTTCTAGTTATGAGCTGTATAACTAATTAATAGAACATAACGCGAGCGTTGAGAACACTTCAATCTGGTAGCAGTTGCTAGGAAACCCACTAGATGGCAGGGGATCCCTGTTCAGCCTACTGTTACAAAACTTTGCGTCAGCAGTTTTATCGCATATTCCTCTTGTTAAAATAATCATTAAAAACCTAAATCCCCTTAATAATATTAAATATATAGTTACATAAATAGTCTTATAGTAACGTGCATTTAACATAAATTCTCAGACAAATCAGATTTTGTCAGACACTTTGATTTTGTGTTCTCTCAACCGCAGTGTTCGAAGGATTCAATTACCTGGTTTATTTCTGTCTTGACACTAAAAATAAAGAATTTTCCATTGAATCTCTTGAATAGTGCCATCTACACACTACACAAGGCAAAGAAATCCGAGTGGCAAATCACTGCTAAACTAAAAATTTCAAAAGCTGCCGTGCAAAATACATTCGTGCATTTTAAAAAGGAAGAGCAATGGAAGACTCACTGGCCCCCTCGATTCAAACTGAGGTTAACACTGCTACCAAAAAATCGATTTCCTTTCAACCGTAACAAGAACTCATGGAAGCCAACTTGTTCACACGTGTCGGTAGAGTGAAGCCATTTTTATGTCTTGCTAATAATAAAAAAGGTAGGTAGTTGCTTATAAGGATTTTACGTTGGAGGATTAGAGAAAAGTACTAAGTACTGACGTATCAAAGTATCTACTGTTTCGATCTAATTGCAGGATTATGGTTCGTCGCACACCATAAGTTAATTCATCATTGCAATAGTCCATGGAATTGTGGAAATTCCACATGAAAGAGGTCCGGATCTTGCGTGGAGGTGTTTCTATGGCTTTGGACCAGAAAATCTTATTCATATTTTGGGAATATGTACACAACAAAGAGATTTGTACCATTTTGGAAGACCACTCAATCCCTTCTAGTCTCCACTTAGTTGGCTTTGGTTGTATTATGCAGCAGAATAATGATCCAAAACATTCATCTAACCTTTGGTTGGTGACCGGAGTCACAAGAAAAAGAAGATGGAGGTTTTTCAGGCCAACTCAATCTTTGGATCACAATCCAGTTGAATTACTTTAATAAGCTCCTCCAGTTCTGGAAGATGTCCGAGTTCATACTCCAATTTTACAACAATACCATTGAGTGATCCTGCAAAGTTGTTGGAATAACATGCTATTTTGAAAATTTAGCCAGTCGAAATAATGCTACGATCGATATGATAAATTAAATAAATAAACTTTTATAAATAACAAAGGGCCTATGTACATATCTAATTAATATAATGAACGGACAGCAAAAAAACAAAGACGCATCTCTGTCATTATTTCTTTTCCTTATTCAAATATGTAAAAGATTTCATAAATGGAGAAGAAGCACAAGGAGACACCTCAATAATCTCATGCAAAAATAGCGAAATATAGAAACAAAAAATATAATAAGGGTGAAAGTTGCTGTTATTTATTAAAATAGAAAATGAAAAATAAATAAACAGAATAATAATGGAGGGTTATGGATTCGTAAATTTGAGGGAGATAAGGAACTGGTGAAGTCTAGAATTAGAGATTCGGAGAGTAAATGAACGACAGTTATATAATGCTAAGAATATTATAATCCTAATATTATATATAAGGCTAAAAGCCCCTTCTAGTGTATACCTGCCTCAGGGCTTCATGGAAGTCACTATAAAATCCAACTCATTTTGTATTTTAGCATTAACAATATTAGCAATGGTTGCATATCTACATGTTGCATAAAAACTTAGATGAATGTATCACCGCAAATATACCTTTCATTCAGTATTACAATTTTATAGATGTATATTTAACTTTTAACTTATCATATGTATTTATTGTACCTTACCTATATACACTTACCCTTCTCCTTTATTATTAAGTTAGATACTAAGGAAATAATTACAACCCAAATTGAGAAAATTGTATTTAAAAACTAATATATTGTCTATGAAGCATGTTATTTCTTAATATAACCCTCCTGCCCAGGAGTTCAGGAATTAAAAACGGGAGAAGTTATATAATGCTAAGAATATTATAATCCTAATATTATATATACGGCTAAAAGCCCCTTCTAGTGTATACCTGCCTCGGGACTTCATGGAAGTCACTGGTGGTTCTTGTTATTTGTGTAGTAAGCGACTGCATCTGTCCCCGAAACAACCATTTTCATATACACATATGTCTCAGCTTTAGTTCCAGTCCCCACCAGTACACACTTGTCTCCCAGACACTAGTCGCTAAACACCTCCCCGACCCAGTATGTAGTAACATAACTCTTAATATTTGTATAAACCAGTGTTTTGCGTGTACTTCATAATAAAGCTTTTCTTTCTTTTCTTTTAAAATACTCTCCTCTACAAAGATTATTTAACTAACAATGAAAGCAGATTTGTGTGATATTTCCCTTCTCGGAAGGGCGGGATCTTGCTGGATTTAATCTCTGAATTGTATTGGAGGGGGTTGTAATGATTTTGTATAAATTAATTTTTGAAATAATTTAATTTTCGATGCTAAACTTAAAATTAAACAGAACTACGGTGATTTGTACTATATCAATTCAATTAGTGAACATTTCAATAGTGCTGGTTGGTTAAAGGATGATAAGCTTTGCCATTTTTTTTTTTATTATTCAAGTGAGTTTTTATTTGTAATACAAAAAAGAGTATAACATTAATTATCTTATTCGTGTTTAGAAAATATATAAAGAAGGTAAGTTATGTGACTCCACTACGGGACTTCTGAAATGCTTTCTAAATGATGAACCTATCGGGATTTTCAATTAACAATTCTTCATTCGTTAAACCATTTGTGTCTTTGATTATTTTTTTCAGAAAATAAATTTTTTTTTTAATTCAATTCAACTGGCGGGAACGGCTTTAAATACGTGATTTTTATTTTCTTCTCCTTCAAAACATATAAATTTTCAAGAATATATTTGAATTTATTCTTGCTAAAACGGGAGAAAAGTTGAAGCGATCTAAATTCGTTTGCGTTTAATTTTTGTTTATACTTCACGTCATTTTATTTTAAACAGAAGCTAAACAGTGCATTTTGTGATGGTTTGTTTTGAACCTGTTAAAATTCAGAACGATTGAATAATTTTTATGATCGTTATCAGGCAGACAAACAGATGAAAGACGATCGTTTAGTCCCTGAATGAATGTAGAGCCTCGGAAAAGGAATTTGGGCTCAGCTATTATCAAGGGCTCGAAAAATGGGTCTATCTGCCTATTTATCGGCTCTAATCCATTATCAATCTAACTATTCATTTTCTTTATTTGCAAATAATATGACAACTACATTACTGCTAGTGAATAAATAGTACCTCGGCTGACCTATATCGGCATCATTCGAGTATCAATTGGAACTTCCACACTAAATAACATGTCTGTAAGTAAAACAATGGTTGAGTCATTGTTGGGAAAAATATTTTAATGACAGTTTTAATTATTTTTTGTAGCTGCAGTCTATAAAAATGCACAAATATTATTAAACAGGAAGTGGAGATATTTGATTTCTTATCCTAGCTATCAAGGGTCTGGGTGTAAGAAGGCAACACTCATATTTGTTTCCAATATTAATCAAATGGTCGAGAAGCAAATAATCTTGATGAAATTAAAAATACTTGTATTGGTTTTTTTTGTTGACTCGCGGTCACTCGAATTGGCCATGTATATCAACGGGTTTTTTTTATTTCCTTCCTTCCTACAGTAACCCTTCAAAGAGGTTTTTCATTGTTTTATGATCTATACAATGCTTCATTACATACATACTCTGTTTGTTGTGTTAAGTGGCACATAGATAAGGATGCAAGGCGAAACCTAAATAAGTGTGAAAGTAAAGCGTCCCCTTCGAGCTAGACAATGAGTAATCCATTGTATTTATTTTAAATTTTTATGACACCTAAATAGGTTATAAATTACATGATACTGAAAGCTCTTTAGTTAATACAACTTAACTTGTAAAAGTTAGTACCTCTCAGCTTCGTTTAGTATCACTGCGGGTTTCCTTGTTGGCCTATTATGCCATACCACCATTTGGCCATGAACAACTGTTGGGTCACTTTTCTAGCCTCTGGCAGGAGATTTACCCGCAGGAGTACCTTCTGGAGAGTTGAAGGTTTGCGGCCGTGTATTAACCGTTAGTAGCACATATTTATTAAAAACTAGCATAACGTTCTATGAGGAATGTATGATATTATGTTTATTCTGTGAATCCATTTATATAAAATAGACAGAATAGTTAGTCACGAGATCGGATTAGGTTGATGTAACAACAAAATGTCGAACAATATTCTCTACGTGACATCTGCCAATATTGAAACACGAGGTAACGTTTCTTGGGTACGGTATTGGGTTCAGAATAGTTCATAAGTCACTAGTTTCGTACCATACAAAGTAAAAAATGAAAAAAGGTCAGTTTAAACCAAAATTGCGTTGCACATATTATGCAATTTTAATTTGAAGAATTTCTGTAGAATTTGTTACGGTACTATAATTATTAAAGAGGATCATACATGTTTATGAATATGCCCAGTGAGCCAGATTGTGAGTCAAAAGTTATTATATTTCTAGCGTAATCATCTCGACTTGTTTCTACTCATTAGAAGCTTTAGTTGTGTAAGAAGCTTGTGAGCTAACCTTGTGAGCTGTGCGACAGCTGATTGGTGAGAGTAAAAATATTCATTTATATTAAATTGTTATTACCTGTGTGTTGTAAGATTGTTTCAAAAATTACTTTTGCTATTTTTTTTAAGAATATATACATTCAAAAGACTAATTGGTGTTAAGCTTTCTATGTTGACAAGATTTTTGTTAGGTTTAGGTATCATGATAAAGTTAATTATTGTTCAAAATGGAGGTTGAATATTACTATGGTAAGTTGGTTGGGGAGAGGGTTTGATTATTATTAGCTGTGTATGGATGTTTATTATTGACCAATTATCGTGTTTGCACTTTGCCAATTGGTTTCTTACTCCAAAGTTAAATTCTTTAGAAAACATTTTGAATATTGGGATATTTATCTATTGGAATTTTAGGTCGATATTTCAATTTCAAAAAGTATTTTAAGACGATTCAAATTGTTCAGGTATATGGATAGCTGTGGGAAATGTAGGGGTTGGATTGTTTTTATTGTGGATATTACTGCTTCGTTCGGGAATGGTTTTAATATCGAATGAATTTATAGGTACGGTTGATACTCATCTGTTTGTCCGGAAAAATACAAAACTTTACATTCAGCTTTTTTTTTCCAGAGACAAGGTTTTTTTCTAATTTTCTTTTCTTTGGGATGAAATTAATAAGAATATTAATATTTTTTTTTTTCATGAAAGTGAAGACTCTATTTAGAAATATTTATTACTGTGGAAGTTTCTTAAAAGGATCTACTTATTATTTATGATCACAAATACTTAAATTTTAAACTTTGAACCGTCTCAGACATTGAAAATTGTGTTTCAACAAATTACAAAAAATAGCTTTAAAAAACAAAAAGCAACATAAAATAAGGGATTTCTATTTTGGCTCACAAAACTACGTTTTTCAATGACCTTAAAAATTATTTCCGCATATTGGTGTTTTATGTGCAATTAACTTAACCATAGGGAAAAAATAACACATTCAATCTTGATTAGCTTCATAGCTGTGACAATAGGGATCGGTTGGGGAGGTGATGAGATTAATTTCCAAGTCACAGCCCAAAGTACTTACACTAATATACTAAACCGCATTTGTTTCAAAAGCGTGTCCTTTCAGGGAAGGTAATAATTTCAAGGTATAAATTGCCATGTCGCTCACTATTCATAATTACTCATAAGTTAGTTATGAACAGTAATAGTAGGAGTAATTTACAAACCCAGCGTCTTACTTAGTATACATATCGGAAGCATTTTGTCAATAAATTAGTTTAATGTATAATATTTTTGTTTAAATATATACTGTTAAATAACAAAGTTCGGCCCACACAGGCGTTGGCTAAGGTTTTTTATGCCATAAAAAAATCACAGTAAACCTCTTAGAATATTTCGTAGAAAACAATTAGCGCATTTCTTTTTTATAAACGTAAGCCATTTTTTTACTAAATCCAATCTATCTACCAGGTATAAACTTCCCCTCTCTACAAACGCGATAAGTTGGAACTGAAACTTTCATTGAACACGCAACCAGGTTACGTACAGTGACTTTAAATTCAAAGCGCGTCTAAAATTTTACGATTTAAAGGTAGCTATACATTCATTTCACAATCAACAAAATCTCTTCGACCAAAATATATCAGTTGCAAACTATTCTTTGGGCTTCCAAATGAATTCCTTGTTTATATTTATATATATCGACTTAAATAAACTAACTAACAAACAAACAAAAATAAAGCCAAATTCTTATTATTAGTCAAAAAATGAATTATTTGAATTTGCATTTGACTTCCGACCACTGGCCATGGGAATGTCCTTAAGCAACGTCCATTTCTTGTAAGAACCCGAACTTCAGTGACAATTTGTAATATGATTTTGTGAAGGTATAAAATGGTAATGTATTTGGGAGATTGCAATGTTTCTCTAGTCTTATAAGAAAGCTTATCGAAATACAGCCATTGAAAGCCTTCACCTTTCAACGGCAACCAAGCCTGAAGAAAAGAATTGCATAAGAACTATTGTCCGGTGTATACTTTCTATCCTCCTCCTATTCACCGTCTTATCTATTCACAGAGAATTATTCAACCATCAATCATCAAAGATTTATCGAAAATTGATTCATTACAAAGATTAGAGATGAGATCCCTATGCTTGATTTCAACCTAAGTTGGAGTTACATTAAAAAAAAAAAATAGACAGATAGTTGTATCCCGTTGTAATAAAAAAATTGGTCTTCATCATAACATAAATGTCAGCTGTTTGAAACTTTAGTTAGTAGAGGCTCCACCCTCGGTAGACTCTCACTACCTTCCTGATTCCACCCGCCTCCTTTAGGCATTCCACACCCTATATCCTTCTCATACATCCTTCAAATGGGGGACTCCCCTTAGTGAAAGGCACTCATTAGCCCAAAATAATTTTCCTTTATTTTTCCCACATCCTATTTTTATAAGTTTGAGAGCTAAGAAAAAAAAAAAAAAAGTTTGAAACTTTCGATGCATACAAAATACCTAGTCGTATGAACTGTACCCGGAAAGCACCGGTTAATTCTCCAAGTAGTAAATATTTTCAACTATGTTAAAAAAGTTAATTTATACTTTATCAGTTGTTTTTCCAAAAATACCACCGCTAATTTAATGCAAATTATAAAAATTTAATACAATCTAATACAAATTGTAAACCGTTCTTTTTCAAAGTATCCCTGGAAAACTTAGTTTTAATTCATGAATAGGAAAACTGTATTCCACGACATTATTCTCTACTCGAAGTCAGGAAGGTCATTCAGACATTTACATTTCAAATTAATTTCCGTTTCAGGCAAAAAAGAGAAATGTTAGGAACCTTTTCATTTCTTAGAGAGTATTGAATTATATGTCTACATCACTGAATTAAAATACGAATGAACGCATTTCTTATTATAAATATGTTTTGTAGTATAGAATGGTTAAGTACCTGTAGAGGAAAAACAGCATGTGAACGTATAGTTGACCCAGCCTTGATAAAACCCAACCCAATTAACGGAGTCACATTCTTCAAACGTATAAAAGGAAAAAACCCTACGTCTGATTTCGATGATTTAACTGAGTATGGTAGACTGACAGACCCGCATGGCATAAAGATTAGTGAACCTTAATAACAGTGTGTTTCTGCTACATGATTGAAGGTGTTTTCAAGATCAAATTTTTATAAAAGAGTGAATTTTCTTTGCACATGCAAAAACTGTAAATTAAAAAGGGTGGACCAACTTACTCAAACTATTTTAATTACATACGCCACCCTCCCAAAAAGAAAAAAAAAATCTGAAAATTCTTTCTATTAGTAAGGCTTGAAACTGAACCTGTTTATTTTCCGAAGGATAGAAAAAAAATATAAACAACTTAATCAACATTGATGTGAATACAATAATATAAAATCAAATAATCATAGTAAAAAACATATACAAACTGAATATGAACATTATGACATAATATCAACAAAAATACATAACTTAATAATTAATAGCAAGGTTGTTTTATATCTTAAAGTATAGACACCCCCTCAAAAAATCACAACATCTAGAAATTTTTGAATTTACAAGAACGGCAGGTTTTACATTAACAAAAATTCCAAATAAACAATTTTATTAAACAAAATATTAAAATTGAATATATGTATATTATTAACAACAACTATATTATGATAAAATTACAATATGCCGCATTGGGCAATAAGTAATTGTGATAAACGATCTCATTCATACCATATTTACAATTTTCATTCACTCGCTCATTCATACTGTATTTACAAACAGCCCAGAGACTTCCAAAGTCCACTAAGGTTGTCACCTCCCTCGCGTGGGAGTGAAAAGAGGAAAGAGAAAAGGAAGGGAGGGGAAAAGAGGAAGCGGAGTCTTGGGTAGTCCCCCACGCTCCTCCGTCAGCCGGGTAACTGGATAAAAGGCAGCGGAGGCTGGCCAAGAGCGCGAGAGCCACAGACCCTCAGGACGTAATTCGCCATTGCCAGGACTCCCACTGTCACGCATTTATAGCACGTCACAAGGCTACTGCCGTTTCAGTCTCCGAGGTGGATTGTAGGGATGAGTGGCGGAGTATAATGAATGTGCTAGAGGATTAGAGTGGTTGGATAGGTTATTATGGAATTTTATGAACTTGGAAGGGATGAGTTCAAGAATGTAGGGTATATTAAGATCACGATGAAGGGTTTTGTTGCTGACCTAATAAGGGGCATTTACTATTGTTCTCAGGACTTTGGATTGAAAGGATTGGATGCGCTTGATGTTCGACTTTTTTGTAGTCCCCCATAGCTCTATTCCGTATGTCCAGATTGACTTAAGTGTAACTTATAGATTAGTAATTTATTTTCTATTGAAATATGGTATGTCCTTCGAAGTAGTCTGTACAGTTGTCCAAAGCGTCTGTTTAGTTCTTGTCTTTTTAGCTTCGTGTGTGGGTTCCATGTCAGTCTTTTGTCGAGATGGAAGCCTAAATACCGTACTGTCTCGGATACAGGATATTATACTAAAACAATCAAAATACTTGAAATAAGTAAATATTAAATTTACAATATTTCTCAATAATTAAAACATTTAAAATACTTAGGAAGAGGAATGGAATTAAAAAATAAACTAGTGGATAGGACTTGCGGCAGTGGGTAAAAGTAATGTGGGAACATTTTGCTTCATTACTTTGATTCGCTTTTGGTTGCACCAATACTCGATCTCATCAAGATGTTTTTGAAGGTTTTGGGATGCTATATCGGGGTCTGAATGCGACAGAATGCTGACAGGACTGCAGAGTCAGCTGTAAATGTTGCCAAGAAGGTATTGGGGGTAGAGGGGACCTCAGCGGTGTATAAATTATGGGACCCAGGACGCTGCCCTGTGGAACTCCTGCACTTATGGGATAGTAGTTAGAGTATTCTAAACCACAGCGGATTTGGAAGAAGCGGTTTGAAAGGTAGGACTGTAAGAAAGGCAGCAGTGCAATACTGTTTGGTTTCAAGGGCTGAGGATATGTGATCACAACGCGAAGGCCTTGCCTTGTTTAGCAGTGGAATGTTGTAGGAAACCAAACTGGTGTGTAGGAAAAAGGTTTTTAGATCCAACAATTGGAAGTAGACGTTTTAATAGGAGTTTTCAAATATTTTTGAGAGGATAGGGAGTAGGCTAATTGGGCAGTAAGATGATGTGTCATTGGGTAACGCTCCATTTTTACTAACCTTAAACTGTCAGCTGTCAAATTGTTTTTTTTTTAGGGTTGCCAACACTTTACTGCACAAATGGCGGCAAATTCAAATCTCGCGTTAATTCTGGGACACCCTATAGTTTATGTATTTTCTGGGATTAAATACGTCAGTTACATTTTTAACAATCATAGTTTTATCTATAAGGGTTCTAAATGTTTTGTTATCTTTTGTGTTGGGGTATGGGGTATTCAAATATGTCATCATTCCAGTAGTATTCAAAGGCAGCTGAATAAAATAATAAATAACTCCTTTATTGGATATCGAATAAGCACCTGTTAGTCAGTTTAATTTATTAGTATTAATTTTGATAATGTGTGTTATAGATATGTTTGAATTGTTCCGGTTTAATAATGCTAGGATGTAGCAATCATCTCATAAAAAATTCAATTGAATCTTCGATTGCTTTACCTTTTTTTTTTAGTAAGGTTAAAATAGCAAGGAGGTCATGATGGTTTAATTTTTTGGGTGACACGTCTATAATACGGTTAGTATATTTTAACTGATCTTTATAATGGTTCAAAATATTTATATCTTCATTTAATTCTTGGGTTATTTAAACTTAGTCAAGCATTTTCGTTATATTCAATATGATATATATTTTGTTCTACCTTAATAAACCCTAGTAAAATTGTGCCATAGTTCTCCTTATCATTGGCGTCCACATTTCCGGAAATCCAATTTATCGTTATAACAAGGCCGTTGATAAGTCCTCTTTTAGTCCGTTTGTTCTTAATTATGTGGTCATTATTATTTATTAAGTTCTGGTACTTGCACGAAAGGACAGAGTGTAGAACCTTAATTCTAATTTCATTAAGTATTTAGGCTAAATTTCTAAAGCGAATACTTATTAACTATGTATGTTTTGATGACTGGAAGAGTAATTGCTCCGAGACCAGTCGATAACTTCTGAACTTTCAAAGTTCTGACGTGTGTCTGTCGCAGCATCAGCAGCAACAAAATCTCATCTAGTCATTTGGAACAATTGAAAGGCATCTTCCAGTTCTACTTCTTTTATTTTGTCTTCTATGTCACCACTAATATTTTTTTCTAGCTCTTTTTGATGCTTTTCCTCATTAGAAGAACCGAGTTATTTTTTAGGTATTTTTATATTTTATGGATGGATCTTTTTATTAGAATTTCCCTTTTTAATTAATAATCATTTATCTCTTATCCTAATTAGTTCAAACCGTTTACCAGTTTTAGAAGCTAAACGTTATTTTTAATGATACAGGGCCTGAGGAAATGTTGCTAACGTCATCACGATTTTTATTCGCATTCTCAATATACTTTATTTTATTCAATTTTTTCTTAATGTCCTGACGAGTCATTCTCAGATTGTTGTCATATTTATGAACTAGGTGTTCCTGGGTTAAAGTGTGTTCATTATAAAGAAATTTCGAGATACCAAATGTAATTTAATTTGGTTTCCTCTTTGGATTATTGTTAGTTGAGTTGTATATGATTGTGGCGCATTGCATTTTTTCCTTGTCAGGTTTATTGAATGTTGGAAATTCTTTCAAATCTTCGTATCCATTGAAAGAAATTTCATATCTTTTTTTTTTCGAGAATGATTGAGGAGTTTTCCTCTGGAATTATGAGGGCCAACTCAAAAGAAACCGAACTGTTCCTGTATATGGCGGAGTTTTTGTAGTACGGGGTTTCGTCTGTAAGACCGTGTTAAGCAACTTCTCAATAGTCAGTATGCCAAGTACCCAAGTGGAGAGGGTTCAGTTCTGCTTGTGTTTATTTATGTGTGATAGTTGTTTTGTGCGCTCGTCGTTTTTGGGCTGGCTGATTTTCGTGAACAGCTCGCGGCCGTATAGTTTTGTTTCCTGCTCGGGAAAACTGGAAGAGAAACTTTTTAAATGTTAAAAGTGGGCTACAAGGCTGAATTTATGTGGAAAACTCAAGTGTTTGATTGGTTTGCCTCCTTTAAAAGTGGTAAAATGTCAATTAATGATCAACCTCGCTCCGGATGTCCTTCGGCGGCCCGAACCAACGAAAATGTCGAGAAAATTTGCTAACTCGTCCTGGAAGATCGACGACGGACCATCGAAGAAGTTATGGAAAAATCTGGAGTGACTTAGAGTCCAGTACAGCGAATTTTAAGTGAAGATATTGGGAGGAGAAGGGTGGCGGCGAAATTTTTCCTGGACTGCCGACTGCATAGCAAAAACAAGGTCACTTGGATGCATGCTCAGCTTTGAAGGAAGAGTTCCGAAATGAACCAAACTTTTTTTCGGAGGTAATCACTGGTGACGAATTATGATGCTATGGATACGACCCTCAAACTAAGCACATATATTTAGAGCTTGTAAAGCAAACCTGACTGCCAAACCCTGTCAAAAGTTTGAGCTCCAGAAAGGCGGCAGTACAATACTGTTTTGATTCAAGGGCTGAGGAAATGTGATCAACAACGCAAAGGCCTTGTTAATGGCTTTGTAGAATGGAAAAAGGATTTTAATAAGAGTTTTTCAAAGATATTTGAGGGAGTAGGCTAATTGGGCGGTAAGATAAGGCGTAATTAGGTGGTTTATTGGGTTTAGTGAACCAACTAATTAATGACATTTACCCGTGTTTCATATAGATGGTTACAAATTCCTGACGTTTTTTTTTGTCAAATGGAACCTTCAAGAAAAATTTCATGTCTTGAATAGTGGACTCATGGGGTGTAAAAATATACGAAACCCAGCAAACCTACTGTTTGGAATGCGACTGCCATTCCCACTCCTTAAAATCCGTCTTCGATGAAATAGCATTTAACTATCTAGCTAGCTATTATCAGCTCCACTTAGCCAGCAGGCTAGGTGAAAAACCGTAGAAGGCAGAAGGAGCATAATTTCTGAATCCGTAAGCATTTCTCCATAACTCAGGGAGTAAAGTAATACAATATTTTCTTGATAGAGCAAGTGAAGCGGGACGGTAGAAAAGTTCCTATGCAATATCCCTTCTCTCCCTATCCCCTCCCTATCTAAGCAGTCTATGCATCCCATTTTATAAAACTTCTAGAAACGAAATATATACTTGAATCTTCATATACTTTATTTTCTTGTATTCCCATTTTTATTTTATGCTGGCCTTGTGAGGGCAGTGGAATAGAAATAAGATCTTCAATATGATACACCTTATACAAAAAAAAAAGTTGATTAATGACACTTATTAGTTTACATAGGATTGTGGTTTTTTTTTTAGCATCGGCGTCGAAAAAATCACAGGTTGAGTTAAAGTGGCGAACACAATATTTATGTTACTTTTAATTATATAAAGATACATACCTTAACATTTATGTACTTAAAGTTGCTGTTTTTTTACGGATTTATAGAGAGTATCAGCAGGAATGGCAGAAATTTCGAAATAATTCACCACCATGCCTGAGATTTATTGCAAACTGTTACGAAAGCTGTTGCGATGTCAGTCTAATTACAGTATTATTGATAATGAACAAGCTAGGAAGTGGATTTCTGTAACAGTCTAGTTAGTAATGACGGGGAAAAGGTGAAAGCCGTTATTCAGTATCGCGGGAGACAAAAAACATAGATATGAACTGATCAGAGATAACTTATCGCTCTTTTTCTCCACAAGTCACGATAAGTCCGGTTAAGTCCACATTAGAAATCAAATTACTACCTGGTGAGGGAATGAAACAAAGCTTTTAATACGCTGCCTACCGTTTTACGATATATTTTAAACTTTAGATTAAAGAATTTCGGAATCTTCTGACCTTTCCTTATTAGCCGACCAAATACTGATACCATAAAAATCTACATTGCGCCTGAGTTTTTACTTTCAAAACGAGGGTCAGGGCAGAGTGAGGGAATGAAAAATTTGATGTTTGAAAATTGTTCTTTTTTCTCAAATCTTCATAACAGCGTCATTTTCATGTTAACAGTTACTCTACTAATCAGGTCTTTATTCATTACAAAAATGTTTCACATATCCCATTGCTAGAAAAGTCATAAAGGCCCTTTCTACAAGAATGAACCATGACGAAAAATTCTCACATAATATGTACTACAATATACGGACAAAATGTGAGGTTTCTGTTTTATCTAAACGTATAGTAGCAGTATGTTAGTTGCTGTTTAAAATGGTGTTTTGTTATCGCCAAAATGTTCGACTGTAAGAACTCGATATAACCACAAGACACTATCGACAATTCGACACTATCGGTGTCGGACTTAGCCATTTTTTGACTCTTGCGACTACGTAATATGTACAAAGCGACAGTCATTTGCCACACTGCTATACAATTTTAATAAAAGACTTTACGTAATTATAGTCCCCTTAAGCCCCAACACATCACTAATCACGACGTCGATATCATCAATTATGTTTTTCTTTGAAGATTTTTTTTATTGGTAACTAATTTAATAATTATCTTTCATTTTCTTGGGATGGTTTTATTTTGCCATCAAATGGGAGCTGACGCTATAAAAATGATGATTTTAAAAAAGCGGACATTTCCTCGTACTACACCTTTTTTTCGTTTTTACCTCCAAATTTCTCAACTGAAAGAGATACAATTTTTGTTAGCACACATTTTTAGAGGCGATAAAACTCATGAAACTTCGTCCGCTTAATGTCATCAGATATCGATGTTTATATTGCTTATAAATGAAAGTCATCTCTTCGAATGTTCGAACCTAAACATCTCGACAAATACAAGCTCAACAAATGTAGTGTAAGTGACAGAAATACTTGGAATTATATCCTTTTTAAAACGATAAAGAAATGAACAACCGAAAAAAAATCTAACAAAAAATGTTATGAACTATCCAACCCCGGTTAATTGAGCTAATTAAATGTATAAAAAATATATATTATTTGATAAGCCTTTTATAAAAATTTACCACGAATTATGTTTTCAAGAAAACTGCCACATTGTATTCCACTGCATTTACTACTTACTAACTATAAGGACATAAACATTAGAAGAGATACAAATGAAGAAGAGATACCGATGTATGTTTAGTATTCCAAAAATATGAAAACCGTTGATGTTTTGCGGATAGAAAAATTATCTCTGAAGGTGATTAATGATTTAAGCAATCATTCATCGAATTAATGTCTACATCCAACCTCTTATTGTACTTCTTTCCCAATATCCAAAAGAGCTAACCACAGGATATTGAGGAAAAATACAGAGTTAACAACGTGTATCAGAGAACAAACATCGTCAAGATGCAAAAACTTAGCTTGATGACGCACGACCTTATCAGCGAATGAAGTAGCGCATAAAATGTTGTAAACTGATAACTCTTCAATGAGCAATAATAGCATTTAGCTCATTAATACAGTATCACAATTTATATACTATAATACTCATCATCCTAATAGTTGGACTAACTAGGTCCATGCACCGTTATGTTTTTCATTTTGGAGAAAACTATTCGGTATTTCCGACCAAAAGTATTTCATTTCATTTCTCGGCTGATGGCCATAATGATTACTTCTAAAAATGAGTAATGCTTGAAAAAATCTGAAGTACGACAAATAAAATTATTGGGATCGTTCCAGCGATTTCTCTATTGGTTCTAGAAATTCGTTTTTATACTATCATATTTAATGTGCTGTTAGCCTTGGAGAAATAAAATAATAAAGATTATTATATATTTAGCCTTTATATATTTACCTGACCATGGTGTTACGCTCGAGTTGGATAATAAGAATATTTGAATTACAGAGAGGCCATCTAACTGTTCAACTACTAACAGATTCGATTCCTACATCAAAACCTCGGCGTATTGCATTATAGCGAAGTTATACTAAACTATACTTTTCTCAAAAATACTGAATACCCACCACCACGGGCCTTTTCTACAATTTGTTTGTTTCTAAGAAAAATTTCTATAAAAGTTGGAAAAAGTTAACTTCTTTTTGTCGTACAATATTTTCAATGTGTTTTAAACTACTTCGCAGTCAACACAAAGCACAGATAGCTAAAATCCAAGTCCATATTGGATTTTACACGTTTATAAAGCATAGAGAACAAAGGTTGATAGTGGCAATACAAAACATAAAAATTTTAAATGTAATTCAGAAAAAAAGGCGTATGTGTTGTAACTAAAAAACAAGAGCTGAGCCGAAAAAAAACAATACCTGCTTGCAATTTGGAATTCGGTAACTCGGAAAACCTCTAAATTAGTCTACATTGCTTTGTTTTGTTGTCCCACAGTATTGACAGACTAGTTAGTAAAATTTTTTTACATGAGCTAAGCGCATGGGAAAAAACTCCGAACTTTAAATGTTGAAGCTACTGTGCTGTGACTTGAACATTTTTAAAAGTTTGTTCTCGTTTAAATTTCTTTTTCTTAATTTCTGAGCACAGGTTGTCTAATATACAATAACGGGAGTTATGATAAAGATAAATTTTATGTTTAAGTTTCTTTTTGTGTAGGTGTAGATATAATGTGGTATATTTATATTTAGCGATAATTGTTTTTTGCATGAAAGTCCCGATCCCTATCAATGTCTTTTTTTCTTTGGCTAATAATCATTAAACCATTGAGATTACATACCACAACTATTGACTGTGAATGATTTAACTGGATGTTGTGGTTTTTTGCCTTTGTATACATAATTCAGTTATCACTCAATCAACTGTGCGTCAACTATACACAGAGGCAAGGAGAACACACCACCACGGATGTTTTCTACAATTCAATTTTTTCTGAGAAAAAATTCTATAAAAGATGAAAAAAGTTTACTGTTAAAGTTAAGGGTAATATTTGTAATTTCAAACGTAAATAAATTACGACAGAGAGGCTGGAAGAATGGTCACGGGCACAATTACGGTTACAAGTATGGTCGTGTTTAAGCTAATAGATATGGTCGTGGGCATGGTTATGGTTATGGGGTTCTGCCCAATTCTAAGACTTTGATGGACAGGTATATACTTTTTTCACCACAATTTCAATTCTATTTTTTACATTAATTATGAGCGAAATGTACTCGTTAAACATGTAAGCGAGATGTAGGGGCAATAAATGACGAAGCAATACCGAAAGATACTTAAATATATATTTAATCACGGTGAAAAAAATATTCTTGAATCTTTAATAAATGTTTTGAACCTTTATAGCAGATATACTGATTGGATCTGGGGTTAGGGATTTACAAAAACATATAACATATTTTAATATATCGTTTTCGGTGGATCGTAGTATACTACAACGAAGATTGATTATTTTAAGTCGAAGATAAGTATGTCAAGCAATAGATGAGGGGTATTTATTTTACACTTTAATTTTTTTTAAAACAATCAAACTCGGCTCAACTACCACTGGCTCTCCAATCTCAATTTTTTCAAGAAATAAGGTGTTTTTGAGTAACAGTGCTATACGCCTGAAAAAGGTTTTATTTGTGAAATAGCTTTTAATTATAATTTTAAAATTCTGTGTGGATGATATAATAAATATGGGACCAATTTGTTTTACGTGTAGTTGTTATCTTACATCTTAACCAGAAATTATAGCCCGACCACGAGTACTAAAGACCGAAGCACAAATGTTGGATAAACTTGTAGTACATAGTTGCCCGATCGCTCACACGCCGAAAACATGCGCGTCCACTACACTCGGTAGAAAGTTGGATGTTTCTTTTTTTATTTTAGGGGATGTCCGTCATTTCCCGATGTTTGATTTTACAACGTGATCACGATAGCAATAACAAAGCACCTGTCACCTTCGAGCCCGACAGGGTGAAGGCGGCACCCCAAGCCTACCAGTTTGGTAGGCAGGACATCTATTCTCATTTTAAGGATATGAGCACTGATCTGAGGATGTGGGCAATAAAAAAAAGTTAGTAGCGAAATCAGCCAGGTCAGCCTTGTTCCACCTGAACTGCGCTTACTTGAACTACCGGTCTTTGGTACTCTTGGCCGGATGGTTATGTTGAATTCGTCTTTGAAACTTCAGATCAGACAGGTAGACAGACGAAGGGCAATTACAATTGAGTAGATCCCCTTCTTCTCCCTTCGGACTCAGAAAAATATTCAAACCCTCTCTGTTCATTGGACATTCTCCTGGTAAATATTTAAAAGTTCGTGAGCACGAGCTCAGGTGAATGATCAATAAATAACATGAGATTTCCTTTCCGAGATATGCTAATCCCCAAACATACATCAGGTTAGCTTGTGTTTGATCTCGCAATATCACAATTTTAAAAATAACAAACAACAAGGAACTATAGTAGTTGTCACTGTTGTTTTCAAAGGAAGCTTATTTCCACATAGAACATCGAAAGTGATTAAATCTACTCGTATTTCTACTGCGCCGAATTAATTGTTCTGTGTTCGTGAAATAATTGCATGCATGGCGAACTAACTGCAGGTAAAATTTATCTTTTAGTTTAAAAGCCTGAAGACTTTCGTTTTTTTTATATGTTCCACGGTTATAATGGTTATATCTAGATGTGATTCCCCCAAACCTCGAAACATGCTCTGACTACTTTCTGGTTAAAATACAATGACGGATAATATGAACGAACAACTATTCATCAAGTCGCAGCTCAGATGCTATTAACATTTAAAGTTTTCATAGTTTGTTTTCCAACGGTAGACACATTATTGAAAAAAACAATTTCGTAAATATTCCAAAAAACAATAACTTTGGGAGCCAAAAACAAAAGGTTGCGAATTATCATCAGTAATTTAGGTAAGAATATTATTTGTTTTTCATGTGATGTAGATTCAATTTTCATTGCCCGAGAAGGTTTATAAAATCACATGAAGTATTTCTGGTTAAAATAAGAAACTGACGTGAAGCCTGTAAGTAACTCATAATATAGTTTACTCTTTAATTCTTTTACATCTATTTTAAAACAAATACATAGTTATTAGTCAAAGAAAAAATATATGGGGAGGAGTTAGCCTGCACTAGTAATAATTTTGTATTTTATTTGGTAGACCAATCGACTACAGATTAAGGAAGTTCCGAGTTCAAATTCTGATTCTCCCAGTGTATCATTTTAGTGGCTAGTAATGATCAATAATTATGGCCTCTATGACGTAATGAAATTTAACGGTTAAAAAACATATACTAAAAATATATATAAAAAAACAGGTAGAATTACAAATTAGTCATAACCCCAGAGTTTCACTTGTTTGGTTATTAAAAAAAAAATCGGAAAAGCACTTATGCAGTAAACCATTCCAACCAATCGAATACAAAAAGCCTGTTGAAACAGTATCCAATTATATGACGAAAAAGATTTCGATATTATAAACGGCCTTTCACGGTTAAATTACGTTTTGCTGCAAAAGGGGTCAATGATACTTCAAAATGGAGACAATCATGGAGCATTTCAGTGCATGTATGTTCTCGTTCTTTGTATAGAGTAACAACCAACAAGGGTGATTTTTTTTATTTATGTCGGCCTTGCCCCAATAACTATGCAACGAAAATAAATACAAGAATGGATTCCCGTTTTGTTGAACAGCATTTTAAAGATAAAGTTCTTCAGGAATTAAGTATAATTTGTAGTTCTTTTTTAAAAAAATACGATATGCGTTATTGACAGCATTTTTAACATTATTAACATTTTTTCGTCCCCTTCCTTAACACAAAGAGTAACATCTAGATAGGACATAAAGAATCTACGGAAGTAACGCTAAATGTCAATTTTTGTTCAGGTCTGAGTAAAAGCTGATCATTTGTAAGGTTTAAAGAGTAGACTCTTCTGGGTTATTCAAAATGGGAAGAAATATTTTGAGTATTTTATAAAATTGTAACCCTTTACAAAGGTTTCCAACTTTTTTCAGTTTCCACTCCTGTGATTGAATACCTGTTGTCGTAGTTTTGAATCCTTCATTCGACCCAGTGTCATATTTTTTAGAGGTCCATTTGATGTTGCGGTGACTGGAAAAATACTGCCCTGTAACAAACTACTTGGAAAACTTTACCAAGGAAAATAATATTTTTCAATTTCGTCATCAGATCATTAAGTCCTTAATGATATGTGATTTTTAGTCTAAGTTTAACTAGAAGGCTTGAAATTAGTAGTCCTATCTGATGCTCCGGTGGTGATGAAAATAAAAGGAGTTCCAAGAAAAATAACAAACGGTCGCTAATCAATTGCTTGGTAATTAAAAAATAAATATTTTTCTGTCACATTGAGTGACAGACATAAGAATTTCTAAAATGTATTTATGTATTTATAGAGATATCAGGTTAAGAAGCCTATAACTGTCGTACTGACTTGAATTTTCTTTACAATCGTTTAATACGTATAATAAAAACTGAAGTTCCGGGACCATCGCTCGATATTGTTTCTGCACTTTTTAAGTCCTTGACTTCATTGATATATATTTAAATCAATAAATATATCAAAATCATAATTAATGTTACACAAGTTTGGAATTATTTTTACAAGCATACACTTTCAAAAGCAGTTTCTAACAGGTCCCAATCATTGATTATGTACATGGGAATCTGTAACTATGGATACAGCTGTTTTAAATAAATATAAACAATTCTGTAAAATGGGATAGATACCTTTATCACTACTTTCGGAAAACTCAAAAAAAAGAAACTTCAAAATATTTTCACAGTCAGGGTTTTTCTTGTATTGTCATTAAAAAGGGGGGGATATGCATTGCTTAAATATTTTGAGGTTTTTCTATTAGTGTTTTACCAAAAGTAGTACAAGGGGAACTCCCTTTTACCCTAGCACTACAGAAATTTCATTTATCTAATTTCTTTTGGTAGTCCACTAAACCCTGAATATATGTATTTTTTTATTACTAAGTAATTAATTAATAAATCTTACTTATGTTTCAAATGGTAGGGTAATCAAATGTAAAATTCCATGCTTGTAGATGAATCGTAATGGTCAAGAAAGACACACACGGGTGAAAATTAGGGTTTATGATTTGCAAAAAATCAACGAACCCCTAAAATATTGGTGAAGCTACTGATCATTGGAACAATTTATAAATATTTTTACGAAGTTGAATTCCTAGAGTTGGAAGTGTAAGTTGTTTAATTTGTAGATTAGCGTTGAGGCAAGTTGCCAATGATCCGGCGATGGTAAAAATAAGAGACAGACGCGACTATAATTATACATACTAACTCACCGTGTTCTCGGTGGCATTGGACGATGATATGCGCAAGATGGCAGTGGCTTCTGGTCCCGGATCCGGCGTTGCGTAGGAAGAGCAAACGTTGTTGACGCCGAGCATGGCAGCGCGAAGACTGAAGACGAGGGGGGCATGCGCGCAGGCCGTCACGGCCAGACAATGGCCTCCATTACTGATGATAACTGCCGTTTGGCACGGCCGGAGTTGGCGCAATATTTCCACAGAGCCATGGGAAACATTTTACGGCTCTGCCTGGCAAGCACGAATTAGGCCGAGGATCGATAAAGCCATAGGAACGCCACAGTCCATCCGATGTCCGGCTTAGACAAACGGTATAGTAGCCTTATGGTACCACTGCGCAGCAGTTGGCCCAACTGATAAAGGGGTCATAAATTATTTTCCTTGAACACAGATTAAGAATGCTAAGGATGTTTACACGCCGTGTTTGAATGAGTCCCGAACTTTTCAATTAATTGTCAGCTCCTTCCAATAATTAATCAACTAAAAACCTAAATTTTATCTTACAAGAGAATATACTACTGGTATGAGTCCAGGGAGTACATAATCGGTCTAACCATGTTTAATGAAGAATTTATCCTTCCATGAGGAGGGGAATGAATTCACTATTCATTTGAGGGGGGAGTTCTAAATCGAGTCCTAATTGTACCAGTATACTTTTTCTTTTGCTGTTAATTATTAATAACAGTAGCAAATTATATTAATATATACTATATCATGTAATATGAATTATATTACAACAAAAATAAAAACGATTTATTAAAATATAATTTTAAAATATTTTCATATTATACCTTATCATTGGCAAACTAGCTCTCGGAAAACCAGACAAGCCCACTATTATAAGCTTACAGTCACTGTGTGAGTATATTCAAAGAAAAATTGGGTAGAGCATTCACTCATGCAGCCTAGCTGAGTTGTTGGTGTCCCCAACTAGAAATTGGGTGGTCTCGGGTTTGAGTCTAGATCCTGCTGGAATATTTTCTCTTTTGTTAATTATTGATAATAGTTCGAAATATACCACAACAAAAATTGGTAATTTATTGGTGATATAATAAAGAGAAAGCCTATATCCATACATAGCGATCATACTGATTTTTCCTTCCTAGCTGATAATTTCAGTTATGAACACTAAAATAGGTCATTGAGCAAGGTCACGTGTGACTTTGTTGGTCTAATGTTTATCTTATCGAAATGAACCATGTGACTTTTGCAAATGGAAAATCCAAATTTTGAAACAGAATAATGTGACCATTAGGAGTCAAACAATAGTGAAGTGGTTTTACCATTTTTTCCCCCAAGGATAGGATTTTGGTAAGTATCAACTGGACTTGAAAGTAAGATTGCACCACAAATAGCAACACACTGATGGAAGGTTAAAATTATATTCAGAAATTAGCAAGCGTTTAAAGATTTAAATGTGTAGCTGAGTTTTATAATTTCATAAACTATACTGGTTACATTTCACAACTAATCAGGACTAATGGACAAAAACCAATGCTGTACTGGTAAAAACAGTTGGTGTGTACATGAAATCTCCTTATTATAATATTATTTATTGCTGAAAATGAAAATGAAATGAAAAATGCTATATCTATATAATTTCTATTGGTTAATTCAATTAAAAGTTATTAAGTATTTATATAGCTTCACAGTTTTTTTATTCCTTAAAAATGAAGATACTGTTCCAATATCCTATATATTTGTAATAAAAATAACCCCCTTTTCTAGCTCTAAGTAGTAAATAAGATAGTTAAGCAAAATATAAAAAATAAAGTAAAATTATTATTAATACAACATTGACATTGTCAACTTCTGCTATTAACACCAGTGACAACAGGTAGTTCATCATAGCTGCACCTGATGTTGACTAATCAAACATGTAACTGTTATAACTATTAGTACACAGGTGGTCTGAAAAGTTTCCGACCTCAACATGAAGATGATAATAAAATAAATAAAAGCTAATGAAATAAAAGCTAAGATAAAAGCTTTGTTAGGTCGGAAACTTTTCAGACCGCCCTTGTATACCAAGAAAAAAAAATGGAACTAACAGTGGGCATAAACTCAGAATAGATGTCATTTGAACTAATACTCACAGAGTAGTTGAACAAATACAAAATGTACCTACTCTAAATTGCAAATCAGCACAAGTACGGACAGGGCAGGGAGAAGTCAGAAGCTGTCTGTTTATTTAAACTGGCCTATATCATAAAATTGGACTGGCCAAGAAAAAAATTAATAAAACGAATAATTTTAAAACACGGCCTAATTCAGGAGCAGGGGTTAATAAGAAATCATTATCATTGAGGGTTAAACTAATTTGTTGATCTCAGAGACTACAATGCTCTCAATTTATTTGTAACAAAAATATTTAGCTTTTTCCTTTAAGCTTTCCAACTTAATTTGTCTTCTAATAAATTTTATCCATACTCTTTATAGTTAATAATTACATACAAAATACATATTGTTACTTAGAACTGTATAATCAATTTAAAGATATACCTACTGTAGTCGTAAGCTTTTCTTAAAATACTATGTATAATTTCAACAAAGGTATATTTACACACATGTGTGTAAAATATTTAAAATCTACACTATATTAAAGAACAGTCACAGATACTTGAAAAGAGTTTACACAAATTCTACAGTGAAAGCTCAATAAAATCTCATTGCACAAATTAGAATAGTTCTCCAAAGCCATATTTCATCTATCTTCCCTAGTAAAGCAAAGCACAAAATGCATGTCTTAATTATAATTCTTTATTTATCCAGTCTTGGGTCCCAGCAATAATTTGATCTGTAAACCAGTGCATATTAAAGCAACAAGGGACTATAGTTGCAGTCATGAAATTAGACGCTTGGAATGAAGGTGCTACTTGGCGTGGTGTTGGCACATACGAGCGGGTTGGGGACTAATTACTAATTTGCTTATTGCTTAATGATTGACATTATCAAAGTAGGGGGATTACATGAACTGAGCATAAGTAGTGCTCAGAGTGGCAACAGAGCTTGCCATGTATTCCGGGTTTTCACATTTCTAATTTCATTATGACAATTATAGTCTCAAATCGATAAGCTCAACTCATATCATTTCCCATGTAATGTCAATGAGTGATTGTTCTCTGAACTGTTACTAAAAAATATCACTGTCTAATTTGTCACCATCATCACATTAGTGATTATTTTTAGTGAAATGTCATTTACATGTCTAATGCTTATTAACTACCCCATTGTCAACTGTTATTAGACTAGGTTGGTCATGAATTTAGATATGAGTGGATTATTTGTTGGATTAAGTTGGTGAAATTAAGATGTTAGATTTTTATCTAACTTATTAATGGGTGAACTTGGATGCACTATCTGTCTTTGCATAAGTTCATGACGTGAGCTGCTTAGACAACGGAATTTAAGATGTGTCCTGCTCAGCACATATTGGAGAGCTTGGCACATTTGGAGAACTATAGAACAACTGGTTGTTATCACCCGAAGCTGCTTACTCCTTGCATCCACCACAGTTGGATGGTTTACCTTCTTGAGCATCACCAAGTTTACAGATATATTTTCTGCAATTTAGGATATCATCCATAGATAGCGATCTTCCATTCCAAGCATCCATACATAGCGATCATACAATTTTTCCTTCCTTGCTGATAATTTCAGTTATGAACACTAAAACATATCTTAATTTTTAAGCATATGGTTAGGTCGACATAAATAATTAAACACAGCAGGGACCTTGTTGTACGTTAAAAGTAAACAGTCTTTATCTTCAAGTTTTTTTAAAAATTTGTAAAGATTCTTAGTAAGAAATCAATCTTAATCTCCAAAGTTAATCAAACATTATTCATTTTAATTAATTAACCAACATTAATTGCTGTGGGGTCATGAAAAAATATAAAATATTCAACTTCTTTTTTTTGTAATTGGTTGAAAACAGGTCAAAATGGTCTCTAGAGAGGATCACATAGATATTAATATACAATATCAATGATATGGATGTTGTTCTAAGATAATTAATTAAGTTTTATTAATTGTATCACAACATAAATTGCTGTAATCTTTCAGTAAAAAAAATAATTCATAAAATTTGACCTTAAGGGAAAAAATATTAAGATTAAATTTTTAATTTAAATTGTGTTTATTTGTAAAATAAAACCTCTGAGCATTTGATTCAATTATACATTATTTTTTATGTAAAATACAAAATATTTATTGAGGTAAGACTAACAGCATCAAGTCATCTTATCCTGCTGGACAGGGGTTATAAAATAAAAAAAAAAACAGTAGATCACTAACATGTAACTCTATTGGTGCACTTAGTATATAGTGGGACTCAAAAATACTCACTCAACATATAACATCACTCACAAGTAGCAACATGTCAACTGTATAATTAAAATTATTTTAAGTTATAATCATATTAATATATTAGACAATGTTAAAATATTATTTCATTTCAATTAAATCACTTCCCCTTAAATTAGATTCAAACAAATAAGACTCAATATTACAGAACACAATCAATAAAATATATCAACAGAACACAATCTAAAACACCCCCTATTTCAGCCCAATTAAATTCATAATATAGTTATGTCTTTCTTTAGGAAGTGGCTTAGTTAAAATGTCGGACTGCATTTCTTCTGAAGGGTCTTCTTCTGATTAATGATTAATGATTCCTCTCCCACACTCAATCAAAAAACAATATTTTATATCAATATGTTTTGATCATTGAGTAATTACCTCATTTTTAGCAACATTTATTGCCAGTTTGTTATCTCAATAATTAGTAGGTAGATAGCTGGAGCTAATGGTAGTTGCAACTCTTTAATTAATTTTCTAAATCATAACACTTTCTGCACGGTAAAACATAAAGCCATATACTTTGCCTCTACCCTACTTGAAGCAATCATTCTTTGATTTTTACAAAACCATTAGATTAAGCCGACCATTAAATTAAAAAAAACTGTCTCATGTCCTTAACTATGCTATGCTGTTCATTGATCTCATTTCCCCAATCAGAGGCACTGCAACTACAAATCAGGGTTAGGATTTTTATTAAAAACAAGTTTTAAATGTTTGGAACCTTTAAATTTCTAAATACTCTCTTAAGGACCGACCAATAACCAAATTTAGGGCAACCCAACTCAAAATTATAACGACTCAGCACATTAACTGAATTAGAAAAGTCAGGTCTTGAAACCTGAGAAAGGTGCAGAACACTGCCAATAGGGTGTTGTTAAGTAACCTAGCACTAAAACAAACACCTGCTTCTATTGTCATAGCGAGGTGGTTGCAATAAGCCATTATGAATCTTGAGAGCATCTTGTCAATGAATTTTTCTTGGTCAATTCATAGGTTCCTATTTTGTTTGTCTTGGGTGATCTGCATTTCCTAAACTCTTTTACATATCATAGGTTCTTCATGGCAAATCCTTGTTCAATTCTGAGTTTCTTTTTTACAAGCTGGATCATTGGATAGCAAGAGATCATCCACATAAACTGCAACAATAAAGATGCCTTTCTTGGTCAACTTGAATTAATGCATGGGTCAGTCTGAGGCTGTTGAATTCCTAATCTTTAATTCCTAGATTGTAAATGTTTCTAAAAATGTGTAAAATTAGAATAAAAAAAAATATTGCTACATTGAATGGGTGTTCAGTGTGTCAGAGTCCACCCTTAAACATTTAAAAAGAATAATTAAATTTAATTTCAATTTCAAATAAATGTAAATTCTTCACTAGTTTTTTTTTTTTTATTTCTATAAAAACTGGTAATATTACAATTTATATTATTATCTGAAATGAAAACCATTACAATTCGGTGCCCAACCAGAGTGGCTTGAGAGGCAAGGCGGTGGGAGACAGGAACGGAGCAAATAGGCGGAGGAGCTCAGAGTTCATATAGTGGGAAAGATGCCCAAGGAATACGGGGGGATTATCGGATGTGACCTGCTAGGTAGGAGCCAGGGTAAGGAACGAAAAGGGACGATGGGGCATTCGTATAGGAGGGAAGAGATATAGGTGCTCGAAACTAGGTAGAGGCGTAGGGAAAGACGGCAGAGCGCGGATAGGAGCAAATAGGCGAGCACAGGACTGGAGAGATGAGCTCCGAAGGGAATATGCGTATATATTCTTTAGAGAAGGCGAGAGATTGGGGGTCTCTGGTAGAACAGTGATTGAAATCCCGCTCAAACGGGAGGTAGTAAGTTACGTGAAGGAGCGCCGATACCCGCAAGCTTTGAGGCACCATATCAAAGTAGAGTTGGACGACTTGAAAAGGCAGGGGATCATTGAGGACAGCACGCCACCGAACCCCCGCTATTTTAATAGCAATAGGAGATTTAATTAAAGTCCCAAGAAAAGAATTATTATTAAAACAAAGAAAAAAAGAAATGGAACGTAGAATTCTAAAGAATATAATATAGTAAATAATATTAATACACTTAATTATAATATAGTTAAGATTTAAAAAGATAATAACATGATTAAGTTGAAGAATTACAGATATAAATTTAAAATGTAACATACAGTGTGTTTTCTTTTGTTTAAATTTGATATTTAAAAACAAAATCATATTGAAGAATTATTGAACCAAAATTTAAAGCAACCACCCAACACCGTCCTTTTTTTTTTTTTTTTGGCTGACACTCTTATTGTCAGCTCAAATGACGACTTACAAAAAAGACTGGATCGAAATAGCGCCACTTACCCCCCCCCCCTCCCTCATCTGTTATGTTTTGTTAAAGTTTATGTACGGAAAGCCTTTTTACCTTACTTTCCGTTATAATTCTTCCAAGGATCACTGATTTCGCTCTATTTTCTGCTGTAATGGTTTACATCTATGAAAAATACAAGTGTTTTGTTAAATAACTAATAGTTATATTCCTCATAGTCGTATATAATTATAAACGAAATAAAGCTCGGGGAAAGTGGAGAAACTGTGAATGCCAAAGTGGACAATATTGATGAAAGCCGGATAAATCGGTTGACTTCCGACAATGTAGGACTAAACCGATGAGTTTTTCCCTTCTGAAGGAAGAATTTTATACAGTCGATTTATCCGGTGTTCACTGATGATTTTACTACAGATCATATTCGTGGATTCTTGGTCTGTTATTGCCCACGTACAGCCTGTTTCTGTCAGATTTGCTTTTTCAAATCCAACAGTGGTTTAGTTCAGTTCGTGTATGGAGTAAATCTGGTGATTTTTCTGGGTAGATCCGAATCCCCGGTACTTTCGTGCATGTTGAAAAGTCCTTAGAGACGGGCCACTGTTTAGTTCTGTAGATAACTGCGTTATGGTCTATGAATTGTTAATTTGTTTCATATTGAGGAATAGATTAATGATACATGGACGAAAGGAAAAGGATCTAGGCTTAACCAAATAAATATTGGTTTTATAAATACCTATTTCATTATATTATATTATATTAGCTGATAAAATTAGAAATATCTTAATTTGGGATAATGGAACAAATAAATAATTTCAATTCTGTCTAATGAAAAATACTTTTAAAAAAACAATTGAAAGAAATGCAGTGTATTCTAGCTAGCATTCTACTAGAGTAAATAAATACCTATATAAATCATCATTTAGATAATAAAATAAGTATTGCACATTATTAAATTTAAAAAATATATAAGTTGTTGGTTGTTTATAAATTATAAATAAATGAATAAATAGATAAATTTAAATATAATTAAAATTTTAGAAGTGGTTTATAATTATAAATTATTGGTCCACAAAATATTAAATATAAACTAAAATTTTCTAAATATACATATGATCCCAAAAAGAATGAAAGCAAGTTGTTGTTTTTTCAGGAGTAAGGGAAGACTTCAGGGAGGAAAAAATTGCATATAAAAGAGTACACACAGTGACAGGCAGGTCGTCGGCGGGCCAGGTCTGTCAGTCCAACCGTACGGGTGTGGCTAGTTAACTCCGGTCAGTTAAATAATCTTGTAGAGGAGAGTCTTTTAAAAAAACTTTATTATGAATAACAATCAAAACACTGGTATATATACAAATATTAATCAATTACAGCGTTGCAACATACTTTTGTGAAGGCTAAGCCACGAATAACGGTGTATTCGCCGGAAGCAGGTAGTCCGAGGGTTAGGGGGTTAAAAGACAAAAAAAAGGGTACCATGAGTCTCAACTATATAACTGGTCTTGCCCCTTCCACATCCTTAACAGATATCTTCCTCTAATGAAGTTAGCCAATAAAGGTATAGGCAAAGCCCTTGTGCTTTACCGATTTTCCTCGAAAATCCGTGGTCCGTCAGAAAAATCCGTTGATGTGTGGCTATGTCGACAAGCGTACCCAATTCAAATTGTTCCAATTTCTAGTTCGAGTGAACCCACGTGTCAATGGAACAGCCAACTGGGCTTTGTGTCCGTCCGAGTATTGTTGGTTCTATGCCGTAGAAGTCAAAGTACACGTGAGCAATAGAACAATTGAATGGTTAATTCAAATTAGTGCTCATTGCAACTGGAGTAGGTAACTAAATTAGATTCATACTTGTAAATAGATTGTCAGATAACAATGTCAATGTGTGACCTTCGTTTGTGCTGATTGCTCAGTTGTCTTGTGCCCGTGGACTAGTGCGCGTGTAGTTGGTCATCAGTCCCATTAGACATCGCCGAGGTATCTAATTTGTGATATTGTTTTTTAATCAAAAACTAATCAGCACATTTGGAGGTGTTTATTATTTTTGTATTACTGTCTTTAATGGTGCCCTCGACTATGGAAAAAAAGCATAAACTTAAATAATGTTTTGAGTTGAGATTTGAGAAAACTTAAAATTTAGAGAAACGAGAAAGACCTTTCTTGTATGTACCTCCTGTAACTATAACTTAAACAAAAACATGTATTCAACATAAATACTAGCTAGAATATACTGTCAATTTTTTTAATCGATTGGATAAAATTTTTATGGCAACTATCGAAGAGCACAAAGACATACCGGCATTCAAAAACGACTAGTATGTCCATACCTGATAATTAAATATGACTTCCCTTTGAGCTAGGAAATTTAAATACAAATACTTTATGCCATTATTAATCTTTTGGTTAAAAGATAAATTTTACTTGTTATCTTCATGGGATGTATGTTCTACGGTCCCTATTTAGTTTGTAAAAGCCGAAAATCAAAAAAGAAAAGTGAGTCACTGTCTGCAGTATACTAGTATATGAACCTCAACAAGTTGGTGCGGCTGAAAATGCAGACTAATAATCACGAAACAACGGCGTTGATGACTTAGTGGTTTTGACTAAACACCCAGACTAATAATATGAAATGTTTGTATAAATTCCCCTATGAGATAGAGTTTTGTGGTTCAGAATTTTGACTGGTAAAACATATAATTTTTCTTCTACAATAATTAAACAAACAAATAAAGACCGTTTTTATTTATTCAGTCAACCGCGAAAAATTGTTCGTCTGTCTAACTGTCCGATCTTCAAGAGAAGCCTTGAAAATGAAATATTCAAACTTAAATATTAAAGGTAAATTCCACAATTCTCTGGTTCTGTTTTTGAACTGGAAAAAACGGATCAAAAACAGATTAGTATTAGACAAATGGGTCAAACATTTTCTATGTTTAATTTTTTTTTCATTCTTAGGTTCACTGTATTATAACCAAAAACTTATCAGTATATTTCGAGGAGTTTGTAGTATACTTATAAAATTTCAAGTTGAATCATTTTTATGTTTGCTATCGTACAATGTCCATAAATACAGGCAGACGAAAGACGATTGTGTTAAATTTTTATGTACCCAACAACTGAGTGAAAGTGGAACCTCACCCTTTCAGGATTGACAATCATTAAGAAATTAAACATACTTGCTAAACAATTATGTGAAAAAATTAGCAAGCGACTTTATATGAAAATATTTTTGTTACCAATGATTTTTGTGCAGATATTTGTATAAGGGTAGTTTTATAGAAGTTGGTTAACCTACATTTACGGATATCATGAAATTAATGGTAGTCATCAATTATTTAATGTTTTATTTATTAAAGAATAGAATAGTACTAAATAGCAATTAAATGAAATCTGAAAATTACACTTGGAATGCCAGTCCCCTGTCAAGTCACCCTTACAAAAATCTATAACAGCTAAGTGCATACCGTATGCATACAAATAGCTAAAAAAAGTCTACATACGTGGATTATTCCGAAGAATTATTGTGCGCTCTGTTTAACAGACGTGTTTATGGCTAGCAATATGAATGAACTCGAACATTCAGTCATTTAGCGTATAATTGTCATTATTCATTGTTGTGCTAACTTCAGAAGTTACCCTCTTAACGGACCAGAAAATATCCGCCTACGTTTCCATATTCGATCAATAAATCTTTGGCGTCAGTTTAGAAAGAGGGGACTAGTTCACGATCCCGACACTGCCGGAGCTAAACTAGGCGCAGGCGTTGTAGCTTCGTGATTGGCCGACATAAAACCCTCTCTCATTTGCGGTAGGCAGGAATGTCCTGCCTGTACAGTCTCTTTCTCTCTCTCTCTCTCTCTCTCTCTCTCTCTCTCTCTCTCTCTCTCTCTCTCTCTCTCTCTCTCTCTCTCTCTCTCTCTCTCTCTCTCTGCACTAGCGCTTGTTGCTCAATGAACCGTAGCTTTCTTATTTAATTACCTCTACACCTCCGTGTACAAGTCCGGCGTTGTCAGACCCCACACCTTCCTAGTGGGATTATCTGGCTTAATCTCACTAAAACTAGCACATCCTAGGAAGGGACCCCTTCCATGCAGACGTGATCTCTGGGCCCTAAAAATGAACCTAGTAGCGTCTCCCTCATTTCACCCATGGTTCACTCTCGCCTTTGGGGACTGGACGGACCCTCAGATACCGAGTGTGAACTTATGGTCATTCCAAGACCATGTAAAATACCTATAATACCTAGCCTCTACCTCTTAACCTGAACATAGTGCACTGTCGGGGCACACCTTCTAAGAGCTTAAGTCCGATCAATAAACAAATTCGAATTAAGCTGCAGCCCGACCAGGCTGCCAGCATAGTTCAAAGACCACAGGTTTATTCATTTATCTTTCTCTGACGCCCGCCGGGTAATGACCAGGGTCGCCGGACCTCCCCCCGGCAGGCGCCTCCGACACAGTCAATTGTGTGATTTACATCCTACTTCTTAATAGAAAAAAAAGACCATTAAATTGTACTTTTTTTAAAATAAAATTTCCGCTTTCAAAGCTTCGGTATCTTATCGGCTTAGAAAATACAACGACCTTTCAGTTGTAGAGCTTATTTATCTTAGTAATGGCTTATAAGTTGAACAGAAAACAAATTAAGAAAATCAAAGGTTGCAAAATTTTACCATAGTGATCAATGAATATTTTTTCCAAGGTCATACATGGCTGATAGATAAGTAGTTATCTAATCTCTGCTAATTATTTACATAACCGAAAAAATAGTTTTAAGGGCCAAATTTATCTTTCAAATTGCATACTCGATTGAAATGATGGGACAAAAATAGTTGTTGGCGTCATTTAAGGTAACATTGAAAATGCTTTCTATTATTAATTTAAAAAATTCTTCTGAGAAAATAACAATGACTACTTCATTAATGTTTTGAAAAAACTTTTATAATGAAGTTTATTATCAATCATGAGTACCAATTATTAAAATGAAATCACATAAAAAAATCAACTTTATTCTGGGATATAAGTCCTCTAGGTATAACAAAAATTTCAATGATATATGCCTATGAATAAACATACTCGATATATAGAATGATTATGAATTATACGAGTAACATAATATATAAATAAACGAGAGTAAAGTAAGAAAGATCGGCATGTTTTTAATAGCAGAAAAAAAATATATTAAGCAATAAATTGTCAATTAAATATTGTAGGAGCTTGGTGATATTAGGATAATGCTCAAAATAGTTAGCTAGTTGTAGACTGAGAGGAAAGGAAAGATTAAATCTATAAAGACGTGATTTGAAAACAGAGGAAAGAAGAATGACGAATGCATGAAGGTACTGAGTTTTAGAGGATGCAAGCACGAACGAGAATGATTTGTGAGCAGGAGGGGGGGA
Organism: Acanthosoma haemorrhoidale; assembly: GCA_930367205.1. NCBI lineage: Eukaryota > Metazoa > Arthropoda > Insecta > Hemiptera > Acanthosomatidae > Acanthosoma > Acanthosoma haemorrhoidale. The sequence goes on along the minus strand of OV884011.1, from coordinate 151,570,103 downwards.
GGGGGGAGGTTAGTCGTTGCATAATTGCATAAAAGCGAACCGTGTGTTGCGGGAATGGATGGAGAATGGTCCTTAGAAAATCAACATCTTGTTGAGGATGATAGCCATTCTGACAGATTAGAGCGATGCGAAATGCATTGGGATATTAATGACAAATCGGGGGGTACTGTTCATAAGGTAAATAATTTCTCATCAAAATTCCAAGAGAAACCAGATTAAACAACTCACCAGAAGTCAAAATGGGGAACTGCTAATTATTCAGCAATAAATGTAATTGTAAAGCTATCAACAACAGAAAACATTCAAAAAGACTTATATTGAAACTCCAAAAGCAATCATGGCCATTTTCTGAATAATAACCGCTGCAAATCGCTGTTATTTTGGACATAAAAAGTATGTTTATCACCTACACAACTAAATCTGGCTTGTTCGAGGCATTAATATACCTCGTCCTCATATACAAAGCTTGAAGCCTTACCTGACATGTACTGATCCCGTGGAAAATCGTCTTCTAATTTTTAAAATTTAGAATAACATTTGTTACAGTCTAGATAGCGATATCTGGAGTTGGTGGAAAAACAGTAATTAACTACTCTAAGCCAACATTGACGGAAGGTTCATCAAGATAGGCAGGATATGCTAGACAGGGTATTTGGATGTACGATTGCGTTATTCCGAAAAAGCTGTTCACAATAGTTCTGTATGAGGTTGGAGGAGTTGAGTGGTCAAGTGATAGGAGCCAGGGCTGATTGGCGATGTCATCTAAGGAAGTTGGGAAAGTAGGTGTAGCGAGCGCCAACCATATATGTAAATTACCCTATACTCTGGTACAACTAATGTATTGTAATTAGATGTAAAACATGCTTTTCTGGTAATAAATCATGGAGAGGTCGGAAGTCGTATAACAAGTAACAGAGGGTCGAAGGTCCTGCAATAAACCTAATAAACCTGAGGGTAAGCCACCTGCCCCCTCATAAAACAGGATCGGTAGACCTCTGGTCGCCGTCCGGTAGTCATATAATCATGCCAGTAACAGTCCTTTAGGGGACGAGCGATCACGTACCTCGGTAGGTGTGACATCATAAAACACACCTTTTTAGACCAACAGTCATAAAATCAAGGGGGATTGGCCACCTGGGCATCATAAAACATTCCCCCTTTCAGCCGGCTCCGCCTTCCACTAGGAAGGGGAAATTATATTTAAATATATTTAAATCAGGAAGTTTCACCCTGTAGAGACACTCTTTCCCAGGCTCCTCATCTAGACAGCCACTATCACCCGGTCGCGATACGCCAGGGCCCCGGGGCCCTGGGAGTAAGTCCACTCAGCCTTCCACTGGTCTACACTCTCTCTGCCACACCTCTGCGCCGGCACCTTGTCTCACAGCCCCTAGCAGACCCTCTGACGACTTGTACTATTACGCTGCCGATCTCCCCCCCGAACTCTGAAAACTGGTCTTATTCTTTATGAAACCTCTGAACCTCTCTCCTGAACACAGTGTATTGTCGGGACACATCCATATCAATAAAATGAAGTCAGATATTAACGCCGACATGGAACCTGGTCCATGTTATAAACTACAACAATCCGCACTTGTCACCAGGGCTAGAGTGATTAGGCACTCCCCTAGTGACGCCCCCGACAGTAGGTGTGTATTTAAATTTGTTCAATGTGTAAATTTGTGACAGGTCTATATACACACCTGTAACTGCTATAAAAGAAAACTATTTATATCTATCTATTGGTGCCGATGGCTGAACGAAGAACATTTGAAATAGAGAAAGAGGTAAAAAGGTAGCGCAAGAAAGGTAGATGCAATTAACAAAGATGTAGTGAGAAAGGCAGTCTGTTTCTGGACTGAGGAAACGATTGATAATATCCAGAGAAGAACCGTCTTGGCTCGAAAGACTTTCAACAACGGAGCCCGTTATGCTCAAGATAGATTTAATGGTTTTTCAAAGGATTAACAATCTCTTTTGCTCTCTTTCTCTCCTATCTTTATTTTGTTTCTTTGTGTATTCTAATTATTTGTTTATTAATAGCGATGTCATAGTTTAATATTATACTTACATCCAATGTCACAATTTATTTATTTATTTACAGTTTATTTACCTAGTTTACATTCTAACAAATCTGTCGATGTCAACTGTCATTTAAATATGGCAGTTGGCCTTTTTCCACAATTAGCAATAATTCGAGAATCAGCTCGCCTAAATATGACACCATGCTTAAAAACCACAGGTTGGGTTAATTTTGTAAACACAATGTTAATGACTTTTGTTATTATCATTCATCAACACCCCGGGCTCCTCCGAGTATATTTTGGTTATATTATCAAATATAGTAATAGGAAGAAAGTGAAAAAAAAAATATTGCATCCTTATCGAACAAATGACCTTTTTATTTCTAACTTTTCTCAAGTTCTCCGAAGTACTCAAATCACAGTCAAGAAGTTATTTAAGATTTAACCTTCTTAGTTTTTTTCACAATACGGATACTCTAAGGCAGTAAAGCTAGGGACGCAGTCCGGTGAGCACCAAGAAAAAGATAAAATGGGTGGATCTGTGGTCTTTGACCTTTGCTGGCGGTCTAGTCGGCGGGCAGCTTTACTCGTATTGATCTGACTCCATAAGATCTTAGAAGGAGTGCCCCGACAAGGCACTAAATTCAGGAGAAAAGGAACAGGGTAGGTATTATAGGTAGTTTATAGTATGATCTTGGAATGATCATGAATTCACACTCGATATCTAAGAGTAGGAGAAAACTTTCCGGATCCCAAAGGGGAGTGTGAACCGGAGAGAGGCAGACTGGATCGCCGTGGGAGACGCTACTAGGTAAAGTTTGTAGGGCCACGTCGACCGTCGTCCGCGAGGAAGAGGTTGTTTCCAAAGAGGTGCTAGTTATAACTAATCTGCTTCCTGCAAGCTTTTTTTTTTTTTTTTTTTTCAAATCCTCTTTATTGATAATTTTTACAATGAACAAATAATTTTTGGTTTGATCTGGCCCCTTACGAGTATAGGCGGTCAGAGGCTAGGCCTCACCCGCGCGCCATAGCGGGCTTCAGCTGTTTCATGCACTAGTTTAACCCTCTCTTAACTGACCCTTTAAGGTTTTTATTATTAAAATATGGAAACATAGGTAGATATTTTCTGGACCGAGAAGAGGGCACTTCTAATTATTCGTGGTGAAGAAGTCACTACAGAAATTATTTAGTTATTATAATAGCCGATTTAAATAACTTTCGTGTCAATATTTCAGCTGTTAATATTATTTAAAAATTGTAATGGCAAAGCTAGTGTTTCAAATACAACTAAGCAGTTTTTATAACAAACTCGTAGTATGATTTAATAAGTATTTAAAAAACTCGCGCGGAATCCCTTGTGTTTCTATCAAAATTGTTTATTCCCTTTCTTCACAATTTATTTCGTTTATATATACATATAAAGTTAAATAAAGTTTGTTAAATGAGAGAATGCTACCCATGACGTCACAGAATAGTGATATATACTTCTCTTTTGTAAATAATTAATCAGTGCAAACTTCGTTTATCAAACTGTGTTGTACTTCTCTATGTATATTTCAATAAATAATTTGTAATTAATTTATATAACAAATTTAAATCAAATAAAATAAATTAATTTTACTTAGTAAACATATAAGCGAAACTATTTATTAATTTGAAATATGCATTCATCGTTAAAGGATCCTTTGCAAAAACTAACTACAGTTATTTAACATTGCTACCAGTGACATTAGTATTTTTTTTAACACCACGTAAAATATATTATGCAACTCAGCCTTTCAAAGAATTAAAAAATAAAAGTAATAATTATCTTGAAAGTTTCGGTTTATGGTCGCCAGGTAGCACTGCAGTCGGGCAGGGGTAATACAGAGGATTCAAGTTCCCAGTGACAAGAATTCAGTTCAGTTCCCGATCCAGTTTACAGACAATTGGCTTGTAAATTTCTGAAGGCAGTTAAACTGTTTAATAGTCTCTAGGTATGTTATTTTTAATAATTTTTTATCGATGTCTTATGACCGACACTAAATAATTGTTATATTAACAGCCTTTCATCGCCGTGGCAATATAATGTCATGCATAATACAAAATTTCGTGTCAAGTATGAATTATCGCAAATTAGAGTTTCGTTACGGCTGCAAAACAATGTTTACGACTCTTTTGTAATTATAGGTTAATTTCAGCAAATATATTATTAATCAGTGAGTCCAGATCTTTAATTTAATAACCTACTAAAAAGTATAGAAAAACATTTTAGATTTAATGCCACATAATCATGATGTATGGAAATGGCCATTTTTGTTCGTGTCTACTGAATATCAACCTCCATGCCTACATGAACAGGGGACTCACAAAAACCAGAACTGATGGACAAACATAAAAAAACGTATGGATTTCTGTTATTGAAAACACCAACATAAAATAATTATGATTTCCCTCACTTAGTGTTTTGAGTTGTTTATCAAATAAAAATAAAAATTATGTATTTGTTATTCTGAGTACTTAGGACTAGCACTAGCAACTTTGCCTTTATCATCCATTTAAATGGATTTACATCAGTTTTAATTATAGTATAAAACATGTAACAGATCAAAGGCTCAGTGTATAGTAAATGATTTTTACTCATTAAATTAAAGGATTTTGGTAATGAGTAAAATTTGAATGTATTGAATTGATGATGAATCAATTTTTATTCATGAAATGTATATTAACGAAATAAGGAAGATGGAAAGAAATTGCTTTGAACGGCATTTAAATACAAGTTCTCTATTGTATTATTCTAAAACTTCATTATTTAGCGTATTTGAATTTCGTAATAAAACTATGGGGAAACATTAAGTGTGTCAGAATTTTAAATGCATAAATTAAAGCCACAATTTGCGTAATTCATGTTAAGAAAAGGAAAAGACACTAGACCTACGTTTTTCAAGTTTTTTTTCAAATACTTCCCTTTATTAAATGTTATCCAAACATATAAATCGTAAAACAGGGTGTTTTTAGAATAGTAGTGAATTTCATTCATCATTTTTACATCCAATATCGCAAACCCCATCGACATAACAACAAAAAAGAGGGGTCAGAATGCACATTCTTTTAGGTTGGGCAATAATATTATATATGCCATTACTTTTTGAGAAATTAACTTCCGTTATCTCGGTTATCTCCGTTACTATCGTTTATGCAACGATATTTTCGTCGTTCGAGTGCCAACCTAGCCAATCGGGGATAAATGCATTTCGGTCAGATGTTTCTAAGACAAGCCAAGTAATTTGGTTATTAATTACTTTAAAGGTTTTTTTAATGGAATCCTTGACAGTAATGCTCCAATTAGAAGTGGACTTTGAATGATCCAATGATTTAATGATTCAAAGTGCAAGATGCCTAAAGAGGCCAAACGTAAATGATTGTAAAAAATCTAGTTGGTATTTTTTTTTAAATATCCGTTCTGCTATCTTGGCAACTAAAAATATTTTTACAATAAATAAATAAAAATGATAAAAAACAATACTTCTCTATGTAAAAAAAATCCTAATGAAATATCCGATATTTATTTTTGGCTCCAACTTTTACTGCTGTCTTTATTTTTTGTATGGACCTACATACCAGTAACACTTCATAGAGCAATACAGCAAAGACACTTACTCTCCGACATATCACAAACTCACCAAGGCGCATGCCAAAGCTAACGTTACATCTTAGTGATTGTGTAAGATGTCTCCAGATCTGTACGCAGACACCTTTTCATAAACAACGAGATACGACAGACCCGGTGCCTTCACACTAGACTACTAGTACAGTCTAACACTTATATGCACAGGCTGTCAGCCAAACCTCCAGCAAACTTACCAAGGACTGAAAAGAAGGTGGTAGCGAGATCTGTTCAAGGCCTTGGATGTGTGCCTCTACAGTGCGCACTCCTCTGGTCTCACCATTAACCTCTGGCTGATTGATCTGCCGTTGTGAAGTTTTAATGTATAAAATAATAATAAATGAATTTGGAATAACTGCAACAATAGCAATAAAATCTTAGTAGTCAATTTTTACCTACTTCCTTACGTTTTATACACGTCATAAGAAAATTATAATCTTGTTGGTAATATTAAATCGTATTTACATGCAGCTTCCGCCAACTATCCCATCCTGCATTAGTTTTTTTTATTCATATGTTTTTCGTTTTCTATAAATTATATAGTATACCACACAATACCACAGGCTAAGTACTACGTGCTGTAGATGCCCTTCTTTGTAGTGAGTATTACGGGTATTTATTTGGCTTGCTATAACTCTTTAATCCTTTAGTTTTTATCTTGACTTGGTTGTTTATATTCTTCAGAATTACTGGTGCGAATACAAACCACGCCCCATTCGAAGTTTTTTAAAAATATATATTAAAAAGTAAGCAGCTTAAGTAATGTATATTAAAAATTGTGAAGTATCACTCAATAAACGGTTCCTATGATCTTAATTACTCCATCTTGTTAGATTCCCTAAGTTAATTAAATTATTTTTAATCAGCATACCCATTAAAACGCAGTTTTTCTAACACGCCCCTTTGATTAACACTGCGGTCTCAGCTGTTTTATGTAAAAATATTTTAAAATCATTAATCTGATTTTACATTGTTTTTTGTTTTTTGTTAATTGTAGTCCTCTAAACCCTCTATATTAAACGGTGATGTATGATATTAAACCCCCTATATGAAACATATTATTTTTCATAACATTACTTTTATTTTTAGCATCACCGGGGCACCACGTGGAACTACAATCCTCTAGAAAAATCACCGGTTGAATTAAAGTTGCGAACACGATTTTAATGACTAAAATAAAGTATGCATATTATTAATCAGGGTGACAAGATCTTTAATTTGATGCCCTACTCAATGTGATGGGAATTTTTTTTATTGCTGAATAATTTATTAATTATAAAAATGTGTAATTTACCATAAAACTGGTTTTATATTTATCACTGTCATACCATTAAATGAGACTAACTACCAAAATATCACCTCTCTCTGTAAAACAAGTGAAAGTTTCTTCCACGATTTGAATGACAGTTTTAATCAATTTGTGTTTTAATGACAGGCAGACATACACATAGGTGAATACATAAGGGTTTTACTATTTTGGAAAAATCAATATAAACTGATAAAATCTATTTAAAAAATAATATTGTTTTATATTTTATGAAATTCCAGTCTGTTCAAATTAATTCCATAGCTGTTGTAAAAATTATTAAATTAATCTGAAATTCTAAAGGGTATATTCCAAGTTTTCCACCTTTCCTGACCTGAAGTGGATCGGAGGCCGTTGCTGCACCGAAGAAATTGGGGTAGGTTAGAACTTGACATGGTGAAGTGCGGCAGGTCATATTTTGATATGTTGGCTAGGAATCGGTAATAGTTTGACATGGTGAATTGTGGTAGGTCATAGCTTGACATGGTGAAGTTGGGTCGGTCATGGTTTGACATGTTGAAGTGGAGTAGGTAATAGTTTGACATGGTGAAGTGGGGTCGGCCATGGTTTGACATGGTGAAGTTGGGTCGGTCATGGTTTGACATGTTTAAGTGGAGTAGGTAATAGTTTGACATGGTGAAGTGGGGTCGGTCATGGTTTGACATGGTGAAGTGGGGTCGGTCATGGTTTGACATGTTGAAGTGGAGTAGGTAATAGTTTGACATGGTGAAGTGTGTTAGGTCATAGTTTGACATGGTGAAGTGGGATCGGTCATAGTTTGACATGGTGAAGTGGGGTCGGTCATAGTTTGACAAGATGAAGTGGGGTCGGTCATAGTTTAACAAGGTATATGGGAAAAAAACATTCCGTTTTAAAATCATTTAGATAACAAAGAACATGTTACATTCCAAAAGGCAGCTCGGTTTTTTTTTTATTTTGGTCCATACCTGTAAAAACCATTATCTACCCCCAAGTTATTTATTCTGAGCAGAAACAGATTCTACAAAATACCTGTCAAAACGGTATCGTAATACTTTAATAAATGCAGTTATTGCGGATCGTTCATCACGTGAGCAACGAACATCTCATTGGAGCTTTGGTTGAATTAACAGTTACCAATTTGATTTGACAAATAAAATTAAGTTTTTTTATCAAAATAATTTAATATGTATTTAAGAATCACATGCGGAGTATCTTAAGTATCCTTCGATATTGCTCCTTCACGTTATTTCGTTTTCAAAATTTTGCTGACTTCTCTAGTACCTGCTCACAAAGCCACGAACCTTTTAGACGAACAATGGATTACCTTCTAGAGTTCGAGCTGATGGTGAAGTCTAATCACGTCGTAGGAAAGCCACACCCTAGCAAGTAGCATATAAAGTAGTTCAAACAATTGTCAGACTGGCGTCTTGTGGTCCACACCCCCCCCCCCCCCCTCTTCAACCCATTATGCTACCCTAATATCGTAATCACACCTGATAGTTTTCTACTTTAAAGTCACAAGAGACACAAACTTTTTTGCATTAAATTGTGTGATTTAATGTTATCTGTTTTGTATTCATCTGAGTCAGATTTTCCATCGAAGGTCATCACTATGGGCTGAAAACCAGTTAGGCAGATATAGATAAAGAAGTGATGATAGAACTACTAACAACTAGCAACCTTAATTTTGCACGAATTCCTAATTTTTAAGGAAAAGGAAAATAGTCTTATTTAAGTCGTCGTTTACTCTTATTCCCACTCGCAGAAATAAAACCTGGGTCTGGGTGTTAACCAAAAAGCAGAAGAGCATAATGCAGACACGGGAGAAGTGATATCTCCGGAGAGTAGCTGGCAAATCGAGACAGGATACGTAACATGACCATCATGTTGAATAGGGAATGATTTTGGATAGTGCACCTTTCTGTAAGCAATATCATCCTCCTGATTGATGAACCTTGTCAAGGGTGGAGGGGCGTAAATCTAGAGGCCACAGACGAGTAACAATGTTACCTCGCCCTCATCAACACAGGGCAGCCGAAAGAGGAGAGAGGAGAGCTCTGACAGTCCTTACATTACCGCCCTTGTAGAGGACAGATTTATTATTAACAGACAATTGTATGAGCTTTACACTTCAAACTCACCACTCACACGATTGATGTTCTAAAATAAACGTGACCAATGTTGCTACGATTCCTTTTGGCTTGACGACAGTGCCAATATCGACAAACCATTAGTTAGTAATTCTAACGAGTCTGATAAAATATAAATATACCAACTAAATATGGTTGTTCGCCATTGAGCACTCTTTAAGATCATTACAGACTTTTTTTTTTATAGTTCTGAACTTGTTCGTTATGTGTTAATTTGGCTAAAAACGTATTTGTATAAAACATTTTTCAAGGCATTAGGTCAACTTTCTGTGAGGAGTGGAATTAAACAAAATATTTCTTAGTGGACCTCTACAATATTAGAAGAACCTCCATGCGAAATGTCAGCGTTCTACGCCTTGTTATCCCGGAAATAAAGTTATAAATGGTTTAAGCCTGAAACCTAATTCAGACCTCTCGGAATCAATTTTTTTAAATCTTTCTTAAGGCAAGTGTTCGCTGGAACTGCCCGCGGTAGCGGATGGCAGTGACGGCTAGCAGTAAGGCAGTGGGAGACAAAATCGATGACGACACAACCACTAACTTCTAGCAGTTCTAACGAGATATGGCCCCTCAATTTCCCCCAAAGCTGTAGTTAACTGCAAACAGGCAACCGCTACCACGGACAGTCCCTGCGAAAACGTATCTTTAGTTCCCTGTGTTATCACTAGTATTATAAGAATTGCAAAATTTTAGTTCGCTAGGCTTTGTTCTTGAGATAGAATGAGGAGTCAGTAGATAGTATTTAAATTTTATATAAACAAATTGATTTATTGACACTTATTGGTTATAGCTAACTTTCTTATTTTGTTCTGTACCACTTTGAACCTTCTTAGGCCTTCCGCCGGATTGCTGACCGGCCACCTGGCCAGACCGACGTTGGTTCGAACCCTTAAGACAGCATTGTCCCTCAAAAATAAGATAGCGCTCCCTCAGACTGAACAATAAACCGTGAAGAAACAAAAACTTCATTTATTTCATTTATTAAATATATTCTCAGAAAATTCACCGCATACATAAAACTTGCTACAAAATTTTGAGAGATGACTTGCGGAATTCCCACTTTTCCTTGTCATTTTCTTCGACTACCATGCCCCACAATGAACCCTCGCAAATCCTATTTATTATCAGATATTTGCGGAATTTGTCCTGAATACTGTGTATTCCTTACAAAACTAACTGTGGGATTCGGGACCTATAAATTTTAATTCTCCCTTCTATTATCTCCTCGAAAGTTTATGTATTGTTGTATAGACATAAAATTTGGCTTTGATACAGTTCAATGTAGGAGACAGATCTAGAAATTTACCCTTTATAAAAAACCTCGTTAACAAATAATAACGTGGTCATATATAAACATTTAACTTATTTACTTGTATGTGTATGTATATATATATATATTTCTAAAATAAATATAAATTCATCTGTTGCAGTTATGAGTTGTTTACTGAAATTATCTTTATTCGTAGTGGTCTGTTCAGTGATCACAGGATATTTTATACACACATTTTTAGCAGCCCCAGAATTACCGAAGATAACACTGAGGTATTGGGGGCCCGGAAAAGAAACGCCCGATGATAAAAGAATAAAACCTTTTAAAATTAATTTTCCACAATCTGTAAGCTCTATAGGAAGTGCACTACAATCTAAAACTACCTTATCCTCTGTAACTACTAAAAGATGAAACATTATCGAATTGTATTTTTGCTAGGAGCTGCAAGAACTGAAAGAGAATTTGGAGAAAACAAGATCACTTACTCCTCCTTTAGAAGGAGTTGGTTTCGAATATGGTTTCAATACCAATTACATGAGTAATATCATCGAGTTCTGGAAGACGAAATACAACTGGACAGAGAGACAAGAATATCTCAACAGTTTTCCTCAGTTTACAACTCAAATTGGAGGCCTCAATATTCATTTCTTGCATGTAAAAGTAGATCCCACCAAATCAAAAGGTATGAACTAATTTTGATTATTAAAATATCAATAAACTGCTTTAGCTAACATAACATTTTTCACACAGAAAAGGTAAAAGGTAATAAACATCTTATTTAAAATATGTTATTAATAATTATTAACCACAGAAAAATATACTGGCTGTTATATTATAGGGTCAGGGCTAGAACCCAGAGGGAGAAGGGGAAACGATACGTTAAAATATCTTTTATTTTCTTGAATAGATTGTGGAAAGAAAGATCATATTCCGCCCAAAAATACGGGGTTAATTATGGTTTTACCAATCAAACAACGTAGAAATACGAGACCGAATAATGAGGCGAACTTCCATAACTTGTCATACAGATCATGCTGACGCGGCAAGCTACAAGATATTGTTGTTTGCTATAAAGAATTTTTACCTTTCCGTGGCATCTCTAACCGACGATGCACGCAGGGCTGGCTTTTCACTTAGTGTCCCATGGGATACTGTACTGGCAGCTGTGTGACTAGAAATGCGCAGAGCAGTTATATACCATGTTGGTTTCCTTCCTGAAGGGCAGAACTGTGATATTACTGCCTCTCGAACCCATCCCCTCTAAACTGTGGAGTTCCGCAAGGAACGGTTTTGTCTCTGGTTATTTTTAACATGTAGACGTCTGACATCGTTGGAACAAACTACAAGAAAGCTACTGTAATCGCTTTCGCCGACGACATTGTGGTTCACAGCATCAGCATGAGTGCAAAACGTGCTCTTACACAGGCCGAGTCAGTTTGTAACGTAATCGGTGACAAACTGGGTAAGTTAAACATCATTGTGAAGGCATGAATTACTGACTGCGTAATCTTCTCCCACCAAAAAGGGAAGACAGCCATACCAAAATCGGATAATTTAGGAGGGCAAGAGGACTCCGGAGTTTCTCCATGTACTATCAAGATATACAATGGGGTAGGTATCTCCATTTCTCTACCCCTTATAAGAACAAGATAGCAAAAATACGTCACAAGTCTTACCTACCGGTTTTCGCACTTATTGACTTCCCCCAACTTGTCACTACATCTCAAACTGATGATATATATGTATATATGTGTGTCCTCCGGCTGTACGGTACCCAGCTATATACTCACTTGATTGATGATACACCTAAATGTCTCCATCGATTTCAGAACAAAATCATGATAAAAGTTGTCAGACACACCTCCCTCGAGGCGTTAAAGACCTGCACTCGTTGCTTGGTGTGCCAAAGGTGGGTGAGTTCATCCACCGGAGACAGGTCAAGTTTTTGACTCGTTGCCACACCTCCCAAATCCAGTGGTTAACACTATGGCCCCACTCCCATTCCCGCATCGATGTCAACAGGCTGTTCGGGAATCGTAGGTTAAGTTAGTTTCTTTAGATTTAGGCTAGTGTTAGCACCACACATTCATAAAGTGAGCCCTATCGCATTCTCTGTTCTTGTGCCATGTATTCTACACATCATCCTACCTTAACTCAATTATTGTTAACCTCACACAATATATACAATGTAGCTACACTACAGTGCGTATAATAAGCACAATATGCATTTATGTGAAGATTCCGTATTGTGGAATCACCACTGATGTCAAAAATGTATATTTAATAGATAAAGGGGTTATGAAACAAAAAAACTAAACTGAGAGTACAAACCTTAAAAAATAAGATGAATTTCTTGGAAGCTCTAGGCAATGAATAAGAGTAAGGCACGACAACAGACCTCAAAAAACTACCTGACGAGACGAAAACAAAAGTTGTTGACCTCATGAGGCTTTGAGGATGAAAATCTCATTATTCCCCAATAGATAGTTCAAAAGTATAGCTACCAGACAAATTGAACATTAAAAAAATACACGAAATGTGTATAGACAAAAAAACAAAACAATGGAGCATGATTTGCATAAAAAAAGAGGGGATAAGTTCTATGAACTGAAGAAAAAAAAATAGGAAAAAGGCCAAGAAAACAGATAATCTGGAAGCTATTTTCTTACACCACCAGCAAAATATACCCACGCCCAACATCACTATCAGTGATGCTCATTATCGTCGCCAACTGAATTTTATATCTTTTAACACCCCTGTATATCTGACACGTCTTCAATATTCCACACTTATGATGTGAATGTTGTACAAAAAGGTGCAGATGACAGGTGCTCTATGATTGAACAATATTCACGACCCCCAACTCATAAATTTAGTGATATTCTGTAACTCTTGCATGGGACAAAATAAAAATTACAGAACAACAACATTTTTTCATCACATGTGAGTCGAAGTATTTTGACTCTGTAAAAATGATATTCCCAATCATCGGGCATTCTTACTTGAAGCGTGATAGGGACATAGAAAAAATAAATGCCCATTTTTACACACAACTACATGATGCTTGGAGGAAGGTTTTTGAAGAGAGCCAACGAAAACCCTCTCTTTCCACAGTCAGTGATCGACTACACCAAGACTGTACACTTCAAGACATGAACTAAATATCTTTCAAGTTCATGAAGTTGCATCACAAGTCAGTGTACTGTGGTCCCTACAAGTCGTCTATCAACAAACTTTCTTCAAAGCAGTTAACAAACAAGAAAAATAAATAAATCAGACAAAGATATTACTCTCAGCCTTTCTTAACATGATGCCTTTCCACTAAAAAATGCAAAGCTTGATGATTTACTACACCTGAAGCAGTCTTTGCTAAATCCTTAAATCCTGAAACTCAAGCACTCAACAATCTGCTTGCATGTGATGACACAAAGAGCACTGAAGAAGAGGTGGAGTACCTTGATGACCCTCCAGTTGTGGGTGGGGAAGCACTGTGCTAGGAAATACTGATCAAGGTGAATGCCTTTTCCATGTTTTCACTTTTTTTCTGAGCTATAATCTATTTTTTTTTTAGAACTCAAATATATTTTCTTGACATACAAAATACATTTTTTTCTCATTCAGACCCTTGTTAAGATGTAAAAATGGAAATACCAAAAATCTTAAAAAGTTAATATTGATCGTTATTCCCAGTGACCCTTTATGCATATAATAAATACCATAGCCAAAAACTAGCTCTTGGTAATTAAAAATTAGGGGCCACAGTTGTCACTATTGTCTGCCTCTCTGCCCACCATACACTCCTTCACAGAGAATTCATATTCGGAAGGTTGTCCATTCCTGCAAGATATATCAGTTGGAACAGCACCAACTAGATATTAGACCCTGCCAGAATATTTCTTCTTTACCAAATAGTAATAGTGGGATCCACGTCAAAATGAAATTTACTTAATTAAAAATAAGATTTAAAGATTCTTAGAAGATTGTTGGAAAGATAAATTAATCTATTAATTTTACAAATATTTGTACTCATGAATACAGAAATGCAAACAAAATTGTTAAAGAGACTTTTTCCAAGCAGTATTATAAAAAAAACTTTCTGCAATTGCATTATAAACTGTATAAGGGAACATTACCAGCCTTAAGTCATTTTCTAGGTTTCCTGACTAAAATAAAAGGGTATATAGAACAATTGGTCTAACTTCAGAATTACTAGAGATTTATAGCCAATGAGCACTCCCAATAATTAATTGTTATTCTCAAAGACTTTTTCTTTCCAAAGTAGAAAAAAACCGGGAAAGGACGATATTTTGACACCATTGATGAGATAAAAGAAGAATCGCTGAAGGATCTAAGAGCTATATCAAAAAGTGAGTTTGAAAAGTGCTTCGAAGATTGAAAAAAGCTCTGGCACAAGTGTACTATATCTGAGGGTGATTACTTTGAAGGGGAAAATTGCTATCGATGAATAAATAAAAAAAATTTAAGATAAACAAAAATTCTCATTACTTTTTGTATGTGAACCTAAAGAGTAGCTTGTTACGACACAATCTCAAACATATGTCACTTATTTTTAATTGACACATAAACATTGACTGATTGAAATATGACAGTGCAAAATAAAGTTAATTTTAAATAACCCTCATTTTTCAATTGAAATGTTCTTTAGGTAAAACAGTTCTGCCTTTATTGATTCTTCATGGATGGCCTGGTTCAGTCCGAGAATTTTATAAACTTATTCCTATGCTGACTACTCCACGACCAGATACTGACTTTGTATTTGAAGTGATTGCTCCGTCACTTCCAGGCCACACATTCTCACAGGGTGCTTCAAAGCCAGGCTTAGGGGCAGCTCAAATTGGTGTAGTATTTGATGAACTAATGTCCAGACTTGGCCATAAAATGTACTACATCCATGGAGGAGATTGGGGATCTTTTATTGGTTTGGACATGTCTATTTTATTCCCTAATAAGTAAGTTGATATTATAAGGATATTAACATAAATTATATTAATTAATTTTACCTGATATTAAAAACCACAATCTTTTACTGTCAACTGACAACAACTTTGACCCTCTTAACCTCTTAGGGCTGTGAAGTTAATCTAATGAACAGGTGAACAACTAGGCTGCACAAATTCTATCAAATCCTCAAAATAATGTCTACACATGGCGACACATTGTAAAATCTTTGTTAAAAATAATACTAATATCAGGTTTCAACAATATTAATAATAAAACAAACTTTATGAAACATTGATTTTATTTATGATTTTACTTTAATTTCTTTATTATATAAATATCTCAGGTTGGGTTCTGACATACCAAATACTTATATGTAAACCTAAATTCACTTTGCTATTTTTAAACGTTAATAACCTTATAATCTAAAACCACACTTGGAAAACATAGATTTGGTAACTAACCGTTTCTATCTGCAGGGAAATGTAATTATGCCTGCCACTCACAGTTTTTGTCTTCAATTACATAAATGTGCCTGTATTAACTCATCGAGAAAAGATTTTCTTTCATGGTCTAATCCTCGCTTCTACCTATGCTGCTCAACACTTCAGTAATCTAAGATAGTTTTCTAACATCTCATATCTCGGTCCCTCACTCATGCCTTGCCTATGTAAGTCTCCCTCACATTGATATCCCGATCTTCCTTACTTGTTCTGAGCCCATATCAAAGAGAGAGGTTCTTCCTCCTCAAGGCCCATAGCAAAAGAGAGCCTCTTCATTCAACCTCGGTCTTATTTATAGCTGTTTTCCCTTTCCTCGATCTTTTCCGCCTCCCATTGGTTCTCTTTGCCATTCCATCTCTACTTCGTGGGTTTTTTTGACAGTGTGTTGTCGATCTTCTACGTCCCGGTGTTCTGTGTGTGTATCAATTATAATGGTTTTTATGTTTAAAGTTGACATTATTCGACTAATCACAATCAATAATTCTACATTAATCAACTAAATAAATTTACCAGTTCTCATTTAATAAAACTAATATTTCTTGACATTAAAAATAATATTACAATATTATTCAAATATTTATTGTTTATATATATTTTTTTCATATAATTTATAACTTTATATTTAACTTATACGTTATCTCAAGGTTCTGTTAATAAAATATAGGAAACTTCTGGCAAAAGGAATAATGGTTTATTTACACACATTGATTTTACAATTGATATACAAATAAAATACGTACGTAATAAAAGAATACTATCAAATCTAACATTAAAATGGTACCTTATAATTTTTTGTAACGTAATACTGGCCAGTGTTTCTTTGTGGATAATCTTCGTGTGGTTCGGATTAGTGGTTTGAGCATCCTTGGTTCGTCTGCTGCATCGCGTGATCCGGATCGTCTTCCTTGAGCGTCCTTTGTTCTCGTGCCGGGTGAAAGTGAAAAGGGCTGACCTCCTCATGAACTACGAGACCGTTGCCGTGCCTCCTGGTCCTGCCTCGTCCTCTGCCGGTTCCAAGACGAATAGAGTGTGTCCTGCTTCTCCTATTCCTATATATCTCGCTTCTCTCCACTGCCTTATTGATCTTTCAACTGGTTATTCAATGCCAGTTGTTTCGGATATTTATACTTTGCTTAATTTACATAGTTTATAAAATAAAATGTTTATATTAATTATTGATATTATTTTTATTATAAATATTAATAGTTAATATAACGGCAATAACAATGTTCATACTTTCATAGGCATGAACCACAGATCGTTATTACGTTCTTCAACGCTCGCTAATTCCGAGTTTATTTCAAAAGCACCATCAAAAATCATAACATTAAAATATCACAACAATATATTGGAATGAATTAATACTCTTTCTGTATCTTTTTGAGTGGATTTATTTATTGAAAAATCAGCTTATGCAGATGAAAGAAAGATTTTAGAACTTATCAAATTTATATATCATTAGCTCCCCTGTGTTTTCATCAGGTCACAATCAAACAAAGGGTGATGTTTAAAATAGTGTAATAGTGTAATTGACAAGCTTAAAAAATGAGAAATATATCAGTAAAACTTCTAACAATGATATGCACTGGACTTCTGATATAAGCAAGGTTACATGCAAGGGACTGATTATCCTTTCAAAGTTATAAATTACAATAAATATCAATATAAATAACAAACTTTCTTCAAAGCAGTTAACAAACAAGAAAAATAAATAAATCAGACAAAGATATTACTCTCAGCCTTTCTTAACATGATGCCTTTCCACTAAAAAATGCAAAGCTTGATGATTTACTACACCTGAAGCAGTCTTTGCTAAAGCCTTAAATCCTGAAACTCAAGCACTCTACAATCTGCTTGCATGTGATTACACAAAGAGCACTGAAGAAGAGGTGGAGTACCTTGATGACCCTCCAGTTGTGGGTGGGGAAGCACTGTGCTAGGAAATACTGATCAAGGTGAATACCTTTTCCATGTTTTCACTTTTTTTCTGAGCTATAATGTATTTTTTTTTTAGAACTCCAATATATTTTCTTGACATAAAAATACATTTTTTTCTCATTCAGACCCTTGCTAAGATGTAAAAATGGAAAACCAAAAATCTGAAAAAATTTGATATTGATCTTTATTCCTTGTGACCCTTTATGCATATAATAAATACCATAGCCAAAAACTAGCTCTTGGTAAGTAAAATTAGGGGCCACAGTTGTCACTATTGTATGCCTCTCTGCCCATCATACACTCCTTCACAATATATTGGAATGAATGAATACTTTTTCTGTATCTTTTTGAGTGGATTTATTTATTGAAATATCAGCTTATGCTGATGAAAGAAAGATTTTAGAACTTATCAAATTTATATATCATTAGCTCCCCTGTGTTTTCATCAGGTCACAATCAAACAAAGGGTGATGTTTAAAATAGTGTAATAATGTAATTGACAAGCTTAAAAAAATGAGAAATATATCAGTAAAACTTCTGACAGTGATATACACTGATTTCTGATATAAGCAAGGTTACAGCAAGAATGTATAGTGATAACCATACTAATGGGTCTTTCATTATGCGCTTACTATCTTTAAATTTAAATAAAACAAAGTGTGTGTATCATCGAAATTTTTTATTTGTTTGAAAGGCCTATAGATGCCATTATGTATGGAATATAACACCGTGTAAATGTCCGCCGCGGCTTCGCTGGGTGGCGCTCATCCGAAATGTCTAATTTTACCTGACTCTGGGGCATAAATCAGGCTGAATTTGACCGAGGCATGGGTTATGTTGGCTTTGAGGACCGCTGGAATTTGTGATTTATTCGCATAGACCTGCGACTTAAGAAAACCCTACAAAAAAAAAATCTAACGGGGTCACCTCCACGTGAGATGACCATGCCCTCAAATCGCTCGTGCAGAATGTCCAATGTGACATGAGGTGTGTGGCACGTAGTGATGTCCTATTGAGACCACATGTTGTTGGTGTCCATACCATCCAATTCAGGCCAAAAAAGTTGGTAATCATCGACCTATAGCGCTCGCCGCTGACGGTGATGGCCTGACCAACGTCGTTCTCAAAGAAATATGGACCGATGACGCCGCCAGCCCAAAATCCAAACCAAACAGTGACTTTTTCGGGATGCATTGGACGCTCTTAGATCTCATGTGGATTGGTATCGTTCCAAATTGGACAATTTTGTTTGTTGACGTACCCATTCATCCTGAAATGGGCGGGCCTCATCGCTGAAGATGATTTTTCGATGAAAATTAGGGTCAGTTTCAACTGCTCCAAGGCCCTTTCAGCGAACACACGTCGTCGTTACAACAACAAGGTTGTTTACTTTCAGCTCCTGGGTCAGTTGAATTTTGTACGGGTGCAGCCCAAGTCACGACGCGAAATTGGCAAAGTTGTGGTCTGCAAAAGACCGAGTTCTTGTGAGCGACGCAAAATCGACTCCCTCGGATTCTTCTGCACACTCTCACGGACAGCGGCGATGTTTTCGGCAGATCTTGCGTTTCGTCGACGTGCGGGTGTTGGTTGATTGTTTACTGAACCAGTAGACTCAAATTTATCAACCACACTGCGAATAGTTCTCTCGGTAGGACGGTTATGGCGACCGTAAAATGGGCGAAGTGCGCGGAAAGTTGCCCGAACAGAACACCCATATCGCTAAACAATTTTATCATTTGCACGTGTTGTTGAACGCTATATCCGTCCATGGTGATTTGGCAAAACAGACTGAATAAATGACAGCCAATTAGACAGATGCAGCTTCAACAATATGGCGGCTATCAACTGTCTAAATTCGGAAGTCCCTATTGGAAGACGCTTTAGCACCTCAGCACCACATTCCATGCAAACGCCTGCCTCTTCATGACGTTTAACACCATGGATTTTAATTCAGGGTATAAGGATATAAATAATGTTCAAAAGTTTTATGTAAGAATAGATCTATAAAACGAATATATCTGTCATTAGAAACTACAAAACAAAAAAAAAAAAAAAAAAAAATGGTGAAAATGGAAAATTGAGATTGAAACTGTGTTACAAACTTGATAAGAGAGATTGGTCAGGCATACATTGTGTGTTGAAATGTCAGCTAATGGGTATGGCATTTCTTGTCTATTTAATCACATGATTTTCCAGTGAAAAAAAATTTTTATGGTAAAATTTAATAGTAATAATAAATAAACTGTATTGGTTTACTTACTACAAACTATCTCTATTATTATTTTATGATTTTTCTATGAGAAGGAATAACGGAAGTCATGCTTGTGTAAATAATTTTGTTCTTATAGTTCATTAATTATAGGATCATGGTGTAGTTTGTGGTCAACTTAAAAATATGATGGCAACAACACTTCGTTTATTATCTTTATTGGAACTATTTGCTCTATATTATGTATCTATTAGATATTATATAAATAAAAAATGTTACTGCTACTACCAACAGTGATCGCAACACCTAGTTAAGACATTCATATTTGGTGACATTATTTGAACAGAGGCATGGGGCTCAGTAGTTTAATAATCTGGGCTTGAACTAAGATGTCCTGGGTTCAATTAATTTTCTCTTATGTAGAAATAATTATTATATGTGAATATTATAGTATAATGTATTATTATATTATGTGTAATAACCAATGAGTCAGTAGACATGTACAATATACAGTATGTATTTTCAAAATACTTCTTTATCTTAAGCTGATTGAGTATTTGGTCAATTTTCCTTATCTATTTAATTTAATGGGATTTACATTGATGTAGCTAAAATAAATAATTGTAAATATTTTCCCTGTAAAAATAAAAGGCTCTTCTGCTGGGTATGCAGTGGGTGGGGCATGCATGTCAATATAATTATTGTTGTGATCAAAATGATCACAATCAAAATGTGATGATCAAAATTTGATCTTGTAAATTGAGTAAAATGTTAATCCTATACATTATATATATATAGTAGTAGTAATTAATGGTGTGATAATGTTGTCTCTCGATAACTCAAACTTCAATAACTCAAGTTATTTGATAACACCTTTTTTTTCTATTCCCTTGAGAAAACCTTGTTTAGTTGAAAAAAAAATAAGAAGGTAACTTGAAATAATTTCATGAGAAAATTTACCTTTAAAAGTCAAAGGAACAAGCTATTTACCTCTACAACTCTAATAAAGCCAAATTTATGATGGATGTTGAAGAATACATGGTTAAGTGACTAGTGATTTAAGCAATGCTAAGACAAAAATATCAATTTTGGGGGTCAATTGTTAAGTAAAAAGTTGAAAACTGAAACTATTTTTAGCTTAAACTATTCACAACTCGAAGTGATTTCTCATTCCCTTGAAGTTTGAGTAACTGAGAGTTGACTGTAATAGTGCTCAGCAGGATCAATGAAAAACCAAAAGTAATTTATATTTAGTGTAGGCAGAAAAAAACCAATGAATAGTTGTTCGAATAAAGTGTTCTCTCTGTTACAGGGTCCTCGCTTATCATTCAACCTTCTGTACTCCAAATACCCCAAAAGCCAAGCTTATGTTGGTTTTAGCTTACATATTCCCTCAATTTTTTGTTGAAGAATCAATGCGAGAACAGTATACATCTCAATTTGTTGATATGTATGTGCTTGAGAGTGGATATCTCCATATTCAATCAACAAAACCAGACACCCTTGGTAATTTTATAATTTTTTTTGTTATGGACATTTTACCTTGACAATTTATTGACTGTAAACTTTTCGATTCACATATCCCTTGATATTTTAGAGTCAATTTAAATCACTGACTTGGTTACATGAAATTACTTCATACTTCATTCTGGACCCTAACGGATGGAGAACAACTGGACACAAGTTCTGCTCTTGTAAGCATTCCGTTTATCTACAGGCAATGATGACTCACTCTAGAATATGTACAATAACTGCTTAAATTCAAACAGTGGTTCAAATAGCAAAATAAAAAGGAGTTTAAGGCAAAATTTGCCCACAACGATGATTTTTGCGGACTGCAGTTGCATATTTTATAATTATTAATTGGAGTTTAAAGTTTTTATGTGCTATACAATGTAGGCTAACCAATCAGAAGCCTCCCATATCTTTCTATCATAAAACAGTTATTCTAACCTCTACACCATAGGACAAAACTTATAATTATCTCGTATTAGGCTGAAATGGATTTTAAATGGTTTATTTAATGACTTCTAATAATGAAAACATTTTTCTCGAAGTTTGAATGCGATAAGTAACCACTGAGCAACAGAGTACTTCTTTCAAAATTTTGAAGTCAGATGATCCATTCAGCTGAATCAAGTGAATAAATAATAAATATTACTAAAATGTTTGTCGACTAGTCTAATTTTTCCTAGTAAATCAAAGTCTACCTGAGAAGAGACTGTGTGGTACATTGAAAATAAAATTTGGTATTTGATGATGATATGAATTTTAAACAGGATAAAAAATTAAAAAGCTATTCAGAACAGCAGCCCAGCTGAAAACGCTTGAGACATCAAGGATATTATATTATAGGTTCTCTTAAATAATAATATACAAAGTTTATATAAATAAACAATTTTAAAGTATTTACATTATATTTTGAAGTTTGCATCCAATCCTTTCAATCCAAAGAACTGAGAACAATAATTAATACTCTTTATATTAGTAACCAAAATTTTCAGAACAATCTCAATGTACCTTGAATTCTTGATCTCACAATCTTCTTTGTTTACATAATTCCATCAAAACTTTTCCAATAACCCTAATTCCCTAACACAGTCATTATTACATAATTGTGTGAAGCTGAATAATGACAGTGTTAGGGGATTAGGATGATTGGAAAAAGATTATAGAATTATTCTATGATCCTCTTTAAAGATTAAAGCAGGTATGGTCTCATGACCTTCTGTAAATGCATGCTAGTAAGAGTAATAGGAATGAGTAGTTTCTCCGATCATGTCCCGACCATTTATGGCTCTCGCCCTTATCGATATCCTTCACTGTCTCTTATTCAGTGATGCTGAAGGGCTTCAGATTGGATATATAAAGGCCTGATTTGCCCTAAAATATAATGTTGTAAATGGTACAGGAAATCTGATGGATAATGAACAATGAACAGTTATGAGCCTGCATAAAACATTTTTGTAATTGTAATCAGAAGGCTTCCTACTGGCTTTGCCTGATGGTGATAAAGGACTTCACTGAAGATTGCTAGTCCTCCATGTAATATTTTGGTCTGCCTCTGCACTTCTACCTGTCTGTCTATCTGTCCTGGTGATTGTGAGTCCTTAAAACATTAAATATTTATTATTTTAAAGAATTTCTATACATATTAAATATCACAAAGTGCACACAAACATTATTTTGTATCTATTTTTATTATGATTTCAATTAATAATTACAACATATCTGGCACATTCAGTCCATCATCGAGCAATCTGCCGATGCGACAAGCAACTTGTGGTGTTGAAATTAAATAATTAATAATAAAAATTTAAAACTATCTATAAATATTGTCAATATATAAAAAATAAAATATTTTTTAGGAATGGTTTTATCCATCAGTCAGCCCTATCTATCTCTAGATACATAATAGCTATATTAACAGATACTCCATAATTAATTAATCAGTGTTATTAAAAACATTTCTTCCATAATTAGTAAAGGGTATCAAATTAAGGATCTTCTTGCCTTTAGAAATAATATGTTTTATTTCTGTACTGTAATTTCACAAAATCATGATCAAAATTTTAACTGAACCTGTATTTTACAAACAGTGGTAATATTTTGCATGTTAGTTTCATTTAATGTACGGATGGTGCTCAAAATAAAACCAGCTCCATGATAAACGTCATAATTAATTAATCACAAAAAATAATCCTATCATACCGAGTTGGGTATCAAATTAAAAATCTTGTCCCCCCGATTAATAATATACAACCTTTCTCTTTGATCTGTAACTACACAAAGCCATTAAAATCATGTTTATAACTTAACTGGTAAAACCCCACAAAAAATGATATTTTGCATGTATAAAAATAAAAATAATTCAATATATTACAGGAAACCAATTAAGAAGGAATAATTAGTAATATCATCTCAACACTTAATTGTATAACACTTAAATAATTGTTTTTACCCATAGGTGCCCCTTAGGCTATTTAATGTTAAGAGGCATCTGGCTGTATCATGTATATTGTATATATGTATGAGTGAATGCTGCAAATATGGTATGAATGAAATCCTTGACATTGGCAATAGTTTATGGCCCAATATATGGCAAATTTCAATTTTATATCAATCAAGAGGTTTTCTAAAAAAAAATTTTTTTTTGTATGTTTGGGTTTTTTTGGAACTTTTTTTTATTTTAGGTATCGCTTTGTCAGACAGCCCAATTGGACTGGCTGCTTATTTTCTTGAGAAATTCGCAACTTGGACCAACAAAAACTGGAGATCACTGCCAGATGGTGGCATTGAAAATATGGACAAAACCGAACTTATTGATAACATAATGTTATATTGGTTTACAAAAAGTATTACCACATCAATGAGGCTGTACAGTGAGACCTTTAACAAGGGATATACCAAACTAGGTATTGAAAAGTAAGTTGAATATTCACCTGCAAGTAATGGATTTTTCCCAACTAATATAATAAGTAATTTTAAATATTACAATAAAAATTATTGTTTTAAAATATATTTTAATTACATTGCGCAATGCTCAGTTTTATTATTAAAATTTACTGTTAACTCCAAGAATCAGTGACCACACCATTTTTTTTATCACATTTTCTTTTATAAAGTTCTATTTTTTGTAAAATTACAATTATATATATAGCATTAATAACTGTGATTAAAGGACTCAGTCATTTATAATACAGTACAGTTCATACCCTTACCAATATTCCAAATCTGCCTAAGAGCCACTTACCCCCGACTTCTCACCCAGTGAGAAAGCAAGGTTCCCCACCTCACTCTCTGACTTCCCTATGTATCCGGATCATCCATAACAAATATCTTTTGTTTAATAATAATAGTTTTACATCCTTATGTGCTACTGTTAAGGACAGGAAAAGTGGGATATCACACTAGTAATAGGGCTGTCCTAGTAGAAGCTGTCCATTTCTATTTACCACAGTAAAATAAAAATGCTCTGTCCATTTATGTGAGTTATTATTTTACTTCACAACATTATTTCAATTTATTTGAATTGAGTTGAAATGAATTAAATTGTACTCTTATCCTCAAATTTTAAAAGAACGAGTACAAAATTCATAACTAACAGTTTGTAAATGGATGACTGAAATATTATTCATTACTCTTCAGCACCTGATCTCATGGCCACTGACTCACTTAATCACTGTCTCTTAAATAAAAAAATTAAGCACTCCTGTTTCCTAAAAGTTGCTATTTACAAATAACCTAACCCAGGAGGTACAACAGGTTATGGGGCCTTGGTGCCCAGGACTAAACACTACCTTCATTAAAATTATTTCAACAGGAATTATAATAAATAAATTTAATTTACTAATAAAAAAATCATCAAGAAGACTTTTTTTTATAGCAAAATAACAAATTATATAACAAAATAACTCACAAATTTATTTCTCTTACTTCAATTAAGAACAAAAACCTAGAAGTTCATTCATAATTGTGAACTTATCTGTTTTACAATAGTTGGTTAAAGTGATACAACAGTGATAGGGCCTGAATTTCGAACTCTGGGCCTTCTTATTTCTGTTTAGGCGCCCTTCTAACTAGCCTATCCCATGCTGACTGACGACCTCTATCTCACACTCTAAAATATATATAAAACTTAGTTATGTTTAAAGGATATATTTTTGTATTCATTATTTTATTAATTAATTTTCAGGACTGTAAACACTGTTCCAACTGGATGTGCTTGGTTCAAAAATGAATTGATATACAACCCACCGATTGCAATAGAACAAGTTCACAAGAATTTAGTTCAAGTTAGTCATTTTCCAAAAGGTGGGCACTTCTCTGCTTTTGAAGAGCCAGAATTAGTTTCAGAGGATATTTTGAAGCTCATAAAAATTGTTAGGACACAAAAAACTTAATAAACCCAAAGAAAACAGAGCCATTAATTTATTTTTTTTCTTTGCTCAATAACTCTTCTTTGTAGTTTTAGAAAAAAGAGAGCGAGAAAGTGAAGAACTAATTTAAGTGAAAAAACAGTCAATGATTACTGATATGTTGATTATTTAAATGTGATAATAGACAGTAAATTTAAGAAGCAACTTCATTGTTTAAAAGTATTGTTTTATTGTATTAATAATTTATGTAATTATTTTTTATGCCAATTATTTCATCAATAAAGTGCTCAAATTGTTAAATTAAACTAAAGTTTATTGAACCCTAAGGCCAAAGTTTTATTCAACAGCACAGTAAAATTCATCATCAAACAAGTCACATGAAACAACTTATTCATACTTGTATTAATTAACTGTTAGAAAGGAACTAAAACGTAGGTAGTAAGGCAGTTTGAAAAAAATCTTCTGCCAAACGTCAAAATTCACTAGAGTTAAATCCAAAAAGTCTCATGACTAATTTAGTTTGTAACTGGCTTTACTTTTGGCTGGGTTACGGCATTGAACCCTTTTTTTTTTTATTACATATGTTGATGGAAAAGTCAGAAACAATAATGTTACTTTTTCCCAAAAGTTGGTAATTTCCTCTCATTTTTACCCTAAATAATTCTATCCAACTTTACCCAAAAGTAGCAGGAGTATCCCTGTCATAATTGAGCCCAATAATGAACTCTTGCTGTGATGCAGGAATGATAGTACTAACATCCTCTGATAACAATTGGAACTCTCGCTGTGGAACATCCAGTGTGATGAGATTTTGAAATCAGGTTTCCAGGTCATCTTTCAACTGGCTGAGATGGAGACAGACAATTTTAAAATCATCATTAGAATGCTTGTTTTCTTTAGAAACAATAAAAGATTGGGAAGAGGTAAATATACTTTCTTACAAATTAGTGTTCATAAGGCCTAGTTTGTCAATGATGGCATGAATTATCCATTTTCTTTCATAACATACTATTTTTGTTTTTGTTGTTCCCTGCAAAATCAAATCATCCCATTGAGAACCATTGATCTAATCTCTTTGTAGTATATTTCTGAGAGTAAATACACATTTCTCAAGTTTGTAAATGTTTTTTTGTTCCTGAGTGTGAAGGGAGCTTTGGTTTTAAACAGGTCAGGAAGAACCATCTTTCACCAGTCGTTCTGGTTGTATTCATTACGATAGCAGTCATAGAAATTGTCCAATCAATCTGAAAGTTTGAATGTACATTTTCAGGTTATTAGGATGTCCCCAAGGTGGGGAAGGAACCAAAAAACCAAACCCCAGAAAATTGCGCCGGTTACGTCATGAGAAGCTGGATGTTGGATTGAGTCGCTTAGCGTTACAAAATTGCCAACAGTAAGGCTTAAACATTAAACAAAGTACCAAAAATAATATATAAATAACTATTTACTTTACTCAAAACAAAGAAAAAATAACTGATCAGCAATTTAGCAGTTAATTTAACCAGGCCTGATTGTTAGTAAATATAAATATAATGTATAATAAATAATGAAAAAAAGTTTATAGTCACGATACGATAGGATGTTTCGGAGAAGAGTGCGTTTAGTCAACTGCAAGGCGGTGATGCGCTCGGAGAGCTCTTTAGACGAGATAGGCTGAGAAGTCCAAACTTGTAGTAAACAACGACTTCTTGTTCGCAGGGGAACAGGCCTGTATTCTGCTATCTTCAACACTGACTAAGCCAAGCTCCTTGTCCTCTAATACCCAAAGTCCTATTTCTTCACTTCCTCGAGCTTTATAGTACTTCAAACTCTCTTTGCCTGATGTAATCTATCTGTATGTTGATGTAACAAAATGAAAACTGCTGTTAAAGAGAAAAAACAAAACACACTTCATAACCGACACTTTCATTTTTTTATCTTAAACATATATTCGTGTATACAATATTTACATACGCTTTTCCTAATTTTCTCTAGCCGAAATAATCAGAATAAAGAAAAAAAGAAATTTACAATTTTAAAATATTCCACTCATCTCATTACCATAAACAAAAAGTAATAATAATAAAATATTGCTGAAACCCTCTCAAACAAAAATTAAGTTTAAACAAAACACTGAAGACTCTTAATTTGAATTACTTTTCTAATCAAAACTGATTTACTGTCTATGGACCCCAAACAGAGACGAAGGCAGAGAATCCCACTAGGAAGGTGTGGGGTCTGACAACGCCGGACTAAAAAGGTCAGGAAAGAGAGATGCAGAGGTAGTTGAATAAGAAAGCCATAGTTCGAGTAGAGCAGCAAGCGCCAGTGCAGAGAGAGAGAACACTGTTCCAAGTGCTGGATGCTAAGAGTCTGGCGAATGCCTCAAAACGGGCTGCTTATTTAGGCAGGCCAGCGGTGGTGGGGGGTTCCCCCACCTGCGGCTATTTTGTACCCTAGTTTCCCCCTCTCTTAACTGATGCTTTAAGGATTTTTATTATTAAAATATGGGAACATAGATGGATATTTTCCAGACCAAGAAGAGAGGAACTTTTAATTATTTGTGATAAAAAGGTTGACAAAGCATACATGTATATATTTTATGTATAATATAATATGTTTTAAGGTTGAAAGGTAACATACAGTGCTAGATAAACTAGACCTCAGCATAACTTATCAAATTCTGCGACCACCTTTGGTTGGCCTTTATCTCTTCACAGGGTATTACACTAGGGATTTATTTTTTGTATACATCTTGCAGATTCTTTATTAATGCATTAGATTATATATGTTTACATATTTTACAAATTTTGTTAGTTTTAACCTTTTTTTTTAATTCCTTTCCATTTCCTTTTATAAATAAAAATTTATAAATACTTTCCAACAATTTTATAAATAAAAAAAATTATTCATGAAACAAATCAAAACTTTAATGGATCATTTCATCTTATATCAAACAGTTTTATTTATTATAATTCTCAACATGACCTTTTAAAAGTGTATTTTTTATGATTTTTTAAACTTGACTGTTTTTGTCTAATGCCTGTCAAAAGTCCTAATAAGTGGTCGTATTAATCTCATCAGTTCATGCAGTATCAGCAGAGATATGGTTAAGGCATCACTTTAAAGGGTAAACAGTAAATATTTGATTCAATTTGATTTGGCATTAAAACCATGGATTTAAAATAATTGTTAACATTTATTTTGAAAAAAAAATTCAACTTTCAAACTTTTGCTTCGCAGATGTATAATATTGAGAGAGAAAAATTAATTCAAATGCTAACTGGAGGAGTCTCATCCCTAACCATTGGATTCAGAGGCACTATCAAGAAATCTAACATTATTAAGTCATTAGCATTAATTAATAATAAAACCCTCATATAAAAAATCTTTTAGCGATTAGACAAAAAAAAAATTGTCAAAATTCAATCCTGGGCCTGGCCTGATCACAGGATCAGGTGCTCTTCCAATTTATCCATTCTTGTGAACTATTTGCCTCAATTTTCCCTTAACAAAGTCATCAATTCATAGTTATTACAAAACTAGTGAGATTATACAAAACAACTAGTAATTATCAAATTATCTAATTATCAACTTATAATTATCAATCAAGTTCAATTTTTTTAACAGTGATTTTGTATCTTAAAAATATTTTTTTTAGAAGCTTTTGGATTAAAACTTTTATTAATTCAAAATAAAACAAGATAATTGCAATATATTCACCACAAAACTGTTACGCAAATATTATATTTAATATTTTTTTATTTTGCATTAATAAATTATTTACTTGTACTGGTTATAATGATTACTTCTTTCAAAAGTATTAATTAATTAACTTATATCTTAAACAACCTCAACTAATAAATCAGATGAAAATTTAACTTCTCTTTTTATCTATGCCAAGCAAAAAAAAAAACTGTTATAAGTTGTATGTTATAAATAAAACTTTTAGAAAATCAATAAGTTTTTTAGTGCATTAAATTTATTTTTCAAAAATAGAAGCATATTTTTTTTTTAAGCAACTCCAACCAAGTAAACTGTAAGCTAACTAATTTTTATCTTCGCTTATGAAACGAGAGATTAAAATGAGGTTTTAAAGATAATAGGCGTGACAAATAATGTCTGAAGTAATAAAAAAAAGAAATACACTAAGCTAAAATTGGAAATTAGCATTGCCTTAAGTTCAACTACCTGATATGTAAAGGTCACTTGGGACATAGTAAGTTGTATCTCCCATAGGTGGCGCTACTTTTGAGCCAAGATTATCTGAGATGTCTTAACAACCATATTCTGTAGGCCAATGTTAATGACAGCATTCAGTTTCCAAGTAACATGACATCTTAGTGTTGAGTGCTTCATTTCAACGAGGAAAGCAGTTGTCAAAGATTGGAGCAAGATTTTGGTATGGTATTAATCTATTTCAAGTATAAATATTCAAATGTTACTTAGCTTTCTTTCTCATAGGATTAATCTTAGGCTAGTTCTGAAAACTTCATCATATAAAATTGAGTTGAAATGATATTTTTTCTTATGTTTAGAGTCACCTGATTATTTATTATTTCAATATAATTTGGAAATTATGTCAGGTTTTCTTATTGTAAATAATGGTAGTTTTGGCACTTGGGGTCGATATGGAGTGGCTTCTGGCTAAGAATCCACAAACTAATTATTATCATTATGAACTAATTCTTTAAGCAAAATTCCTAGTTCATGAAATGATTGCTTAGATTATTTTTTATATGCATTAGCTGACGTCAGTTAAAATAGTCAGCCAAACAGACATTATAATTTTACAATTTAACATCATACAATATATTGTCTCCTATTCATTTTAGCATTTGCTATTAAAGTGATTCCTTATAGCTATATTTATATTGATGAAGCTGAATATTTTTTATTAGATAAATTTCCATTACCTTAATTATAAGTTATGATTTTGAACATTTCTTTTTTTTGTATAAACTTGGATTTATGAAAGAAGAGCTATTAGTGGACAATGTTTCAACATGCAATGTATGTTTGCATCAGGCCCATGGGGAAAATGTTGGTTGTTGACCTTAATGTGGATAAATGATTGGAAACCAGCTGAGGAATGAGGAAAAGTGTCTGGGAGTCATTGGAAATATGCACCTAATACAGGCATGCATTATATGTTAAAACATCCTTAACTAATAAATCAGATGAAAATTTAACTTCTCTTTTTTTCTATCTGAGGTAAAGCAAAAAAAAAACTGTTATCATAACTTTTATGTTATTAATAAAATTTTTTGAAAATCAATAAGTTTTATAGTGCATTAAACTTATTTTTCAAACATAAAAGCATATTTTTTTTAAACTAGAAGTTAATTATTTTGCACCGTAGTTTTGTCTATAAGTTTCTGATTTAAAATGAGTACCATTAATTTCTAATAAATTTTTTTATATCAATATACATGTATGTAGAAGGTAAATAATTAAATATTTAGGTAATTAGCATTTATAAATAATCTTTTTCATTAGCTAACTATGTGCATTAATTTTTAGATATTAGTTGGAAGATTAACTGAAATAATGGATGGTGGAGATGATGGAGGTTGTAGTTACAACAATGATGGAGGATTTAGTAGCAGTGTAGGAGATGTTGATTATGGCTCTAGTAGAGATGCTGAGTTTAGTAATGGGGGAGAGACAGATCATAACCACAGTTTCAGATCCAATTCTTTTGACCAAGGGAAAGACAATTGGAAGCAAGGGCCCTTTGCCACATCATTTGATGAGCCTGAAAACACAGCCTATATAATGGTAATTCATTTCATTATATCAACTGAATAAAATTGAGTGGTTATTAAATATGTCTTAGTTATTTTAAGTAGGGTATCAAATTTAAGACTCCTAAATTAGGATTAATAACAAGTAATACTAGCTTTTCGCCCGCATAAAAATATAAATGGAACAAGTCTATTTTCATTGTAAAAATGAAGTAATTTTATTTACCGGTAATTAAAAGTATAAGTAAGTAGCAATGCAATCTATTATAGAATGCAGTGAAAGGGTAATATAAGCTTAATGAAAAACAAAATTACATCTGTCTAAAAATATAAAACTCATCATTAAAATAAAATAGTATTAATGACCTTGAATCCAAAGTGCACATTATCATTGTCAAATTAAGTAGGAAACACTTATTCAATCAACTAAAAGAGTGTTATGGAATACTAATTTACT
The DNA here is from genome assembly GCA_930367205.1 of Acanthosoma haemorrhoidale. Taxonomy (NCBI): domain Eukaryota; kingdom Metazoa; phylum Arthropoda; class Insecta; order Hemiptera; family Acanthosomatidae; genus Acanthosoma; species Acanthosoma haemorrhoidale. Next base: position 151,538,054 of record OV884011.1, on the reverse strand, counting down.
GAATGACAATAAACTGGATAACTTGAGGCGAGATTGCTTCCCTTAAATACACCCGTGTAAGAATTGAGTTGGTGCTAAAATTTTATAGAGCATCATGAGTCCAAGACCAGGACATAATAATTCCTAGAAAAATCCAGAAGGTTCTACACATTTTTATTTATTTCAACAATCTTCTAGAAAGTTATATTGAATTCTATTTATTTCCGCAAACCTCGAGAAGTTTCTACAGATTTCTATTTATTCATTTCACAATGTTTAGGTTTTACAGAATTCATTTAAGTAAATTTCCAGTAGGTTCTACCGACACCGAGTTCTATTTATTTCTAAAAATTTCCTAAAGTAGTACCAACACCTACACTCAGGACATTAAGAGTATTGACACGATTGGTTGGGAGATAGGCTCCGCCCATGTGGCCTCCTCTCGAGTCCCTCCTTGGCTTTGAGGCAGGTAAAACTGTAATGCAAGGTATTTAGAGTCTAGCCATAGGCATCAACTAACATATATGGTGGGTTGTGAAGGGGTGTAGGTTTCTAGAGTGGCAGAGTAGATGGGGACGATCTATGTCAATACTCTAGATGACAACTTAAGTACAATTCATTTCCACAACCTTCTAGATAGTTCTACAAAGTTCTTTTTATTTCTAAAGATGAACAAACTTTGTGACCTGCATGAAATTTGACTTTTTTTTTTAAAGTAATCTAATATAATATTCATATGAGGTACTTACAGATTATCTAGCCCCTCATATGATGTAAAAGTACGCCTAATCATTTAAGCTGTATGGGTTTCTATTAGAGTGTAATAGATAACTGTGTAAGTGTAATAGAAATAATAGATAAAATTTAATATAGAAAAGCAATGTCTAAAATGATACTTTCAGAAGTATCTGGACTTACTTGGATAGTTGGACAATTAAGGACTCTGGTAACCACCATATTGGATTAATGTTTTCTAATAAGAAAGTCAGTAGATATTTATTGTGATTTCTGTCTATAATTAAATAGGTTTTACAATCAATGATGAATGGGTTAGTACCATAATGTTACTACATAATGTGTCCACAACAAATTACTGTAATGGTGTAGTGCTCATCAAAGCATACAAGAGGAAAATACCTAACAGTAAGGCCTTTCTAATATCCTATTCTAGAAACAGTATTAGGAAAAGTTATGGGTATATGATTCATTAGAATATGTCATACATAATAAAAGTAAACTAATTAACCCCAGTTGCAATAAAGTCTGGATCCGAGGAGGTGGTCTGGGAAAATGGATAATTACCCTATTAATCTGAAGTATAATATAGTACAATTTTCTATAGGACTGCTGCTTCAACTGACTAGTACTTTTCACTTTTGCTCCATTAGATCTTAAGATCTTAATTGAACTATGTGTCTATATGGCTGCTTTGTTCTTCTCTATGATCCCCTTTTAGCTCTTACCGACAAATTTTTTGTTGAACTCTCACTTTTGATTGAAAAAATTATGTATGAGAATGATAAAAGGAAGAAAAATTATAAACAGAAATATATTAGGCACCCCAACAAGCAAGGAAATTGACAAGTAGAATCAACATGACAAAGAATCAAATGTGAAGTAAAAATCAAAAACCCTACTATATCACCTTGATGTGTAATGATACAACTTTTTTTTTAAAATGGTTATTTTTAATATTAGGATTTTCCATATTCGGCCTATCACTATACCTTTGCCTTCATTGTAAGGATCTGCCTCTATTAATCCAAGGATATCAATCTACATCTTCCTCGTATCATTTCTGTTTTCAGGATAGTATGAGCCTTCCTGTTTTGTATATCTCCTTCCCTTTGGCTCCCATTTCATAACTGGTATTTGAATTAAGCTATATTATAGTATGGACATGACCATTTATAGCTTCCAATCAAGCCTTTTCTTGGATATTTTTAAGAGATTATACCCAATCTCAGATCCAGGTCTTGCAGATATACAAAAGAATGTGTTTGACTATCATCTATGTCATGAATTAGACTTATGAGAAAGTTAAGGCTAAAATTAACTAAAAATAACACAACTGCTTACAAAAACATATACCATAACTATAATGTAACTATTTAGAAAAGCTGCTACAAAGAGGTATAATAATAATAGTCTTAAAATTAATATATACACAATATTCATAAATTATAAAAAAGTAAAATTTTATATTTTATTATATATTACATAAAATTAGCCATTTTCTGGATGATAAAATTGTATTGTTCCAAGACACTTGGTTAAGCATTGCAATAGTTATTCTTCCATCCATTGAATATTTACCCTTTTCTTTTCCTATTTTTGATTCAACATCACCTTGCAGGATGTTGCCACAAGGTTTGAAATGGTATGTTTCCACTTAACAACAAAGTCTAATACAAATAATAATCATTAAAATAACCAAACATAAGTATATAAGAATAAAGAAAGTCTTCTAATATATTTAAGCACTTAAGTACTAATGTTATCGCTGCCATAAGAGTGAAGTGTAAACCATGCCATTTTTCTCTGTCACCACAAATGTTCTTAATTTCTTTCCAAAAATATACCAGATTTCTATCCATAACCTCCATGTTATCGAGGTATAAATATGACACTATCACTTTAACCTGTGTTTGTTTTAAAAATCACTTTAGCTCTTTTCCTCCTGCTATAAGCTCCATTCTTAGTCACTCCCCATGTATTATTACATTAGTTATAAATATGGAACATAGATATAGCTAGCTATTAATAATATCCATAATGCTGTGTAATCCTCCAAGGGATTTTGATTACTTTAAAAACAAATAATTTTAAAGGATGGAGAAATGGACATGAAATTACAAGAAGGAGACTACAATGACAAAAGCCACGGTATAGATGTTATTTACCCAGCCCTGGAAGCTATGTCAATCATGAAAGATCCCACCCCCAATGAAAATGGCGAAGCACCAATGAGCCTACTGCTTGAAGACTCAAGGGACCAAGAAGAATCTGCAGATGTCAACATAGATAGTTGTCAGCCTGTGGACTGCCTCTACTACTCATTGGTTTGCTGTTGTACAATACTATAAATTAAATGTCTTTGAATTTTAATAACATTTTTAATTGTGATGCAAGTGTGCTTTGGAATTTTGGTGCTTTAATGTATTAAGCTTAAATTAAGCATTATGTTGGCTTATCTAAGATATATTAATGCTAAATAACATAATCTCCTACTTATTTTAGGGTGTAAATAGGTTAACAATTTTATATTTACTTTTTGAATATATTTTTTTTAAAAGTTAGTAAGTAAGTTTACTTACATCTACTATTGAGATGTTATGTGATATAGAAAAGTATTTACAAATGAGATAAATTTAGGAAACTTGTATTGTATACTCTTGCTGAAAAATATGACTTGCCATGTATTATATTTTTATGTTTTGATATCAACAAGGTTTACTAGAATTAATACAAGCTTGTCCAATGAAATTTCTTGGATTTATCTAGCCTAATAATATTTATCAGGTGATGGTTTCAAATCACTCATTATCCATGTCTTCGTAGCTCTTTTACATATTTTTAAATATTAATGACACATGACATGTTATGTTTAATACATGTAAAGCTCAAGAAGAAAAAGACAGGTAAAGAGTAAAATAAATGTTTTCCAGGGTAATATAAATAATGAATGATCTCATAAATAAATTTGAAGCAAGTTCAACTGGCATTAGAAGAAATTTTGTTACAAAGAGTATTTATACATTATCGAAAGCAGGTACTACAATAGTAAAAATTTTATTTACCTATTTAACACATTATAGTGTTGTTATTATTATAATGGTTATTTTGTTTATTAATTGTCAAAAGTAACTTTTGATTAGTTTTATATTTATATGCATTTATTAACTTCACCTATATGAAAACATATTTATGTTTATTAACATATCTCAAATATATAAAGACATATTTTATTGTTTGTGATAATTACCAAGCTTATCTTTAGATTAATGTTAAAAGATTTATTTTGTTATAAATTTGTATTTTATATTTTTAAATATAAATCATTGATTGAGATAACTTGTACCTCTTGCTCATTGTATTTAGCATGTTTAACAGCTAACTACTCTACTTTTTTAATAATCAATTCTTGATTTTTCAAATTTTATAAATTAAACTGTTAAACATTTGATATTTTTTTTCTTGCTTCCTGTAGAAATTATCTCTGCCAACAGAGAAAATATTTATATGTTTAATATTAGAAAATATTAGGCCAGTTAATAACTGAGTCAATCAAAAGTACGATTCGACTTGCATTACACTCAATCCTAAATTCACTACAGGGAAGTATCACTTTCAGACCCATTTGTCATAGACCAATCAATTTCCCAAGTTACTTGAACTGACATTAGCCCTCTAGTCATTCCATTAATTGAACATTTTATTTAGTTTTCAGAGAGAGAGGTAACAAAATCTTTAGTTCCACACTACTTAATATTAAAGCATAATATTTTTAATTACCATCTGATTAATTCATTATGGCATAATTAGCACCACTTCCAAGGGTGTGTTCGAAAACTGGCTAGACAGACAGATTTACCTTCTGTAAATGATTTATCCTGAATACAGTAGATTAACGTTACATTAATGAAAAGAACTAATGGGATGCCATTTCAGGACAAATTATTGTCCTTTATTTGTCATGCTCACCATAAGGCAATCAATTATATTTAATAAAGAAATTTAACATATCAAGTTACCAATATTCTCTTATATAACTGATAAATAAATAGTAAAACGTTTAAAGACAACATAATAAATCATCACCGTAATAATCTAACTTTAAGTATTATGGTGGCTACGGGTTGGAACTGCACTGAGAAAATCTCATATTTATGGTAAAGTCTAAATCTCAGAGCGCTACGACGGTAACGTCAATTCATAAATCATGGAACTAGGGAAGAACCAAAAGCCAAGTATTTACCGCCATCAGTCATCTTGCCCCATTAAAAATTCAAAATTTACTCTTTATTTCATTACAATATTACACATTAATCAATTGGTACAAATAATAATACACACATATTAATACCTATGTTGTGCCAACCTTTTCACGGACAAGATTAAGCTTTCCTATCCTCTGATATACCAAGGCAAACATAATGTAACCTATACTCTGTCTTATACCAAATGCAAATATTAAAATCTAATCAATCCTTAATCCTGCATATCAAATATTACAAAGTAATTTACTAATACTCAGTGTGATTTCAAAAATGTAAATATTGTACTATGGTAAAACCAAACTCTGTAAATAATGATTCATCTTAATAAAGAGCTAGATACGACTAGTTCCCAGACAGCCTTACAGTGTGCCAAAATAGTCGATTTCCAGCAATAACTAAAAGAAAACCATAGGCGTTTTGTAACAAAGACATTTTTTTTTAAAATAGCTTGTAATTTTTAGTGCTGAATCGAATTAGAGCTGTCCCTAGACAATTTGACAACTTCTGAAGATCAAATAATTAACGAAAGTATAACACGGGTAGTCTTGTGAGGTGTCGTTTTCAAGGTTTTTTTCTATGCTGAAAGGATTGAGACTTGTCCCAAGAAGTTTGACCACTTCTGAAGGGCACAAAATAACTAATGAAATATATACTTATACCAATTAAAAAATTGATAATATTTAACTTTATATCATTATATTATACTTTATAACAAATAATTAAATTCGTTAGTTCCAGTGCTGGACCATTTATTTAATCATTTTTTTTGATATTAAATTGGTGATATCACCCTTAGATTTTTGCTTACACCTAGCACTAGTGCAGGTGTATTCAGTAGAAGGAGCCACCCATAGCTAATTTATATTGTTTATAATTATTTAAAAAATAGGGGTTAAAGGGGGAAAAAACTGGTAGCATTGCTACTGGACATTTAAGGAACTTACGATCCAGCAAATTAACACTTTACATATGTATTTAATGCCAACACATTCTGTTTAGCAGCAGGACAACTAATTAGTCCTCTAACAGGGTTGGTATGGCGAAAATTTCGATTTAGTACCAGGTCTGCAGCTCAATTTGCCAGGCAATACCAAGTAGTTTTTCCTCTCAATAGATTACATTGCAGTGCAATCAATATGCCATTATCGGGTAGGGAGGACGTCCGCCGGGGGCCACTGCCCGGCGAGCACCAAGAAAGAGATAAAATGAGTGGACCTGTGGTCTTTGACCTTTGCTGGTGGCCTAGTTGGCGGCCAGCTTCGAATTGGTTTATTGATCAAACTCCATAAGATCTTAGATGTTCAGGAGAAGAGGCACAGGCTAGGGATTATAGGTAGTTTATGTGATCTTGGAGTGACCACAAGTTCACACTTAGTATGTAAGGGAAGGAGAAAACCGTCCGGAACCCAAAGGCGAGTGTGAACCGTAGACTGGATTGCTGGGGGAGACGCTACTAGGTACATTTTGTAGGGTCCCAGAGACCATCATCCACCAGAAGGGATCCCTTCCAAGGATGTACTAGTTTTAGTGAGGCAAAGGCAGAGAATCCCACTAGGAAGGTGTGGGGTCTGACAACGCAGGACTAAAATATAGCAAGGTTAGGAAAGAGAGGTAGTTAAATAAGAAAAGCCATGGTTTGAGTAGAGCAGAAAGCACCAGTGCAGAGAGCGAGCAGTGTTCACTTCAGCTGCCGTGTTCCAAATGAATGGAAAAAGCTCCGAATTTCACCTTATATAGACAGGGCTACTACGCCCGCACCCCCTGGTGAGCTTCTTGTCTCATGAACACGTTACCCCCCTCTCTAACTGACACCTAAGGTTTTTATTATAAAAATATGGAAACGTAGTTGGGTGTTTTTTGGTGTGAGAAGAGGGTAACTTCTATTCATTCTTGTGGCGAAGAAGTTGGTACAACACCATTATCAGTGTCTATCATCATGTCTGTATGAATTTCCCATTGGCAAATTTGACCTACTTTCTATACATTTGTGTATTTTGTATACATAATTTATAACAAACCAGCAGACTTTGTTTCTTAAATTTTGTAATATTCATGTCTTTTACATCACCACTAAGTCAAACCTACCAACTGTTGCATATTAATATTAATTCATCAGCTACCCACTCTGCACTTTTATCCAACTCCTTTTTGTTCTGTTTCTATTATATCTAATTGTTGTTTTTAATTATTACCAATTACTTTTAACTCCCCGGATTCTTTCTTGTTATAAGGAACTGATGGAGACATAAATAAACTTGATGAAAACTTAACATCTCATTTTCATCAGCCTAAGCCAATCTCCCAACAAACACTTTAACTCTTTTATGTATTATCAGGGCTAATAATGAACTCACTTCATCCTTTAATAATTCATTTTATTGGAAAAAAATCATTTAGTGCTTTAGTTAAGTTTTGCCTCTACGAAATTCATTTTCAAAAATAGCCAAGCATTTTCCACAGGTTTTATTGCCATTCTCAAGGTAGGTCAAAGTACAATAACAATAAAAATTATAGAACTTATTTAACTTACAACTTTTCAAAAATAAATTGTGGGGGGATAAAAGTGTTTTATTCCTACATAAAAACTTCCAAACACCAGCACTTCCAAAAAAATGAATAGAGAATATATTTGTATTTTTTTTATAGTTCAATCTCGCTCTAGCAAGGATTTTTACAATATGAAGGGCGAGTCTCTGCATGATGATCCAAAAACAATCTTAGTTCATATTTAATTTACATAGATTTTTTTCACCATTGAATATTTTTGCAAACTCTTGCCTAAAGAGCGATATTTAAATTTAAGATTTTTTTTTTGGGTTAAATTTGATGAAACTATTATGTTTTATTTTGATTCAATTTATTTACTTATCATTGCATAAATAAAATTAATATTATCACCATTGAACCAAAATCTCAATAAACTTTTATCTAAAAAAGTTTGGTCAAGTGAGCAATATCACATGATTAAGGTTTCGGTTTTAGTTTTAGAACTTAATACTGGTTAATTGCTCATCTTAAGGGATAAGCTTATCCATAAATAATAAAAATTGTTGGATCTCAACAATTACATTCATATAAAATTTATCTGCAAGTTCAAACGTGGATAGGGTATGAAAAAGACGCCCTAAACCGGGGCTGGTATAAGGATATTGGTGGGCTAACTCCAGTGCCAATGAATAAAGAACCAGCTCCAATGACATTGCTGAATATGATTTCGTGCCATTGCTAAAAAGCTTGGGGCAAAAAATGTAGCTGCTGAAAAACATGCAAAACTACTAATGTCCCTCATGTTTCATCCAGAAAAATCTTTGCAGCTCTCCTGTTCCAACAGCTCCTCGCCATCCAAAGAGAGGCTCGTTAGTCTGAGAACGATTCATTCATTCAGTATATAATATTTTCTGACTTTAACTTTTGTATTTAATATTTGCATTTAATTGTTTACTATATATAATATAGATGGCTGCCAGCTTATGTCTTTTTTTTGCTTTGGTTTATGAAAGATCCATCTGTGACTTTATTTACTAATAGCAGTTAAATAATTTTTAATTTATTTCATAACTAATTATCTTTATGGAGGATTACATTATATTTTACATTGTCATTTTTTTTTATTATGATATGATAGTTCTTTTATTTTCCAGATCTGAACATTAATATTATTCATAGGGGACTTTTTCCTGGAATGAATTTTTTTTCTATTCTATTCTACATACAACATACCTCAAAAACCAAAATTACTCCACCTTTTGCAAGACAGCCCTGTTTTTAGGGTATTTCTACTAAGCTAATAGCATCCTTCTAGATACTGGAGAGGTCCCTGGAGAGTCCTTTTGAGTAATTTTTTACTCGGCTGTTAATTATTTATAATTAAAATTAATAATTTTACAAGTTCGAGTAGGTAAAATTTAAGTAATATAAAAGTTTACAACACGAATTACTAATGTAACCTGGGATATTATATTAATACTTCCAGAAGAACAGGTTATAACAGGAAAAATAATATTTAAAAACAATTAATATTTTAATTTATAAATTTATGTTTAGAATCTATACAATAGCAAGACTATTTCATTTGTATAAGTATATTTATAAAGTTCTAATTGATAAATTAAATTTTAAAAGGATGAATCACTATTTTTGTCTTTATTTTCCTCTGAATGCTCAGCTTGAATAATACTATTTAAAGACTCTTCAAATTCTGGACCCTCAATAAACTGCCTTTTGGTTCCTATAGGAGGACCCAACAGCTTCTCCAAATCGTTGTAATTTAGAGTTTCTCTCTTAATTAATTCAGCTGCCATCTACAACAGTAATTAAGAATCATAGCAAATGGTAAAACAAAAAACTGGTATACACGATCAAAAGAAAAAAACATACTGACCATAAAAAAAACATTATAAATGAATGACTAAGTTTTGAAAAGGTTCATATCTTCAATTTTAAACTTTACAGGAATAAAAACAAAAACTGTTTTCCTCTCCATAACTTATTTATTTGAGCTAGAGCGACCAAATTTTGTAAGAAAACTATGATTTATTATTGATAAAAAATGGTACTATATTGTACTGAATTTAACTTTTGACCATTTGTAATTTGAGCAGTTTATTAAACCGACCCCATTGATTTATATCCAGAGAAGTTGTATGTCAAACCCCAGGGGGTCGACTCTGAACTGCATGGGGTCCATGTCTGCCAAAACTAAAATTGGGGGGTGCATGAGAGTGGATCCCACCCCACTTAAGCATGTCGTGATCAAAATTTTGGCTTTCCATAAATGGAATAATCCACATGACACAGATAGTACCTATGTACTTACATACTACTTTCTTATAATAGACATATTAACTACCTATTTTTTAAAACATAAATGTTTATGAAACCTGATGAAGATATGGAAATAGATTCGGGGAATTATATGATTCTATCATGGGAAAATTCGAGATATTGATGATGGAATGACCTTCACTCTCCATCAATGAGTCAAACTAACAACTTGATTGCTTGAAATTGAAATTAAAGCTAATTGCTAGAATGTTCACTTGAGTTCAATCAACCTATTTCAATTTACTTATAAAATTATTTTTATACTTTTGTTGTTGAAATTTAAGTTATTATTTTCTAATATATCACACTGTTTAAGAATCATAAATTCCATAGTATATAATTATTTTATTTATTGCACCTAATTACATATTAATTAAGTATATATCATAAAATTGTGCAAAGTAGGCTATTCGGGTTGTGGTTGCAACACTTTTAACTAAAAAAAACTTGCACATTGGATACCAGCATATGTTGTGCACAGTAGCAATGCTTGTCCAGACTTACACCAAAGCTTTGCAAGGATGGAACTGACTTGTATCAATTGTACTTGCACTTGTACTAATCATTATACATTATCATTGTACTTGTATTTAATTCGTCAATTATAAATACGAAAGACAGGGACAAACACTGTTCATTTGTTTTCAGAATTTCGGAAAGAAAAGTGTTAAGGAAATACTTAAAACAATATAAATAGGTAATTAGGTACATACAAGTGAAAGTGAAACAATGTCAAAATATTATCACCAGATAGTGGAATGGTATAGAAAACTATAAAACAGCTTTATTATCTTTTCACAATTGCTGATTTCTTCTTTATTAAAAAAGTGCTTTCAACAGCTCTAAGCTGTTATCTCCAATTGGTTATGTGGGATATCTAACTCATCTATAACAATAGTATATTTTTTATCTTTTAACGAGGACTGCTAAATCCATGCTCCTCTGACTCCACAAAAGATAAAAAGATAGTATTGTTTTAGATGGGTTAGATATCCCCAGTTAGTCCACAGATAATTGATACTAAACATGGCCAAATCTAAACAAAAATGTAGACTGTACAATGTTGATTATTTGAACTTTAGATTTATTCCATCTTTCCCGGGCAAACAATTGACTGTGTGCCTTTTATGCAACAAAGTTTTAAGCAATGATGCTATGAAACCATCCAAGCTTGAGGATCATCTGAGAAAATGTGTCACCATGATAAAACAGGTAAATATTTGAAATACTTAAAGAAAAGACCCATGGTGGATAGTATGTTTGCTATGAAATTACAAAGAGACAATGATGATTAGTGGGCACCTTACAATATCTTATTACTTATAGCAAAAAATGGAAAACCGTATACTATTCATTTTGCCAGCCATTGATGAGGTTTTAAAAACTGCTGCAGATGGGGAACCTGCCATGTTTGGGCCCCATCATGGATTTATAAGGCATTTAAAACAAAATGTATCCGAGGTGTTTCCAATACACTTTGTCATCTATCAACAACATTTAGTTGCTAAAAATCTGAGTGGTACATTGCCTCAATCTTTTCAATTTGTCATTAACACAGTACAGAGAATTTGGAGCAACCCGTTCAATTTTAGGGCATTTGCGTAGTTGTGTGAAGAAAATGATGAGAACTTGCATCAATTACTCCTTTACACTGAAGTACGCTGACTGTCAAAAGGCTCATATTTGACCAGATTTTTCTCACTTTTTGAGACAGTTATAGAGTTTTTGGATGATAAAGATACAATTTTAAAAGAAAATTTAATTAAGGGAAAACCCGGCATTGTTTATTTAACAGATTTGTTTAGTAAATTTAATGAGGTTAATTTGTAGATAAAAGACGACAGTCTAAATTTGATAAAAACAAAGTCTATCATTTCAGCTTTCCTTGTCAGAATTAAACTAATGAAGCAAAACATTGGTCAGCACGAATTTTCCCACTAACCGAATTTGTCAGCCAAACTGATGATGATACTTTGAAACTAGGTTTGAGGATGTTTTGACTATGGAAATACTATACTGGATTATCAATCGATACGATAACATTGAAGAAACGGATGACATATTACAAGAAGAACTGAAAGGAATAAGCTCTAACGATGAACTTCTGGTACAGTTCAGAAAGGAAAATCAGCAATTTTGGCTTCAGAGAGACAAAACATGTTACGTATCTTGTATTATGGACTTTCGTGAGAAAGTTTTTGATAGCTTTTCCATCTTCATACCTCGTGAAAAGAGGTTTCAGTGTGGTTGGTAACCTTCTTACAAAAAAAAGAAACAGATTGAAAATCACTGAAAGAGGAGATTTAAGGTTAAACCTAATTAAATTGAAGCCAAATATTAAGCAACAGGCTCATCCCTCCCCCTCCCATTAAAAGGATTTATGTTTTTGTAATCATTTTACTAGATTGGCTATTTTTTGTCATTTAATTAATAAATGTATAAAACTTAACAAGTGTTTTTGTTTTTCACTATATTGCTAAACCTATGAAAGTGAGTGTAGCACTATGTCAGCTGTCACTGGCTCTTTAAGATCTTTGATTTGATCGCCTACACAATAAAATAAGAAAAACGTTGTTTTTTCACACTAATTATCTGATTAATAGCATTTGTTATTTTTTATAGGATCACTTTTATTTTTACCATCATTGGGGCATCAAATGGAACTAAACAATAACATTTCTCTCAGATAATCACTGGTTGAATTATTTACAAACATGATTTTAATTGCAGGTTTAATAACAATCATGGCAACAAGATTTAAAATTTTATGCCCTACTTAATGTGTTTTTTTTAATTATCAAGTAATGAATTATTGCAGGCACAATGTAATTTACCATCAGGGTGGCTTTACTTTTAAGCATTGTCAAGGTATTAAATGAAACTGACATGGAAAATATCACCAGTAAAACATGACTAGAGTTAAAACTGTGTACACAATTTTATTTACTGTACAGTTACAGTTCAAAAACAAAAATTACATATTATTAATCAGGGTGACCAGATCTTTAATTTGGTGTCCTTCTTAATATGATACAAAAATGTTTATTTTTATTACTAATTAATTATTTAGTCACCCTTTTTAATTAAATGAGTTAAAAATATTCATCATGTTGTTGTGTAAACAAATGCTATCTTGACATAAAATTTCATGTTTATAGTTCAAACAGGGGACTCAAAATTCCCAGGACAAACATACATGTGAAAAGATGAAGGTTTAAAATTTTGAAAAAAAATCTAGAAAACCCTAGAAAGGGTTTTACTTAATTTTACTTAATATTATTCTTTGCTAAATTACAAAAAAATATATAAATTAATGTAAAATAACAGGATATGAGAAATGGGATCCCAACCAGGACATATTGCAGCCAGATAAAAGGGTTTACTGGTATACGAGTATGATGAGGATTACTGAAGAAATAGGGCAAAAATGATGCTGTCATTATCAAAATACAAAGGCACAGAGATGGTTTAGAGAACAAGACTTGGCTGCTAGAACATAAGAAGGAGGTAACTGCTATTGGGCAACACCATAAACATAAAATTTTGTAAAAAAAAAATTTGTAAATACAAAACAAAAATGGGATATGATTAAGTTAAGCTACAAAAAGAAATCTTATAACAAGAAGAAAACATACAAGATTCAGCTTTTCTTTGTTTTTAAGGAGAATTTCTTCCGTTGCTCTAAAAGCTTGTGATATCAGATTACGAGCTTCAAGATCAATAACTCCGGCCAAATGTTTGCTATAAGGCCTTCTTCCATCTTGCTCTCCAGTTGGTGATGTATATGATAGAAGACCGACTTTCTCACTCATGCCAAATTTACGTACCTATATAAAATAAAGTTAATTACTTAAAAACAACATTAAATAATTATATTTTCTTTCAATCTTATATGTAAGCAAAATGTGTTGTATAATGTTAACAAAAAGCAAAAAGAAACTGCCAACTAACTCACAAGTTCACAAAGACCTCTCACTATTTTCCAAGGCAAAACAGAAAGCAGAACACACCTTATTGCCTTATATAGTGGAGGATTTCGAGAGAGAGAAGACGAAAAAGAATAAAAAATTAGAGAAAAAGAGAAAAAAAAACAATAACTTTCTACGCCGCAGTAGAAGGTTCCCGGGTTTTGGCACCAGTGAACCGCCGGTGGTTAAGATTGATAAAACAGAATAAGGAAAGAGGGAAATGAAACGACACACTCTGACTCCAGTAAAATACTGCTTTACAGTTGATGATAATCCTACATGTATTTGGCAATTCTAATGATATTCGACCCTTCTTTGCCAATCGAATTACACACAGATACAAGTTCTTTGGACTATGGCGACATATTTTATTAGGTTGGTGCATATGAAATGTCGGATTTTCTTTAAATGTGAACGTTTGTCTCCCTGTTTTTGTTATGCTTTTGTTTTTGACATAACCTGGTTTATAGTCGTACTGTCCATTGCCAGAGTCACATTTTAGAAAAGAAGATTTTCTCAAAAGTGTTCCCTTTTGTTATTTGCTTTGAATTGTGCACCGATATTCGTGTAATTTTCTTATATGAGTATAAACTTGGTAATAATGCTGCAAAAGCTGCACGCAATATAAACCAGGCGTTTGGGGAGAATACTGTGAACGATCGAAAAGTGCAGCGTTGGTTTGAAAAATTTTGGTCTGGTGATTTTTCCCTGCAAAAATAATCGCGTGGAAGACCCGAAACGTCTGTGAAAAATGATGCTCTGAAAGCATTGGTGGAAACAAATCCAACTGTTTCTTTAAGGGAACTTGCTGTCAGAATGGAAGTTGATCATACAACAATATTGCGACATCTTTCTGAAATTGGCAAGGTGAAAAAATTGGATAAGTGAATAGCGCACGAACTAACCGAGCAAAATAAGCTGGATTGCTTGAACGTATGCACATCATTTTTAACCTGATTTAACGCTCGGCCGCATACATCGTACAAAACAATTGCGAAATTAAATTAATTAAAATAAGAAATTTTGCAGCACCCACCTTATTCACCGGATCTTTCGCCAACCGACTTTATTGTTTGTGTTGGTGTATGCATCTATCTTTCATTCTGTGAAAAGTTTACTTCAATACTATTCAATACCACTTTTTTTCAAGTAAATAATAAAAAAACAATCTTGGTATGAAATAAAATTTCTAAAGCATTAATCAATATCAACTAAAAATATTTTCAACCATCCATATACTATTTTCATACAACAATGAGAAATGTTAATACACAATTGCTTACCATTGCGTATGCTAGATCCGTTACTTTTTTTAGGTCTTTTTCAGCTCCACTAGAAGATCTGTTAAAAGTTAATACTTCTGCAACACGACCTCCAAGTGCCATGCACATCTTTGCAAACAACTATAATGAGAGAAATATCCAAATACTTAAATGATTATCAACATTTTTTTATTTAGCAAAATGTAAGTCTCGCTCTAATTTAAAAGAATAAATATTGATGACAAACCTCTTCTTTGGAGTAAAGCTTTTGTTCTTGATGAGTGTACTGGGAAAATCCAAGGGAAAGATTTGTCCTAGGAACAATTGATACTTTGAGAAGTACGCTAGCATTTGGTGTTAACCATCCTATCAATGCTCTGCCAGATTCATTCACAGCAACCACATGTTTCTCCTCAAGTGGCATAACGGTTGATCTTTTCTCTGTTCCTCCAACAACCCTTTCAACAGCATACTCAAGATCAGACTGTAATACACATGGCTTAAGGTCCCTTGCGGCATGCAGTGCTGCTTCGTTTACTACATTTGCAATATCAGCACCTTTAAAACATAAATATATGACAATTAAAATGTTGCACTTATTCAGTAAATTGCAAATGTCTAGAATACATTGCTATTCATATAACTTAAACAGAAATACTAATGTGTGCAATAAGATATAGATGGATGGTAGATGATGTTAGTCTGTTTGCAAAGCTAGATACTTAAGGCAGGAGTCACATTGCAGGATGCAATGTTATCGCCAAGTGTTAGATGGAAATAGCTTTTCCTTATCCCATTTTACAATAATAAAAAACTAACTGAACCACATGCTAAGAATGGTTCTAAACTCAGAAGGATCCAAGTCAATCAATGCTTTTATGACAGGCAGGAGACTAATCAAACAATGACTTTTTGGTCTGGCTGGATGTCTGCCTCCTGCTTGTGGTATTAATCGAAAGTTAGTGACTTTCCATTTACTTGGAAAGCAGCCTCAATCCAAGTATTTGTAATAGATTGCTAGGAGCCTGTCTTCTATAAAATCAGCATCAAACTATTAAAATAGCATCAGCATGCCTCTGCATAGTGGAATCAATTTAATACAATAAGGAGCTTTTAAGTCCTCTATTTTTCTGAGGTTAACCTTCATTTATATCCCTAGACAGTAAATAACAGGTACATTCCATGAAATTTTCATCCTTTTGTTTTTTAACACACACTTGGCTGACACAGAAATATTCGTATGTATTATATAGGTAATTAAAAAAAAATGTATAATTTATTACTAGATATTAAAATTTCAGATATATATAGGTAAGTATATATTACAGTCAAGTTTAACACAAGATACAATTATTCAATTAGGAAAATTGATTTTTCTGATGTATAAATCACTTATACAATACAGAGATCTTGCCCACCAGTCCTCTATAACGCCCCACCCTGCCTGACAAGTGAGAATGTTAGATCTCAACACGACAAAAGAATAACTTGGAACCCACATGTTAAATTTAAAAATAAGGGTGTAATCAGTTTTGGACAACTAAACAGAAAATCTCACCTCTCAATAGAAAACAAAATAGAGAATTTCAAAACCCTTTTGAGACCAAATTGGACTTAACAACTTGAAATTCGGGGAACAGCAAAACACTCAAACATCAAGTACATTCAAGCCTTCTAATCAAAAGTCCTTAGAACCACAGTAAATAATTTAAAAGCCTTCATACCAACCTAAATATACACACTATCCTGGAACACATTCCCTCTAAATTTTTTAAATTCTTTGCAAAATTTTCTTAACACCTTAATCGGATAGCAAGATCAAGCATCACCCATTACTACAATCCTCCGAGGAGAGAAACGTGGAAGTGACCTCCTTATTAGTAAAGAGTAAACGGAGATTATAAAATGTTTATAATAAATAATAGTTTATTTTATAACTGTTCAGCCTGTTTCTAAATTTTGGTGGTGAACAGAAGCTGCTAAAAGAACAGGTGTCCCTTTAGAAGGATAATTTTGTTAAGAAATTATGCTTAATTTTGTAAGTCATCATCAAATCAGGGTAAATATTGGTACAGACAAGTAGTTTTATGCATTTTTTTTGTATTATTTATTTTTTTCCAGTCGAGCAATTTTCAGATGGATTTAGGCTTGAGAAATACACAGCCAGCGAATATACAAATTTATTCCCCACTTGAATCCTTCATTGCTAATGGTCATCCTGGCCATAAAAATAATGTTTTATTTAATATGAACACAGGGTTCTGATGCATAGTTTTGTCTTTTTCAAATATTTCTCACTAAAATTGGCTATAGAAACTTTTATATAATAGTTACTTTATCAGTTACAAGTTACAAACAGAGGATATATTATTCGTTGTTGGGGATTGGTGGTCTCTTCATTCCTGGTGCCTTAAGCTCCCACTCACACTAGCTTCTGAAATCATCCCGGTCTTTTTTGTGCAAACGGCTTTTAGCAACTCCAAGCAGCCCAAAGAGCCAATGTGAAGGTCTAGTCTCATACAACCTGCTCTTCCACACACTTTCCCCCACCCTATATTGTTGGTTTTCCCCGGTATCCCTTGGTAACCTATTTTCACACTTAAGGTTTTAGCAATACATATTCCAGCTTTTATTATCTGACTAGATGTTTATTTTAAAATAAAATTTAATTTTAATTATGAAAATATTGTTACTATAGGTCAATATTGAATGTTTGATTGTATTTTTTAAGTTATAAAATAAAAAAGGGATATTTAAAAATGAAGTATATTTAGACAAAAATTATGAACATTTTACAGTTAATTTTAAATTCATCATTCATCATCAAATTCAGGTAGGGTTTCATCCCTTATTCCATTATTTTTCAAATAAAGGTTTTCAAAAATTCAATAAAATAAGTACAATGTGGAGAAAAACTGTTAGGTTCTTAAAAACCATTAGGTCTAGAACAACTCTGTGTTCAGATGGCAAAATGTTATGTCACTTTTCCGAACAAGATTTTTTCACCTTCCAGAGACTATGAGAACTATAAAAAGGGACTATAAGTATTAGCCAGCTATCATTGATAATACATTCACTCATGTGAAACAACTTTGTGATATTTCATAACACTATAGTATTTATAGACCCTGGAATCTCTTTGTTAGAAAAAGTGACTTGTAACATTTTGCCATCTGAGCATAGAACTGCTCTGGGTTTAAATTGTCAAAAATTGACTTTGCATTAATAATGTATATAAGTACTTTGTTGATTGAGAAGCTAGTATTTCAAGGCCAATTCACTGTAAACTAAATAAAAATCGTAAATGTTCTGGTTTTTTGGCTATTTTAGGTATTTCTAACTTTGCTGAGGTCATAACTTAGTTATTAGTAAGCCACAACCATATAAAACAAATTTAAAAAATATTAAAAGCATGCTTAAAAGTCTATATTAACTGGGTTAAGTATGTATATTGCAGGTTTCCAAGTAGTAAAAAGAGTAGTTAGAAAACGAAGGTCCTCAATACTAGACATAAAAGGAAGACTGGCTAAGACAAACTAAAAAAAACATAAAAACAGTATTAATACTGCCTATTACCTACATTTTTATTAAAAACTTTTCTAGAGACAGAGTAAGTCAGGTTCTAGCACCCCCCCCCCCCTTTGTTCTCCCAACTGGAAGTTTTTAATGACAACAAATAACAAACTAATAAATTTGATAAAAAACTAGTTTAGTTTTTAGTTATGTTATACATGACAAAACGTACCACTGAAGCCTGGTGTGAGGTGTGCCAATCTCCTAGAATAAACTTTTGCTTCTTTGTCTAGTCTTATTTTTTTGAGATGATACTCAAATATTTCTATTCTTTCGTCTAAGGTAGGATAATCAAGAAGAATATGACGATCAAATCTTCCTGGCCTAAGTAAAGCCTAAAAAAATTTTTAATATAAATAGTAAAGAGGCAGTTCCATGAAATAAAAAATTAATTGACTGAATATTGATAAGTGGACGTTAGGCCTAGAATGAGGTCCCTTCAAACGGTCCCAAATACAAGCTGACAGAGAACAAAAGCTCCAGGAATCCTAGTTTAAATGTGACAGATTAATTTATACAATAATAGCTTTTCTAACTCGGGTCATTCAGTTATTAGTTCTTTATTGTAAAAAGTAATAATTACTGGAGAATACATATTAGTCAGAAATTATTTAACATGTTTCTGTAGGGTATATTTCTGAGACAATCACTGCCTCTTTCATAAAGCAAATAAACATTTGACAGTAAAATTCCTGCTCTATTTCTACCACCTTCTGCCTGTTAGAAGAAGAGATCATGCCTGGAATTTAACTTTATTAATTTTTCTTCATCACAAAGTTATTGATGCTAAAGGCAGCTAATAATGTTATTTTACTCACTAACAAGAAACTACAGATGTAAGGTTACTGATTTCAATGAAATCTTTTTTGGAGATAATAGGTTGAAAAATATTTTTTTATTAGGGTTTACGTTTAAGGTTATTTTATCTCTTACCAAGTTAAAATTTCTTCTCTGAGATTACTAAGTTAGTCAATTTTGTTCCAGTTTTTAATTTTTTTCAGCATTTGCCTCAGAATCTTCCTTGGAGGGTTTTATTGTTGAGGTACCTGCAGACACACTGTTACTAATTTTACCTTCTGTTTTTATTCCTAAACTTTCCCTATCCGTCTTGAATGTCTGAACAAAATGTACCTCTTTACTCAACTTTTAATAACTTTTTGCAATCAATTTTTGGATTGCTAGAAGCAATGCTACTTGTTCATTACTTAGAACCCCAGAATTTTCATTACTACCATGATTTATGAAAACATGTGGATATTACTTTCTCCCATCACAACATGTGATTGTTTTAACTACTATCCATTTCTTTTTTCTTTTAATTCAGGCTTTCCTCGACATTATATGTCCCATTATATTTGATTAACATGTGTTTTGTCCACTTCCTAATAGTGAAAACATATTTATTTATGGAAATAAATTAATGAAATATCTTGAATAACTAATACGCACTTCCAAGGCTATACTTTAATACACTTTACTAATAAACAAAAAATAATAAATCCTTATATTGGGCGACAAATGTAGAAATTCCGCTTTGATTAAATATACTTGCATGCTTTCTATATTTATTAAGAGTGGAAAAATCATAAGAATTTATAAAGAATGACAGTTTATGTTCAAATGTTTAAATGGTTTTTATCTAGGGTTCAATATGGTATTTTTTCTCAAAAAAAGTTTCGATGAAATCGGTGTCAACATGGCTGTAGCCGGGAGGGATTTGTTTGTGACATGTGTCACTCCTAAAAATTATTAAAAGAAAGAAGTTTCAAAGCCAAGCAGTAAGTGATATCACTATCACAAAAATTGCCACAAGTCACACATAAAGTTTAGAGAGTATGTATGGTCATAATAAATTTTCCACTTGCTAAATTAAAAAACTAAATGTAATTACCTTATTTTTTAAAACAAACAAAAGTTTATATTTATGTTAATAATTTAAACCCTCCAAGTTTGATTATATTATTACCATTTGTGTGGTTTTCCAGGAACCTAACTCGCATAATTGGCAAAGCCCAACAAAGCTACTTTCCTGTTCATTCTAACATTACATTATTTTATCATATTTAAGCGGTTATTCACTTTCGTTCAGCTTGATCTAGCTTTTTCTTGGACATCACAGAGTCAAGTATTCCCGGTATTAATATTAAAAATAATATTTTATCAATGGCCATGAGCTAAACATATTATGTTTCATTTAGTTACCGATGGATTTTTAAATTATCTAATTGTAATTGGCCTGAAATAATTTCATGAAAATCTCAGATGCTTATAACTGAAAAGGATTGCATTATCAGAGCACTGGAAATCAAAAGATCAATAACTTTATTAATGCGGATGCTAGCCAAAAATTCATTTACTCAAACCCAAAAAAGCACAACTGATTCAAGCAGTTTTAAAGTTTATAATGGTCTAATGACCCTTTCCAGGACCTAGGGTTCCAGTGGCTATGGCTACTGGGTTGGTAGCCAGTCTTCTAAGAACCACTTAGCAAAAATGAAAGCAGAGCTCATCTGACAGACAAACCAAGTAATATCCACTATGAGAAAACAAGAAACATCTTTGTTCAGGGAATACGGACTCCCAGAATAGCTAAGCTTCTTCCAAAGGCAGACAGTAAGACCATATCCCTTACTAACACACTTTAATTCAGGACCAAATAACTCATCTTGGTAGTAAGAAATAATTCATATCACTTGACATGGCTAGTGGATTTCATCAGATACCGGTAAACCCAGATTCTATTGAGAAAACCACTTTCATTACACCAGACAATATTGGTGAATATCTAGCAATGTCATTTGGACTTTGAAATTCTGCCAGTATTTTTCAATGCTGTGTTATAGAAGCATTGGGTTCATTAGCACATGATTATGTAGTGGTATACGTCGATGGGTAATTTTATAACGTATGAAGAAGCAATGTAACTAGTTGATACAGTATTACACTTTATGAATACCTTAACTTAGCTAAAGTTTTATTTATATTGACACGGGTTACATATCTTGGTTGTGATGTTCAAGATGATAAAATTCGTCCAAACATATGAAAAGTTAAGGCTTTGACTAACTAACCACCTCTTTTCACCCTTCATTCTTTGAGACAATTTTAGGTTTAGCTTCTTACTTTAGATAATTTATTCAAAATTTTTCGATATTAGCTTCCCTGTTGCACTGGTTGATCAGTACTGCTTCAACTTTGGATTCAAATATCATTAAGAGGTTACTGGAACATGAGCAGATTAGACAAAAATTCATCTCCATTTTGGCAAATGATTTGGCAATTCTAATGATATTCGACCCTTCTTTGCCAATCGAATTACACACAGATACAAGTTCTTTGGACTATGGCGACATATTTTATTAGGTTGGTACGTATGAAATGTCGGATTTTCTTTACATGTGAACGTTTGTCTCCCTGTTTTTGTTATGCTTTTGTTTTTGACATAACTTGGTTTATAGTCGTACTGTCCATTGTCAGAGTCACATTTTAGCAAAGATTTTCTCAAAAATGTTCCCTTTTGTTATTTGCTTTGAATTGTGCACCGATATTCGTGTAATTTTCTTATATGAGTATAAACTTGGTAATAATGCTGCAAAAGCTGCACGCAATATAAACCAGGCGTTTGGGGAGAATACTGTGAACAATCGAAAAGTGCAGCGTTGGTTTGAAAAATTTCGGTCTGGAGATTTTTTCCTGCAAAAATAATCGCGTGGAAGACCCGAAACGTCTGTGAAAAATGATGCTCTGAAAGCATTGGTGGAAACGAATCCAACTGTTTCTTTAAGGGAACTTGCTGTCAGAATGGAAGTTGATCATACAACAAT
This sequence comes from Acanthosoma haemorrhoidale, assembly GCA_930367205.1. Taxonomy (NCBI): domain Eukaryota; kingdom Metazoa; phylum Arthropoda; class Insecta; order Hemiptera; family Acanthosomatidae; genus Acanthosoma; species Acanthosoma haemorrhoidale. Next base: position 151,515,624 of record OV884011.1, on the reverse strand, counting down.
ATTGCGACATCTTTCTGAAATTGGCAAGGTGAAAAAAATGGATAAGTGAATACCGCACGAACTAACCGAGCAAAATAAGCTGGATTGCTTGAACGTATGCACATCATTTTTAACCTGATTTAACGCTCAGCCGCATACATCGTACAAAACAATTGCGAAATTAAATGAATTAAAATAAGAAATTTTGCAGCACCCACCTTTTTCACCGGATCTTTTGCCAACCGACTTTCATTTATTTAAACATTTAGAACTGTTTTTACGGGCTAAACAGTACGAAAATGAAGACTGAAAAATGCCATATCAGAGTTCATTGATTCTAAAGATCAGAATATCTTCAAGGCAGGCATCTATTAAAATCTCGTTGGGAAAAGTGTATTGAAGTAAATGGAGCATATTTTGATTAAATAAACAGCTTTTGGAAAAAGATATGCAGTTATATATTCACTTAAGAATCCGACATTTCATTCGCACCAACCTAATAGTATATATTGCATGTCATAAACCTCACGTTACAGTAAACGCACGACACATCAGGAATCGAAATATCACTCTTATAAACTTGAAACATTAGCAATAGTCAATCCCATTAAACACTTTACCAATTTTCTCAACGGATACCCTTTTAAGGTAATTGTGGATTGTTTATCATTGAAAGCTACACAGAGTAAACAAGATCTTATTCCCCGAGTTCAAAGATGGAGGGCATTTTTACAAAGTTATGACTTTACCATCGAATATCATAAATCTTCAAAAATTACCCGTGTAGAGTTTCTTAGTCTAATGCCCAATGCCCGCCCACCCATGAGAATACCATCCAAGATCAGGATAATACTGCAGAAATCGGGAATGAGATTATAAACGGTATGTGCACCCCATGGACAGTCCTAGTAATTACCCATTCCCGAGTATTAGAGACATTCCCACAAGTGTTCATAAAGTTAGGCGCCACGAACAGAAACAGGTGGGAATAAGGAAAATATTAGAATTTTTTATCAATACTAAACGAGTAGCATTAAATTCAGTATCAACTGATTAGATTCTTGCTGAAAAACATAAAGACCTTTTTATTTCTGAAATTGTGTTGAAATTCTGATGAGGTTGACGATGAAATCAAGGGCACTTATGAAATACAGTTTGGAGTACTTTGTAGGAAAATCAGTGTAACTCATGTACTTATTGCCTCTCTATTGTACCACACTCCCTTCATGTTCCATTGCCAGCAACATCCGCAATTCCATTTTTCATTCAGGATGGGGGAAAACTTTGGAGACTAAATAATCACTATTGGTTTGAGAATATGTCTAAATTTGTTGAGAACTGTGCGAGACATAAGATGTAAAACGAGAATCAGGGGTGTGTCAAGCAGAATTACACCGATACTTACCGTTCCTGAACCTTGGCACACCATTTAATTAGATATCTCAGTACAATTAAGTGAAAAAAGCGGTAGGTGTGACTTTCTTTTTGTCTTTATCGACTCATTCACAAAATATTGTCTTCTTCTCTTTACTCATAAACTTGAAGCTGATAATCAAGGTTTTACACTCCTCTATTTCTTTATTTGATCACATGACATGACACATTGTAGATCATGAACGGCACTATACATCCCATGATTTTCAAGAATTTCGTTCTAATGTTCAAATAGAACTTCATTTTATTGCCACGGGTTCCAGTAGAGCTAATGGTCAAGTAGAAAAACTTAAGGGAACGTTAAAACGTTACATGTTGACAGTAGCTAAAATGAATGGCAATCGTGCATAACAAGATACAGTCTCAGACATTCAACTTGCTTTAAATACTACACCCCATTGTGCAACGAAGTTACCACCTACGGAATTAATGTTTGGAAAGTTTCTTGACCTTATGAATTAATTTTAGCTGGAGAACATGTCACTGGGAATTCTCAGGTAAATTTAAAAGAAGAGCTATAATAGATCAGAAAATTATTCCTAATGCTATGCAAAAAAACAGTTTGGTAAAGGTTAGGCAAATGTTATTCCCTTCCAAATAAGTGATTTAGTTTATCTTAAGCAGGAAGAAAGGAACCAATTAAAATTAGGTCCCAGGTATTAAAAGTTACTATGATATTGCCTAATAATCGATATGAGTTGAAATCTATCGATGGCAAGCTCAGATATAAATTTGCAAATGATCGTTTGCGAAAAGTTCCAGATGCATGTGAACTTGATCCAAGACTAGATATCATTGATGATGATGAAAGTCAAATTTAAACTTTTTCTGTGACCTGGCTTGCAATGCTATTGATGTGTTTTTTTACTTTCAATGTTTAAGAATAAAGATTAATTGATGGTGTTTCCTCTGTGTGTGTGTGTGTTGGTATTTGTAGACAGTTGCTTTTTGGGAATCGGATGTGACTTGCCGAGATATGGTAATACTATGTTCGCAGTCCCTTTTAGGGCTAACCAATGGGATGTGTTGAAATAGTTAACTGCTACTTTTCGGATTCCGATGTGGCAGTGTAGGTCAAGTCAGACTGAGGTAACAGCAGTACATTAATCAATCGCCTGTCCTTACATTTTGAAAGTTCACAATCCTGTGTAATACAGTCCCTGGTGTGGAAGGTACTTGGTATAATGGCATGTCACATGTATGTATTGCCTGAATTGTTTTTAATGAGTATAGTACTTTTTTCTGGTTCGGAAGGTACTGTATGTAATGCCGTGTCGCCGGAATAGTGCATTGTATGATACATTTGTCAATTGTGAACCTAGCCATTATTTGCGATAACAAATAACTAGCATATATTGGTTAAGGAGAACTTGTTTTTTAAAGTATTCTGACATTCTTGGACCTTTTGCAGACCCCTCTTTTGTACCTCATATTATTTTATTATTATTATTTTTATATTTTACTCCCTTGTGTTATATGTTCATGACATGACTGTCAATATTTTGAAGTAAACAAATGATATAATTAAGTAATGTTTCTTTTTCTTGAATCTGAATTTCTTATGAACTGTGTTTTATAACTAGCAACTTAACACAAAACCTTATTCAGTAGTAATATTCCCCTATAATAGGCTCCCACCTTCCTTGGTTTTTAATACTGCATATTTAACTTTTATGTTACTTTTTTGTTTTTGTATCCATTACTGTATTATATATTACGTTATTTTTTTATGCACTTTTCATAATTGTATTGTACTGACTTCTTAGATATTGTTGTTCTTTTGTTATATATGTGGACCTATCTATGACTCTATTTACTAAATGCAGTTAAACAATCTTTTATTTAATTTTTTTTTTCTTATAGAGGTTTACATTTTATTTTAAAATTTTTTTTTATGATGTAATAGTTATTTTTATTCACCAGATATGAATTCTCCATCTGAACATTATTGTTATTCATAGGGGATTTAAGAGTACAATTTTTTTTCCTATTTTGTTTTATAAACTAAACAGGCGATAAATAGTCAACATGTATCCAAAATACATGTATAATTTTTATTAATTCAGGTCAATGTGTCAAAACATTAAAAAAAGAACTAACTTTGTCCAAAACATCTGCTCTATTGGTTGAAGCAAGCATGAGTACACCCTCCTTAGATGCCATTCCGTCCATTTCGACTAGCAGTTGGTTCAGGGTTTGTTCTCCTTCACCAGTGGAGCTGTCCATCTGGCTGGAACCACCACTACGCTTTTTGCCCATAGCATCTATTTCATCTATGTAAATAATACACGGAGATCGTTTTCTCCCTTCTTTGAAAAGATCCCTGAAATAATTATATCACTATTTAGGCAATTTAATAAGGTTTAGAAATGATTACAATACTCCATAAAGAAAACTTTCAGTTTAATGATAAAAATTATGATAATTTTTAAATATGAAGGTTAATCTTATCTCCTCTTGTCACTCCATTGCTAATAAGAACACTTTTAATTCTAACTAGAATCTCACTCTTAATGTAATGCATGGGTTTACATAAACCTAAACTATCTTTTTTTGTTTACAGATTAAAGATACCACTGATTTAACTCCATCCTGAAGACTGAAGCTTTTCCTCATGGCACATGTTTGAAAAACTACTAGCCAAAATAATCTAGGACCCAAAGCATCCTCAATCTTTCGCTATGCCCTCAATCTTTACAATATTATATTTAATAGAGAATTATTATGTATTTATTAACTATTGCTTATAATCCATCATATCAATAAACATATGTTTAAAATATCTTATTTAAAAAAAAAAATCCATGGTGCAACACTTCCTGAAGAGGTAGGGTCCGACTGAAGGTTGTTGCTGTAGTTGGTTTATGGTGCTAAGGGGCTAGCATGATCAGCACTAGTTGTGTTACAACCTTAACTACGGTTTCCTTGAATCAGATTTGCTCCTTTTTTATTTAAGTACTCACTTACCCTCATGAGGCTTCATCAGACCAAACCCCCAAAGAATAAATCCATGGGTGAGCTGGGGATCAAACTCATGTCTCTGCATTTAGAAGTCAGCATGCTAACAACTAAACCAGAGGTCCCCAAACGTTTTTGTGTTATAGACCATGTGCCAATATGTTTCAGTTTTCGGTAGACCCCTCCCTTTTTAATATTGAACTTTTACAAATTCATCAACTTTAAATGTGTTTTTGACAGCAGGCTACTCACTGAAAGTGCTACTCACTTTCATAGGTTTAAGGATAATAATAATAATAATGAGTAAAAAAAAACCACATGTTTAGCTTTATACATTTATCAATTAAAATGACACAAAATCCAAATCTAGTAAAATTATTACATAAAATAACTACACAAAAAAATAAATGCTTTTAATAGGAGGAATGAGCCTGATACTTAAATAGCAAATGTTCAATATTTGGTTTCAATTTAGTTAGGTTTAACCTTAAATCTCCTCTTTCAGTGATTTCTAATCTGTTTCTTTTTTTTGTAAGAAGATTACCAACCACACTGAAACCCCTCCCCTTTTCACGAGGTATGAAGATGGAAAAGCTATCAAAAACTTTCTCACGAAAGTCCATAATACAAGATAAGTAACAGGTTTTGTCTCTCTGAAGCCAAAATTGCTGATTTCCCTTTCTGAACTGTACCAGAAGTTCATCATTAGAGCTTATTCCAATCAGTTCTTGCAATATGTCATCTGTTTCTTTAATATCATCGTATCGATTGATAATCCAGTATAGTATTTCCATAGTCAAAACATCCTCAAACCTAGTTTGAAAGTCTGTGTGAAGGACATTTAAATGTTGAACGTAGTTTTAAGCGTCATCATCAGTTTGTTGGTGACAAATTCAGAAACTAGGAAAATTCTTGCCATCCTATATTTTGCTTCATTAGTTTAATTCTGACAAGAAAAGCGGAAATGATGGACTTTGTTTTTATCAAATTTAGACTGTCGCCTAGTAACTGCAAGTTAACCTCATTATATTTACTAAACAAATCTGTTAAATAAACAATGGCTGGTTTTCCCTTAGTTAAATTTTCTTTTAAAATTGTATCTTTATCATCCAAAAACTCTAAAACTGTCTCAAAAAGTGAGAAAAATCTTGTCAAATCTGCGCCTTATTACAGCCAGCGTGCTTCAGTGTAAAGGAATAATTGATGTAAGTTCTCGTCATTTTCTTCACACAACTGCGCAACGGGTTGCTCCAAATTCTCTGTACTGTGTTAATGAGAAATTGAAGAGATTGATGCAATGTACCACTCAGATTTTTAGCAACTAAATGTTGTTGGTGGATCCCTTCCAAGGATTTTTGTGTAGATCAGTTTTTAAAACCTCTTCAATGGCTGGCAAAATTAATTGTTCCTTCATAATATGCAGTATTCCATTTTTTGCTTTATAAGCAGTAAGATATTGTAAGGTGTCCACAAACCATCATCACCTCTTTGTGACTTCAAAGCAAACATACTATCTACCATGGGTCTCTTTTGCAGTTTTTCTTTATGTATTTGAAAGTATTTCAAATCTTTACCTGGCACACCTCAAATTATGGCACACCTTCTCAAATGATCCTCCAGCTTGGATGGTATCATTGTTTAAAACTTTGTTGCACAAAAGGTACATCAGCAATTTTATGTTCGACAATGGTAGAATGAATCAAAAGTTCAAACAATCAACACTGTATACATTTCTTTTTAGATTTGGCCATGCTTAGTAATAATTATAAGTGGCCCAAAATTCCAACTTTTTAAATGTGTTAAGATATATCAATCAAAATTGATCCCTGGTGTAAGACCTTTTTACTAACCTTTAGATAACTTTTGTATCTATGTAGAGAGGAATCATGTACCATAGAATCTTGTTTTTTAAAGACAGGGAAGTATATAATACCTACTGCTAAAACTTTGAAAAAGAAAACTACTAAGGAATATGCATGTAATTGTGGTTAAATTGAATATTGAACTAGTATTACCTTAAGTCATGTCAGCGTCTCTATACAACCGGAGGAATTACAATGAAAAAAATTTATAAAAAAATAATTTACTTACTTTTCTCTGGCACTCCCAAACAAGATGATATTGATCCACTTTCACTCATATTTACCCAACTACCTATTTATATATTTTTAAATATTTGCTTAACACCTTTTTTTTCAAAATTCCGAATACAAACAAACAGTGTTTGTGTGTGTCATTCGTATTTATAATTGACAAATTAAACAACAATTGGTATCATGCAAGTTTACAAAATATGCAGGTATCAAATATTCAAGTTTTTACTAGTTACAAGTGCTGCGACCACAACAAACTGAATAGCTTACTTGCACAATTTTATGATATACATTTACTTAATTAATATGTAATTGGGTGTAGTAAATAGAATAATTTTGTACTATGGAATTTATAATTCTTCAACAGTTTGATAAATTAGAAAATGATAACTTAAATTTCAACAATGAAAGGATAAAAATAATTTATCCCATCATCGATCTTGAATTTTCCCATGATTAAAGCATGGAGTCATGAAGTTAAAAGTAAAAGTAGTATGTTAGTACATAGGTAGGTATTATCTGCGTTATGTGGATTATTCCATTTATGGAAAGCCTAAATTTTGGTCACGACTTACTTAAATGGGATCCGCTCTCGTGGACCCCCATTTACATCTCATGCACCCCAAATTTTTGTTTTCGCTGACACTAGACCCCATGCAGTTCAGAGTTGAACCCTGGGGGTCAATACAGACCACTTTGGGAATCTATGCACTAGACCATGGGGACAGTGCCTAAATATGTTACAGGCAAACTAGCTCTGTAACGTTAAATTACAGGATGGGAAAGTGCTCCTTTAGTCAATCTCTGCGCTCACCACGGTGCAATGTTTTTAAGCATTGCGAGAATTGGACCTAATAGAGTTCATATTGGCAAAGCCTTCACTTGTGCCGGATTAGCTCAGTTGGTAGCACCTAATTGAATATTGAGGGGTCCGGGATAGAGGAGGGTTTGATTCCTGTCTCTGCCAGTATGTTTTCTTTTCGACTGATAATTATTAATGATAGGAGGATCTAAACCACAACAAAAATTGGCAATGTGGAAGTTTTACTTAAAACAGAAAATAATTAATAGGAGCATACATATCCAGGTGAGGTGCTTACTGAAAATTATACCAAAAAAATTCAAAAACTGACCAATAAACAAAAAATTCAATTTTTACCTGACTCTTGCAGCACCAAGACCACCAATCATTTCAATGAATTCAGAACCATTCATAGACAAAAAGGGTACTTTGGCTTCAGTAGCAACAGCCTTTGCCAATAACGTTTTACCACAGCCAGGAGGCCCCAATAGTAAAGCACCTTTGGGAATCTAAAAATATAGTGTTAATTGTTTATTTGGAAAAACTAATGGCAATGGTGAAACATAAAAATAATAAGCCTTTGAGTAGTTGTAAGCATGCATGATAAGTAGCTAGATTAAGCAATTTTTATTACAATCACCTATTTTAGAAAATCATAGAAATGACCCCCTCGGGATATAAGTTGGCAGTTAATCTTCATTCACTTAAAACTACTCACTAGCATCCTAATGAATCATCTAATGATTCATAATAAACAACATAAACTTACATTTCTTATAATTCTTATCAAGACTTCCCCCTCAAAAGTTTAGACAGTAACTCAAGTTAAAACTAAGAATATTCTTCATTTGTGTTATTATTTTTAACATAATTTTTTAGGCATTGTTCAAAATCTACAAGGTGCTAAAAAGTTGATAATTATTTTATTTATCATTGTATAGGACTCATAATTAAGAACGTATTAAAAAAAAGTCTAATTCAGGTTATTGAGAAAATTGATTTTAGCATGTATTGGTATATATGACCAATTTTTAGAAAACAGTGTGCCTTATTCAATGATAAACATTGTAATTTCCTATTATAAAAATTAAATTAAAGGGAAAATAATACCTTAGCTCCTAATTCCTTATAATAATCTGGTCTCTTAAGATAATCAACTATCTCCATTACTTCTGTTTTGACTTCTTTTAGTCCCGCAACATCAGAAAACTTGACACCTCTACCTTGACCACCATCAACAGGATCGATGAGAGTGAATTTTGCTCTACCTAACTGGGACTAAAAAAAATATTGTTAGTAATTAAAAAAAAAATAATAATGTCAAAGTTTAATGCTAAGTGATTGTTATTTAGATTGACAAATAAATTAATCACAAACAACTGGCCTATTTCTCGAGAGGGAGGTCCCATGACAATTTATTAATAAAACAAAGAAAAAATGATTATGAAGGAACATTACACGATAACAAAAATCTGGATATTTCTAATATAGATTAATTTAAAAATACTACTTACAAACCTATCCATAGATAAAGGACTCTTTACTGTCCGTGCTCTCGACAGTAGGGAAATGATAACACTTGCTAAGATAATTGAAGCAAGCAGTTTACCAGCTGCATCAGATCCCCTTTCATAAACAACATGGACACCACCTCCTGGATTAATACCAAGTTGTTTTTCTGCTTCTCTTAACTTTTCTTCGAATTTGCCCATATCGATAATGTTCATATGAAATGTATTATGCTCTGCCTATAACAAAACATACAGGAATCACAAATTGAGATTACGTCAACAAATTATAAAATATTAAAAGACTAAAATTAAAGTGTCCAGCAACGTAATAATACAAACAAAATCACTTATAAGCAATTGTCACTAGTCCTTCATATTTCAAAGTCAGAAATAACTAGCACATTAATTAAATCTGTGTCACAACTCATAAAAACATAAAGCCAACGGCTCAGGTAACAAGGTCACCTTGCAATCTTAATTTAGGATATTTTGCATGCAATTTGGTACACAACTATGTAACCCATAGTAACCTAAAACTATAAATCTTAAAGCAATACAATATTGTTACTTTCAAAAAACTAATAAGCCTTACCCTTTTTCCTTTTAATACGGCACCCTCATGTAACAATATTGTGACCATATCTAGATCTGGTCTGACAATTATCTCTTCAACTTCACCTTTAGCCAACATCTGATGTAAGAACTCATTCCATGAGACATACCTCACAACCTATATTGACAGGTGTGAAATTTAACTATTATTACAACAGTGACAATTAACAAATTATAATAAAACAGAAGTGTGAAACAACTAACTTCTGGGTGGTTACTGTTTGGGAAAAGAAGGGATATCGTTGCCACTATGAGATATGCTGTAAGCATCCACAAAAAAGCTTTTGCTATGATAGATGATATCTTTTCATTATCATTATCATTTTTCTTTTTTTTATCTTCATCTTGCTGTTGCCTCTGAAATCCTGAGGTGTGAAAGCCTCTTTGGAGTACCAATTGATGTCGATAAGAAAGCCCTGATCGATGAAAAATGGAACAAACTGCATTGTACTCCCTCTTCAAATTTTTGATTTTCTGTCAACCAGAAACATTAAGATAAATTTTAATTATAACATTGACATAAAAAGTTAATTTTCAATCTCACCTTCTCATAAGAAGGGACTTTAGCAAGATTTTTTTTTGAGGAAACAGAAGACTGTCTAGAAAATCTACAAATAAGAGGATTGTTCAATCTGGTGAAACTATTACTAAGTTTCAAACTTGAATTTATAGATGCTAAGCTGAACCGATGAAGTGAATTTTGAAGACATTTGTTACAATAATCAAATAACATCTTAGGCTAAATCCTGAATACTTGAATATACCTGTTTAAGACAATTTATTTTGAAACTATAACCTGTGCTTATAACATCTTACTAAATGATAAACCTGCCCATCCCACCTTGCTGTCACAAATTATAAGGATTTACCAATCCTTTCAAGATTCTTGATAAAAGTAATTGCTTAAAATTTGAAAAATTAAATAACATTAATTGATACCATTTTCAATAAATAATTATGACATGAAAATAACTATAATAATAAAATAGCTAGAAGATGCTAAATAATTTCCCAAATTATAGGGTCCATCCTATTTTCGTTATTTCATTTTCATTTATAGTTTTAAGAAGAAACCTTTATAAATAAATGTAAAATACACAGTTTTATAAAATTAACAATAATGAAGTTTTGAAAGTGAGCGATGTTGGTAGCAGTGACTTCAGTCGCCGTGTTCTAGGGCTCCTCGTAGGTTTTTCATTCTTGCTTGGGTTCACTCGATCTTGTGTGCATCATGGCTGTCGGAAAAAATAAGGGACTCTCCAAAGGAGGAAAGAAGGGAGTTAAGAAGAAGATGTAAGTAGGCTTAATATGGTTAAGAGTTAATATTAGTGTACTTTTTACAATCATGTTTTTCCCGATTGCTCGGATAAACGTGGATTTGGGTTAGGTTATGTCCTCGTGAACGAAGATGTGTTTTCTGTTTATACGTGTGTTATTAGCTGCAGTTATTTAATTTTAGAAGTTTATAAGTTTTTTCTAATCCTATTGTTAATTTTTTTAGTGTCGACCCCTTCACAAGGAAAGATTGGTATGATGTTAAGGCCCCATCTATGTTCAACACTCGTCAGGTTGGGAAGACTCTGGTCAATAGAACCCAAGGAACTAGTGAGTATTATTAATTTTCCCTAGTAGTGGGCCAAGTTTGACTTGTGTTTTTAAACATTGTGTAAAATGCTCGAAGTAAATTTAAGGCTGGCAGTAAAAAAGTTGATCTGTAATTATTTATAAGTTACTAATATTAAATTATAACTCGGGTACTAAATTCTTATTTTTCACTTGGTTTTGCTGCTTAGTTTTTGTTGGGACTCCTGCTTGTAGGAATAATATCCTAAATGACATCACAAACTTGAAAGACTGTACTTTCCATGTGCCTTATTTAGGTTATTAATTAATGACTTCTCGCAGTCAAAGACCACATTTACTGTAAATAATGCTTATGAACTATGAATGGTTCGGTTCATTTGTTAAGGAGTTATATAATTTAATAGTTCCTTTAGTGCCTGGGGATTTCATCATTCACTGTTATTGTATCAGCACCCCACATAGATTAACTTCAGTGATTTTTTCCCATCTGTGAATCATATTCAACTTGTTCCACCACTTCCTAGGTCCTAGGAATCACTTTCCACCTTCTGGAAACAAACATTCTGACAAGATTTGGTTGCCTTAATAGGTTTCTTTTTTTATGTTTACTACTGTTTATCTTCATTGAGAACCCCCATTTTCTATGTTAGCATAGTTGCAAAATTTCCCTTGAAACTGTTTTTCTTTAAGAGCATTTATATTTTTACATTAATTTATATCAAGTAAAACTTCCTGGTTATATTCAATGCCTCTGTTTTAATTATGCATCGGAAAAACATAATTTCAAATTCTTTTAGTCATTGGAACCATTCATAAATTAATTCATTTCAACCTTTGGCTGAATGGGAGCTTGTACATGTTTATATCTATGTGTTCACCTCCCACACCTTGTAAATTATTTTTACAAACATCAAATAATTTTTTTATCCTGATAAGAGTACATCACTGCAACTCTAATAACAACTATACATCTTTACAATATTTAATAGTATTAATATTTGGTCTAAGATAGTAAAGAAAAGTTGGTGAATGGTGATTCAATGCGTCAATGATAGTACTGATGTTTCTTATCCCAGAATTTCAGTAAATTTACTACACACTTTAGCTCTAACTCACATGTTTTCCATGATAGTGATCCCAATGCTGGTTTATTTTACTCCAGAATTTTAGCAAATCTACTACACACTTAGCTCCAACTCACTTGATTTGCAGAACTTAATTTTCTATACTGATGATAGAGTCGCTTGTTTTAATAATTAGAGCTTTAAAAAAACTGAATTAAGGGTTGTAGTTTGTTATTACTTTTATAAAATAAAAAAAAAAAGAATTGTTTAGTTCTGAGCATGAATTTGACATTATTTAATATCTATATTTTCTCCTTATAGAAATTGCTTCTGAAGGGCTTAAAGGCCGAGTGTTCGAAGTTAGCTTAGCTGATCTTCAGAATGATACAGATGCTGAAAGGTCATTTAGGAAATTCCGCCTCATCGCTGAAGATGTTCAGGGAAGGAATGTTTTGACTAATTTCCATGGAATGGACTTAACAACCGACAAGCTAAGGAGTATGGTTAAGAAGTGGCAAGTGAGTAAATTTTTTTTTCTAGCAATTTATATTCTGTCATGTATTATTATGATGGGAGAGTAACCCTCAATGTTTGATTTGTTTGCTCAATCCAAACAGATTGGTTCAGAAGAAAAATATAAATAAGTGTATAAGCCAAATTTATTAAGTGTACATACACGTTTGCTATGCTTTCTTCATCACATGTGTAAGAAAATTATTTAGTGAATTTAGTCCAAAAAAGGCTAATTTAGATAAAACAGACAATTTGTTGCTAACGGTTACTCTGTTCTTAAGACTTGCTTAACCTTCCCAAACTTCTAATAATGTATACACATATGTAAGAATAATAATATCAACACCCAGCTCAAATCATTATTTAACTTAAGGTGGAATCTGTTTGATATGAGGTTTATACGATAGATATGTTTTCCGCCCAAAAAAAATCTTATAGCTCTGGTCTCAGATTTTTAAAATTCCATCTGTTTTAGCATTGATTGGCAAGAATAAAAAAAACAAAAAAACATATAATTTACTTTAGTGACTCTCTTGTAACTGGATTAAATCGAGAAAGTTCAAAATTGTAGGAAATTAATCTTTGTACAGTTTAAGACTACCAATTCAGGTTGTTTCCCTTTTTTTTCTCCTGCCCTCCACCATAGCTCAACATTGGTTATCCTTTCTGGCCATTGGATTTCTAGGATTCCTGGCATATAATTTGTTGTTGTTTCTGAAGAGCAAAACAGATTTTCATTTATCAGAAAAATCCTTTGTCTACTATAATATGTATAATGTTGCTCAGCTGTGGGAGACTCCTTTTGCCTTTTGTCACTCTTGAGAGTACATTCGTCTCTCATACCTCAACTCTCCAAAATAACACTTCCAAGATCTGTGAAATTTCACACTTTCAAATTTTTAGCCAGCAAGTGTGACATCCATTTTCTTGCAGTTAATCCTAAGCTCCTTAGTCTTGGCAACATTAATTCTTATGCCCACTTTAGGCGTTTCTTCAATGAAATTCTCTAGCTTCGACGGGGTGTTTTTCGACCAACAAGGAAGGAGCCTTGGCCATTAAAATTAAGATATTTTAGAACTTTTGTAAGGGCAGAGAATATCCCTTTCTTTTTTTTCTGGTCACTTTATTATTCATAACTTTACTTAAAACCATAACAGAAAGCATGCAACCTAGTTTCACCCCAGTCATTACAAGAGAATTTTCCTCTGCACAGTACTTGAGATTTGAATCCTTCGTTTCCGTATTTTAATAATAAAAAACCTTAAGGGTCAGTTAAGAGAGGGGGAAACTAGTGCACACGCAGCTGAAGTCCCCTAGGGGGTTGGATGGGTGTAACCCAGCCTCTGACCTGCCTATATAAGCCCCAGATTCGGAGTCTCCTCCCATACTCGCGGGACCTGCTCTGCAGAAGAAAACACTGCTTTCTCTGCACTGGCGCCTGCTGCTCTACTCGAGCCATGGCTTTCTTATTTAACTACCTCTGCATCTCTTTTTCCAGTAATCAGAAGGTGAGCCCTATCTGCCTAGTCATGGTTATTTGTATTGAGATTTTAACTTCTTAAAGACTTGTTAGTGTAATTCTACCCCCATTCAAATGCATCTGCGCATGCAGCACGAGGATTATTATATTGTAAATCTTGATCATATATTTTGAATAAAAGTGGTTTGGAAATTTATTTAATAAAATCTAACCTCGCTATGTTTTAGTCTGGCGTTGTTACACCTTCCTAGTGGGATTCTCTGCCTTTGTCTCGTTTAAACTAGCACTTGCTTGGAAGAGATCTCTTCCTTGCGGACCATGGTCTCTGGGGCCCTGCAAACTTTTAACTGCAAAACTTAATCTTTTCTAGTAACGTCTCCCCCAGCGATCCAGTCTGCCTCCCACCGGTTCACACTCGGCTTTGGGATCCAGACAGTTTTCGCCTAACCTTAGATACCGAGTGTGAACTTGTGATCATTCCAAGACCTTATAAGGCACACCTTCTTAGCTCTTATGGAGTCAGATCAATACGAATAAAGTTGCCTACCAACTATGCCACCAGCAAAGGTCAAAAACCCCAGGTCCACCCATTTTATCTCTTTCTTTACTCCCGTCGAACAGCAGCTGGGTTGTAGAAACCCTAGCCTGCAGCGTGTGCCCCCCCCTTACCGTAATATCCTAACACTAGTTTTTAGCACAACCTTCCAGAGTGTTGGTATAACTCATAAGTACTACTACTTCTCTTTCATTAACAGTAGAAAAATAAACAATTAAATTATTTATGTTCTACAAATGAATCATTGATATATGTGATATTCCAGACACTTATTGAAGCTAATGTTGATGTGAGAACCACTGATGGATATTTATTAAGAGTATTCTGCATTGGGTTTACGAACAAAGACCCGATGTCCCAGCGTAAAACTTGTTATGCCCAACATAATCAAGTGAGTTTTTGTTTTTTATTCTATAATTTGTATTATTTATTGTATTGAATTTTTTATGTATTTCTGTTTACTTGTCAATAGTTATTACTTAGTTAAAATTTATAGTAACACAATTAGAAAATAATTTTTGTAGTATTCATAGTTAAAGTAGATGTTTTATTTTCTCTTTGTTTATTTATCCTGATTGAACTAAAAATTGTATTGCTTTTCAGGTCAGGGCCATCAGGAAAAAAATGGTTGATAATATTACCAACAATATTAGTACCAGTGACTTGAGGGTAGTTGTCAACAAGTTGATTCCGGATTCGATCGCAAAAGACATCGAAAAAATATGCCAAGGCATTTATCCCCTTCATGATGTCTATATCAGAAAGGTACATATAGCATACAAATGTACTTTGATTTGCCATGTTATCAGAGTGTAAGGCGCACCCCATCCATTTTTTAGCATGGAAAAATTAAATGTAAAGTTACTGCTTATTAAAATTAGAAGGGCTTAAGTATGGTTACCTAAATCAAAATTAAATGATTGCACTTAAATTCCTGGTTCAACTATCTTATTTTATTACCTAGCTCATAAGTATTTATAAGTGATACTTTTTTGGTAGAAATCAAATAAGGCAAGAGATATGCCACATACACTGGCATCGCACAACAATGAGACAGTCAGGCAAAGTTTTTAACAAGAAATATTATATGGAGTATGTCTTAGAATGTGCCATCTTATTATACAACATAGGCCTGTAATTTTAATTTTTGTTGCTTTAGGTAATTTATCACCTCTTCGTTTATTTTTTTAATAGACTTAATGACAGGATAAAAAATAATTGAAACTTAAAAAGACCAGACTGACAGACATGCTTACTACGTAATCTTAAGTATCAAGTCTTCTTGTATACCTTAAAAAGTGTTAGTTTTTGTGTTATTAAAAACCTAATTAGGTTTGTTCTAAATACTAGTTTCTTGTCGAGTTCTTGAGAGCACCTCATGCAATCTAGAAATACTTTTTATGGTCTTTCTGACTGATTTAGCAATACATAAGATAAATCCTATGTGAACTGAACATTTTGTTTTGTGTTTATACCCAATATTGTATGTGTTGTATACCAATAGAATCTTGTGTCTATTTATGTTATTAATTAGTGATTATTTCTAGGTAAAAGTACTGAAGAAACCAAGGTTTGAATTAAGCAAACTTCTTGAACTTCATGGTGATGGCAAAGGATCAGATGAGCCTGGTTCTAAGGTATCAAGGCCAGAGGCTTATGAACCTCCAGTTCAAGAAAGTGTTTAACTTTTATTAATTCTTTTGTTAATAAAAGTGTAAAAATTTTCATGTGTTTTTTTTATTTATTCCTCAATTTCACCATTTACATTAACTACATAAAATCCATTTTGAGATTTTCCAACTAATGTATTATCAAATGGGAAGATGTAGCAAATTAATTTTTTTTAATTAACATTATTATTCTTACAATTTACCCCTTTAACAGCAGGGTTGAGCGGGGGACCAAGCCCATGTGTTAATAATGCACTCTAAAGGTCAACCCCCCACACCCTGTGTGAGCGATCACGCTCCACTACTTTTGTGCACTCCTTTTCAATTTTTTGTTGATGTTTTGTAGCTACAGGTATTAGTTATAAATTGAAGCTACTTTAATTGCAATTTTTTTTCATGTAATTATTCCATCAAATTTTACATCAATAAGAAAAATATAATGCATTTCTAATTTATTTTTTTAATTAAAAAAAGTTTCCACTGAACTTTTTTATCTTCAGACAACTGGGTAGGTTAAAATAACTTTTTAGCTTATTATGATTAAATAAGAATATTTATTTTTAAAAAACTAATAGATCAAATTACAATAAGAGAAATAAGTAATTGTGATCTATCTTAACTTTCACACCATATGTACAGTACTATTACATTTACTCACCTAAATACGTATTAATCAAAAAAAATTGGCAGTGTGATATGTCTCAAAACATGGATCCATATAAAGCCTGACATCACACACCTTACAAAAACCTAGTTCTAGTTCTTTCCTGATGCCCTCTCTTCTTGCTAATTAATGATGCAGTCTTTAAATGGTGTTAACTATTTTTCACATATGCGAAAAAGGTTGACCAGTTGAGCCTTCTGTTATGATATGAGCTGGTTCTGGCATCCTTGTTTGGCTACTAGTTCCAAATGAAATCTTGGTCTTTTCTTTCTCTTTAAATAAAATGTGATGGTTGAAGACAAAAAAATCAAATTCGAAACCAATTTCCGGTACCACTTCTTTCTCTTCCTTGGTTGGTACAGAGCTCGAAATCGTCCATTGTATCCACAATGCCATATTAATATAATCATATGCCACAGGAAAAACATAAATTGAACTTAGTTTTGGTGATTGTTTGATGTAATGACCGAGTCCCTTTCATATAGCATATGAAATTTTACTAGTTAACCAATTGATTTCCAAGTCTTGTGATATAGATTGGTCATCAATTAAGTCCCTAAGTTTTATCACATTAGCATGAGGGATTCCCATTCTTCAGTTTTCCAAAGATTGTTGTACAGCTTAGTAATTTAATAGTTCGGTTAGGTGCATAGCATATTGGGTCCTGTCTATACTAGTGATTACTTCTATGATTATTATTAACAGCTTTTGTGAGTATCAAGACATGTCCATCCGAAACATTTTGTTCTTGTATAAAATTTTTTCTTATTCTGACTACATTATCTGTGTATACTTTTATTTTTTGTTTCGTTTGTCAATAAAAGGTATAACTGGTTTGTACCTGTGTTCCTCTTTTGTTCTTGTTATTCCTTTAACATAGGGTTTGTTTTTTTCTATTTCGGGGTCTTCTCGATTTTTATTCAGTTTGCCCCTTTGTTCATTTTCGTTACTAATTCTTTTTCTAATGTTATTTTGAGCTTTTCATCAGTAAGTTCTTTATGAGGCTGTTATTGTATTCTCGTCGGTTTTTATATGAATAGGGGAAATGAGCCAAGTATTCTGTAAAAACTTGATTGAAGTACATTGACAAGATTTTCCAGTTCTGCCGAACATTCTTTTTGAAAAGGTGTCTCCTATCATGAAAATTTGTTTTCCTTCACACCGAAGAGTGTCCATAATTAGTTCTTCCAATGGTATGTCTGTCGTTGGGGTAAATTGTATAAATATTTGATTTTTTCCTTCCATTAATCTGTCCATGTCTTCTGTTTCCATATCGTCAAGTTCTAGAAAGGTTAAATCATGTGATTATTTTATTTTATTATCCTTAGTTATGTGTTCATGTCTTACAAGAGTTTCTGGTTCGTTTTCATTCTTTATTAAATATAGTTTATTTTATATTATTTGGCCATTATTAATTATTACGTTTATTTTATTCGTTGCTAATTTAATCTCGGATTTGCATTGTTTCCATCCCTAATAATATTTCGTATCTGTTACTAAAGTTGTAGATTTTAAACTTAACTAATAGATCACGGGTCAAACCCAGTTTTGGTGCCAAATTTAGAATGACTGAGCCATTGCCTTTTTCGCACCAGATTGTGTTACCGCTATGAAATCTTCTGACTTAATTTCAGTTCCTTCAGGTACGGAACATGAGTTAAATAATCTTTGTAGAGGAGAGTCTTTTAAAAGAAAAGCTTTATTATGAAGTACAAGCAAAACACTGGTATATACAAACATTACGAGTTACGTTACTGCTTACTGGGTGTAATGTCTAGGGATAAAGCTGAGACGTATATGTATAAGATTCTGGGAAGAAATAACATGTTTTATACACAATACATTAGTTTCTAAATACATTTTTCGCAATTTGGTTATAAATAATTTCCTTAGAATCTAACTAGGTAAGGTACTATTGCTTACAATGAATAATATGATAAATTAAAAGTTAAACATACATCTATAAAATCGTAATACTGAATGAAAAGAGTAGGAGTTACAATAGTTGTGGTGACACATTTATCTAAGTTTTTATACAATTAGATGTGTAATCATTGCTAATATTCTTAATGTTAATACAAAATGAGTTGGATTTTATATAGTTACATGTTGCAACAAAGGTTTCTTGTATATTGTACAGAATTAAATGGTTTGGTACTATAGTGGTTATTTTATGATTGTCCTTTCATACAGGCGCAGGTAAAAGGTACATTGAACTTAGTTTTGGTAATTGTATGAAGTAATGACTGAGTCCGTTTCATATAGCACATGAAATTTTACTTGTTAACCAATTGATTTCCAAGTCTTGTGATATAGGGTGGTCATCAATTAAGTCGGTAATTTATGTCACGTTAGCATGAGGGATTCCCATTCTTCATGTTTCCAAAGACTGTTGTTTGTCTAGTATTTGTACAGTTAAGTGGTTAATTATTTCTTACAGTTCGGTTAGGTGTATAGCATATTGGTCCCTGTCTATACAGTTGATTACCTCCATAATTTTATTATTATCAGCTATTGTGAGTATCACTGTCAGTTCACCATTTGAAACATTTTGTTCTTGTGGTATAAAATGTCTCCTTTTGCTTGAAGGTAATGTTATATTTTTGTGTATGTCTTAGAGTTAAGTCATTTAGTTTCTTTTATAAATGTGTTAGAGTTATATAGATGTCGTGAAAGGCTACCTCTTCACCAATGTTTATCATGTTTCCTCTACCCTTATTAAAATGGTCGTTTATCAATTTAATATCAGTCTTGAAAGTTTCTACAATTTGTTATAACGGAATAATTTCCGTTGCCGTTGGTTAGGTCAGTTTCTTTCAGCGAGGTTGTTGCTGTCCATAGCATTGTCTGAATTTGCAGAAGTGTCTTTATTGTTATGTGAAACATATTTCCGGTGTGTCAGATGTTTCTTACGAGGTCGTTTAATATTGTTAGCATACTGTCGGAAATGTCGCCAAAGGGGGTGGAGGACGCCATCCGCGGGCTAGGGTCAATACAACCCAGCCGCTGTTCGGCGAGCGCCAAGCAAGAGATAAAATGGGTGGACCTGTGGTCTTTGACCTTTGGTGACGACCTAGTCGGCGGGCAGCTTTATTCGCATTGATCAGACTCCATAAGATCTTAGAAGGTGTGCCCCGACAGTGCACTATGTTCAGGAGAAGAGGAACAGGGTAGGTATTATAGGTAGTTTATGTGGTCTTGCAATGACCACGAATTCACACTCGGTATCTAAGGGTAGGCGAAAACCATCCGGATCCCAAAGGTGAGTGTGAACCGGAGAGGAGGAAACTGGATCGCCGGAGGAAACGCTACTAGGTAAAGTTTGTAGTGCCCCGGCGACCGTCGTCCGCGAGGAAGAGGTCTCTTCCAAGGTAGCTTTAGCGAGACGAAGGCAGAGAATCCCACTAGGAAGGTGTGGGGGCTGACAACGCCGGACTAAAACAGCGAGGTTAGGAAAGAGAGATGCAGAGGTAGTTGAACTTCATGGTTCGAGTAGACCAGCAAGCGCCAGTGCAGAGAGAGAGCAGTGTTCTTCAGGTGCCGGGCTCCGAGAGTCTGGCAAATGCCTTATTTTTTTTGTTTCAAAACCCCTTTTGTGGTGTCTGTAATATTTTGCACGCAGCCTTGTGCCGCCTTTTGTTATTAGTTATAACCTTCATGTTACCTTTGGCATTCAGTAGAATAGATTCCATCTTTATGTACCACTACTTACTTGTTCACTTTATAAAATATATATGTTTTCTCACGTACCCCAACATGTGTGTGCTTTTGTAACTATTAAAAAGAACATAACAATTGGCGACGAGTTTTAATCAGTGCGTGAGTGAACCGAAAATCGCGACCTATGTGTTTGTTCCAATCTTATCAACGTGTTCAAACAACACTAAAATTCCGGTAAAATGTGTTATTTTGTCTTCAATCGACCGTAAAAGGTAAGAATTAGACTAATTTCTATCGAATTATCAATAAAAAGACTTCGAAATGAACGCTAAACAGTTCGAATCTTTTATGAAGACTTTCAGCGAACAACAGAAAGTTTTCCTCGAAACTGTAACTGCTCAACTTCAGTGTCTTTCCGGGAAACCTACTGAAGAAAACACAGTCAATTATTCGAGCATCGCGCCTTTCGAAAACTTTGATCAAAAACGTGAAAAGTTTGCGTGTTACCTTGAGCGGTTTGATAACTATTGTACGATGAAAGGGGTCACAGACAAAGAAAAAATTTGCCAGCTCTTATGTGTTTCAATTGGCTCTTCACACTACAACAATTTAGCTGCGTTTTTAGGCCCAGAAAAACCACTGAAGGGTCTCTCCTTTGATGATCTTTTCAAGTCCTTCAAGACCTAGTTAATTCCGAAGAAAAACGCAGTAGTGGCACAACACTATTTCCTTAATATTTATCAAACGGAACACCAGTCCATTTCAGAGTTTGTTGCCACTCTTCAACGTGACATAGCTGAGTGTGAATTCTCCGTACAATGCCAGTGTGACCAGTCTGTATCAATCTCAGACGTTTTTCTCAGAGCACAGTTCATTCGAGGCCTTCGAGATGACTGGGTAAGGGAACACATATTACAATCGGACAAAAAGACATTCCAGGACATTTTAGCCCTTGCCACAGGTCTTGAGGCATCGAGAATTGAAAGTAAAGAGTTGACTCAGCGCTCTAATCCAGCTCGAACTTTCTCTGCCAGCGAAGTGAACAAGATGTCAAGCCCTAGCCAGCGCTCAGGAGCAAGGGCAAGCTCTAATCAACCCAGGTCAAGTTCCCGTCCCCATAGACCTGATTTCAAGGCTCTCGGCATCGATAATCTGTGCATCCGGTGCTCAAGGGGAAACCATCAGGTATCGGAGTGTCGAGTTGATAAGAACAAATTATATTGCACCCTTTGTAAAAAGAAGGGACATGTGGCACGCGTCTGTATCACATCATTGATGGCAGAAAACAGAAGGAAACCAGGCAAATCCAGTTCTACACATTCCCTCCAAATTGCCAACACCAGCCCCGGAGCAACGCCAGCATACGGTCTCAATAAATTAAAAACGGTGATCCAGAAAAATGACGTTATTATTGACTTGTTCGAGTTGAACCGTCATGAATCAGATAAGTACATGATTGACGTGTCGCTCAATGGAAAATTGCAACGTTTTGAGGTCGATAGTGGCGCCAAATTTACCCTATTAAGTGAGAATGAATTTGACAGACTTAACCTAAATTTGCCAGTTCAACCAACCAACCTAGCTTTTCGATCCTACTCTGGCAACATAATCCAATCAAAAGGTAAGGTACCAGTCCAGGCTGCTTACAATGGAAAACAAATAACCGGCGATTTATACATTGTACCAACAGGATACGAAGCGCTTCTTGGACGCCAATGGATACGAGGACTTGCCATTGAACTCAAACAGGTCGACAATAATCCTCCCATGCCAATCTACCAGTTCAATTCAGTCCCCTCGCTCGAGGATATTTTAGAAGAGTTTTCCTCGATCTTCGAACCAAAAATTGGCTGTGTTCCCGGCTATGAAATTTCACTCCAGCTCAAACCAGGAGCAAAGCCATGTTACACCAAGGAGCGTAGTGTTCCACATGCTCTCCTGGACCAAGTCAACCGGGAACTAAACGAACTCGAAGCTGCAGGAATCATTGAACCTGTAGACGCCAGTGATTGGGGTTCCCCTCTCGTGGTGATCGTCAAACCTGACGGAGGCGTTCGCCTCTGCTCAGACTACAAGTGTGGCGTCAATGAACGTCTAATTCAAGTAAACTACCCTATCCGCACCAGAGAATACGTCCTAAGCAGCTTGCGAGGATCTCGTTATTTTTGTAAAGTAGATTTTTATAAGGCTTACTTACATTTTCATGTTACGAAAGAAAGCAGCTTCGTCCAGACTATAACAACGCATAGAGGTACTTACCGGTTACTCCGGCTTGGTTTTGGAGTCAAAACAGCTCCTGCTGAGTTCAATGAGTACAAAGAAATCAATCAAGTCTGCGAGCAAACGATTTTTCAGATATCCATCCAAAACATAACTGCAGCAATAATCAAAGAAGAAACGGGCAAGGATCCAGAATTAGCACGAATCATAAATGACCTCCAGACTACTACGTGCGACTCCGAGTATACTATAGTCGATGGTATGCTATTTAGGCAAGATCGAGTAGTCATCCCAAGCTCTCTACGTTCAACTATTCTCAATGAGCTCCACGAAACTCATCAGGGGACCACAAAAATGAAGCAACTCTCCCGTCGATATGTATACTGGACAGGCATCGACAAGGACATTGAAAGATTGGTGCGTGAATGTAAAGATTGTGCTGTAAACCGCTCAACACCCCCCAAGGCTCCTGTGCACCCCTGGGACCCTCCTCAAGACAACTGGGAACGAGTGCATATTGACTACGCAGGTCCATTGGAAGGTTATTTCTTCCTGATGTGCGTCGATGCAAAATCGAAGTGGGCAGAAGTGGAAGCAATCAAAGAAGCACCTACCAGTTACAGGACCATAGCATTACTGGAAAGAATTTTCGCATCGCACGGTTATCCAACTGTGCTTGTGTCTGACAATGCAACAATTTTTCTAAGTAGTGAATTCAAAGCCTATACATCAACAAACGGCATTTTTCAAAAATTCATTGCTCCAGGCCAACCATCGACAAACGGTCTGGCCGAGCGCAGCATTCAAACCTTAAAACATCGCCTCAAGGCAGCATCCTCAGATCCGGCTCCTATGAAGGATAAAGTGCAAGGCATCTTATTCCGTTATCGAGCTACGCCGCTTGCTTGTGGCCAATCACCAGCTGAAAAATATCTACATCGAAAGTTGCGCATGCGCCTTGATGCTATTTTTCCCTACCAGCCTAAACCATCAAGTGTGACAGCAGCACCAGCACGCTCTTTTAAGGTAGGGGAGAGAGTCCAGATCCGCCTTTACTGTGACAACAGGAAGATTTGGCAGTTCGGCGATGTCATCAAAGTACTTGGCCAACGGCACTATTTGGTCAGACTCGACTCTTCGGGGCGAATACTAAAACGCCACATTGACCAAATTGTGGCAACTTTGGTTCCAAAGCCAAAATCCGTTTCGTTTGGACCGAGTCAATCATTTGAGGTTCCCCGACTTCCACCTACTCCAGCAGCAGCGCCATCTCCAGCAGCAGCACCGAATCAAGACCGACCTCGTCGTGAGATACGCTTTCCGGCACGATTTAATGATTATGACTTGAATTGTACTGAGTTTTTCAATTTAGTGCGGGAGAATCTGTGGTGTCTGTAATATTTTGCACGCAGCCTTGTGCCGCCTTTTGTTATTAGTTATAACCTTCATGTTACCTTTGGCATTCAGTAGAATAGATTCCATCTTTATGTACCACTACTTACTTGTTCACTTTATAAAATATATATGTTTTCTCACGTACCCCAACATGTGTGTGCTTTTGTAACTATTAAAAAGAACATAACACCTTTATTCAAAAAATTTTGTATAAACAAGTTTACAGATTTATGGCTCCTTTTTCTGCATAATATAGCATGCCTCACCCGCACTCCTAGTGGACTTCAGCTGTTTCATGCACTAGTTTCCCCTTCTCTTAACCGACGCTTAACGTATATTATTAAAGCAAACATAAGTATATATTTTCTGGGCCGAGAAGAGGGGAACTTCCATTTATTCGTGATGATGAAGTTGACATTACACATACGGTTTCATTATTTCATTTGTATCTCTATATTTTATTACTGGTTTATTAGAAGTATCATGCTTTCGATGGCTAGTAGTTTTTATCATTAATTTTTCATCAGAAATTGTCGGAATGTCTTCCCGATTTTGGTTTAGTTTTTCTGTTCGATCAGTCTTTTCTTTTATTATTTTTCTCTTTACTAAGTCATTTATCAGGCGTTTATCATCATGATATTTTTGAACATATTGTTCTTTTATTGATATTTGTTGGTTATTTTGTTTAGTTATTCCAAACGTTATCTCTTCAGGAGTCATACTTACTTTTCCATTTAAGGTATGGTTGTATGCAATAGTTGCTAAAGAAAGTTTGTTAGTTAGCATCTTATTAGTTAATTTTTGATTATTTAATGTCCTTAACAATTCGATTAATGTGCTGTGTGCACGATGTTCTAAGTATTGTTTTATAACGTCACATATGTTAGTACTTGTTATACTTTTCATGGTTTTTGTGAATAGTTGTTTTGAAAATTTCAATTATAGTGATTATGTATTGTCTTTCGTAATGTAAAGTATCAATCATTAAATCTTCAAAAGGTTTTTCTGGTGTGGGTGTTACCATAAATTTGGCTTTAATTGGTTCCCTTTCATACTTAGTTTTGCTGGATAACATGCAATTGTTAATGTAATCTGTAATAATTTCTTTCATAGAGTGGAAATAATATTGTTTTCTTAATTTGTCATAAGTCTCAATTGTTCCTCTGGCCTTTCCCTTGAGGCCTGTCCTGTGTGATAATTGGAAATAATCTCGTTTTGTTCGTCCCTATCTGTTACATTTAGTACATGATTTTTATATCTTTCTATCTTAACAGTAGGGTATGTTTTCTGTATAATTCTTGATAAAGTATTGAATTGTTCATCATATCAAGTAGTCATTACATTGAGTTTCGATTCACAATAAATTCCATAAACATGTTTTGGGTGTATAATTTGTTCTAATATTTGGTCTAATTCTTCCCCATTATTGGAAGAAATGTCATATCTTCTTTTATTAAACGGTTTGGTAAATTGTACGTTTTTATGTCCTCTGGTTATTATAAATTTGTGTTTTTCAACATTTATTGCTTTGTCGTTAGGGGCTATTAAAAACTGTTCGCTACTAGAGTTTTGGTCTTGGGAGTCTTGCTGTGTAGCTACTAAACTAATTTTGTCTTCCATGGCTTCTGGGTTGAGTTCTTGTAAAATTTGGTTGTATTCTTCTGAGTCATTAGGTGTCGCTTCTATTAATCTGTCCATGTCTTCTTTTGTTTCCATACCGTCAAGTTCTAGAAAGGTTAAGTCTTGTTATGATTTTATTTTATTATCTTTAGTTATATGTTCATGTTTGTTGGGTTTTCGATAAAGTACTTAACACGCATTACTGAGTACAGCTTTTATTGAACACCACAATGCTTCATCTTCAACGGTCACTAACTACATAACAACAACAACCAGGGATAGGTTCCATAGCCGGTTACAATGAGGGTTACAACAGGTTCTCCCCCACAAAAAAAAAAACATAAATAAATATATAAAATCTTTAAGAGACATTTTACTAGTATGTTAAATAATCCTGTAGGTAATCTGGCCGTCTTTTTATTCTATCGGATTTTCTGAGCTGTGTTTCATGGTCTGGTTCTGGTACAAAGTCTGGAGCGGTTATACATTCTGGTTCTGGTGTTTGTTGCTTCTGGTATAGATTCTGGTTCTGGTACAGATTCTGGTCCTGGTGTTGCTTCTGGTATAGATTCTGGTTATGGTACAGATTCTGGTTTTGGTGTTGCTTCTGGTGCTGGTGTTGCTTCTGGTATGGATCCTGGTTCTGGTGTTGCTTCTGGTATAGATTCTGGTATGGATTCTGGTTCTGGTACAGATTCTGGTTTTGGTGTTGCTTCTGGTATAGATTCTGGTGCTGGTGTTGCTTCTGGTATGGATTCTGTTTCTGGTGTTGCTTCTGGTATAGATTCTGGTTCTGGTGTTGCTTCTGGTTCTGGCGTTGCTTCTGGTTCTGGTATAGACTGTGGTATTGCTCTTGACTGATGAGACTTATATTCGTGTCTCTTTTTTATGTTGTGGTGATGATATTCTGGTAAAGGTTCTTTAAATGCGACCTTTTTAGCTCCTAATCTTTTAAGTTGGTCAATGTGTCGTTTTATTTTTCTCACTCTATCAAGCTGTCCCATGTAATGAAAGCCTCCGAGCTTTTGGGTGATTGTTCCTGGCCTCCATTCCACCTTGTTGTTGAGAAAATATCTGGTATTCACCCTCTCCCCTACTTGGAGACATCTGGTTCGTGGCAGGATTACTTGATCAGATTTTGGCTCGTGAAAGGGTCGTAAGGCGTCTAATCTGGTTCCTATTTGCCGGTTCAGGTATTTCTTGTAATGGATGTCTTGTAAGTTTATTTGCAAGTGTCTAATCCACATTCGACCCAGCAAGGGGGCATAACCATCAGAGACCACATAAAGGTCTTCATAAGATACAGTGTTCTTATATTCCGCTTTTACTTTTGTTTTTCCGAGGGGTCGAAAAACGTTGTCTGTATAATATTTAAAAGCGATATTTGAGTGTTGAGGTGGCTGTTTAATTTTTAATTGTTTGAATTGAGTTTCAGGTATGAGCGTGTAATTTCAAAACTTTGATACGTATTTTCGATTTTGATCAATACCTGGTATTTCCCCGAATCTTGTGATAGCTTTGATGTGGGGTGAATATTGACAGGAACAATTTTATTCATACTCCGGTCGGCATAATAGTTTGTTTGTGTGTGTGGTTCGTCAGTTGATACCTTATGCGTGGAGCTTTCTTGTTGCGTTTTCAACAGGGTTTTTATGCAAACTCCCGCTACGTGCCCAGTGCTGCCACAAGACGTACACGTTAATTTAAAAGGTTTCAGTCGACAGTCCTTAGCCAGATGGTTGGTTTTTCCACACCGTAAGCAATGATTATATAAGCCTAATCTTTTTAAGTCCACACGACCGCTTGATTGTGATCAAGTACGCTTATTTCGGTTTCGAGTATCTGTGGTTTCCCTAGTACCTGTTGGAGGTAGATGCTTGATTAGTATAATTGATTGAAAAAGACTGTGTATTAGCTAACTCACGGCTATTTGCTTTTGATGCTTCGAGTGCGGTAGATTTTTTTATAATATCCGTAAATTCAACTGTATCAGATTCTAAAATCTTTTCTCGAATACTGTTATCGCTAATTCCACGAATAAACTGCGCTCGTAGGAAAATGTCTGCAGCGGACACCTTAAGTTTACATGTACATTCTACGTTAAAATCACAATCAGAAAGGTCACGTCGTAGCGATGCAATATAATCAGAAATTGTCTCATTTTCTTTTTGGTAAGTGGATAAAAAATGGTGTTGAGCTACTAAAGAATTAAACTAAATGTTGTTCGAGGACCTTTATTAATTCTTCATAACTGAGAGTTGCCGGTGTTTTGGGAGCAACAAGAGCTGCCAGTGTGTTATAATTAGGTGCCCCGATAGAATAGAAAGATAGAAAGAGCATTTGAGCACATTTTTCTTTATCCGCAATAATTTCCTTCATTTTTAGATAATTTTTGAACCGCTGTTTGTAAAATTTGAAATTCTCTTCCTTATGATTGAAGTTTTCGAAAGGAGGAACGGTAGGTACATTTGTAACCGATGGTCGAAAGTCTTGGCTAGAACGACTTAGTTGAACTAATTGTGCGAGGAAAACCTGTTGGTTTTGATTCATAGCTTCGATTAATAACTTGAATTGATCTGCGTCCATTTTGACTGATGTATAGAATAAAAAATAAAACAGATGATGTAATATGTACGAGAATAAAGATATGTAACTCACAGTGGTCCAACACGACTTCAAAGCAGGTATGTTTATACTGGATAGATCCTGAACTGTCACTGTTTGGTCTGGCTTATGTCCACTTTAACGCAGCTTTTTTAGATAAACGGTTCCGGATTCTGCCGACACTTGTTTACATCAACATAGGAAGCATTTTCTTCAGGTGGTACCTCCACTCCGATCTTAAACCTGCATTCTGAAAACTGGTTCATTCTCAACTCTCCTTGGATATCATTTAACTTGGCCATGAGATCGGCACGAAATAACTGTTAGTTTTTCGTGATACTACCAACCTCCGCATTTAATTTCTCATCAAGATACGTTAATCTTTCCTCAGCCCCGTTAACCCTCGAAGTTATATCATTGCTATATTTAATTGATACCTCCTGCTCTGTTTTAAAGTCATTACCTACTTTAGTACCTCTTAACGGCGATAGAATTTAGTTTAAAGTCCTCATTAAATCCCTCTTTCATCCTGTCTATTCGATCCGTACGAATTCACAAAATTTCTTCCTTATTATTGCCAATTATAGTCTCTAAATCGGCATCTCGTGTTTCAACCGTTCCACTAATGTTTTTGCCTATTCCCCCTCTTAGGTTTTATACCCGTTTCCAACAAGCCTATTCTTTCACCTAAACAATTTTCTACTTTATTTACCTCCCCTTGCAAATTTTCTCTCAAATGATCAAACTTCGAACTCAATTCCTTATGGGACTTCCTAATTTGCTTCCCCAATTTCTTTTTTAAGTCCCTGTTCTTAAGGACGTTATAGTCTATAAGTTCTTTCTTTTTACCATATAACTCCTCCACCATCCTTACCAATTTTTCTAAGTTCGGAGATTTTGACCTGGCCACAACTGGATCAGTCATCCTAATTGTCTAAAAAGAATCAATATAAAAGAAATAAAATTCAATTATTTTACAATCTGTTGTTTGGTATCCCAGAGGCCCCCAATTACACATTGTTCCTTTTTACTAACTTAATTAAATCAACTAAACCATTTAAACCTTCATACAATATTAATTATTATCAATCTAATCTCTGTTGATTAGTTAAAACCCAAACCAAACACTGCGCAGACTTTCATAACTACAAAATTTATTGTACCGATTACCATTCTTTATTAAAAAAATAAAATCACCTAAACAGAGTAATCGGGCGAGCACCTCCAGTGTGGAAATCTAGCATTCTGCTACACCATGTAAAACTACTTGACTGATCCATTAAAATTCTCTAAAATTGCTCATAGGCCTTTCAAAACTGGACAGTGGTATCATTTTGATAATTTTTTTAAAAGTATGTTTTAATTCTAGTTTATCTTTTCTTCGACAATTCATTTATAGGTATCTGATAGAAGTAAGTAGTAGAATATAAAGTAAGAACTAATTCATGACTGTGAAATTAATATTTACAACTTAAAACAGCAAAAGCTGTTTAGATATTTAGTTGAAAATACTCGTGAGCCTTTATCAACCAACAGTCCTCTTTAATTTTGCACTGAACTTGTTCTGAAGGGTTGTGGAAAAAATGAATCAGGAGCATTAGGAAGTATAGTTAGTACCACAAAAACATAATAGGAATATTGAAATGATGCTTTTATAACAAATTTCTTTATTTTGATATTTGGTAATAATTAACAAGAAAAACTGAATTTGTATTTCATTTTTATTAACAATCTAACATAGACTGTCTAATATTATTCCAGTAGAAATACTTTTAGTATGTTTATTGGAGATTATATTTTATTATACTACTGTAAATCATATTGAGCTTGTTACTGATAATGATTATAAAGCCTGGCTAAGTAATAACTGCAAATTATGGATTAATCATGATACGCACCAAAAAACTAATAATTTAAGAACTAATATAAGGTTATTCATATCGTTAAATATATTTGTTTGGGAATACTTATAACCTTATAAGCGCTTTTCTTGTATAATTATATAATAATGGCAAAGCCATGTAATAGACAAAATCATTCATATAAGCTAAAACTCTCTTATAAACAAAACAAGTTTTGTTAAACACTGTCAAGCATTCTTATATTGTGAGGAATCAATCTTTTTAAATTATTAATATACATAAGGTTCGTTGAAATAAAAATTTCTAACTAGAAATGTTTTTCTTAATTGACAAGATTTCTATAGAAAACCAGATATGCTACCATCACACATAGATAATAACTTTTAAAAACTTCATTAAGAAAGGTTGAATAAGTACAAATTGCTGCTGAACAAACGATTACTTCTTAAGTCTCATATATAATGACATAACTTTTTACTAAAAGTATTACATACTGTGCAACTCCTCAATAATTCATATAGTAATGTTAACACCATTTTACTTCAAACTAGAGAATATATATCAATAATTCACATATTGGTGTAAAATACCTACTTCACTTGTTCGCACTGTGGTCCCCAGATACTTATAAACGTTTACGGTAAGAATAATGAGGCCACCAAACAAATTTTTATTTTACAATATTTCTCAAATAAAGTTTTTAACTCATAGCACAGAGTACCAACGGTAATTGAATTTCACTTCTAAATATTAACGACAAATGCATTTTTACTATAAAGAGCTATATTTATATTTTTAGGTGCCGTTAAATAATAACAAATCTATCAATTATGACACCAATACATTTAATACACTATATTATATATATTATAAAAGTCATAAAATATATACATTTCCCACATCGATTCTCACAATCATTTATTCATTTATCACTTGAAATGAGCTAGCATATTATAAAACAATTGATATGTACACAAAAATTAATATAAATACAAATTAATTTAAATAAGGACGGATAAATTAAAAAATGTAAATATATTAATCAAACAATTATTTATGCTAGTGTAAATCAAAAATATTAAATAATAACTAGATTAAAAATATGTTGAGAATAAAAAAAAAGAAAGCAATGGTCTGACAAATTTATTGGTTTAATAAATTTAAATAAAATTATTTCATTAACGCAAGTCATTAATCTATTTTTTACTGGGAATAAGTTAATATAGTTGTCTACAAATTGTGTATACAAAATATTCAATGTTGGAAGAGTACCATTTAACTTTTCTCTACATCAGATTGTCCCCTACTGCAGTATGTACATTATTTCTAATAAATCTCATGAGACTATGAATGAAAAATACTATTTAAATGCAGACTTCAAAAACAGGCAGGCCCATGACGTATCTGCCTGAGATTTTCCCCTTTAAAAATACATTACAATAAAAATCACAATCTTCGATTACTTTTAACATCTTTCCTGACATTTCCCAATTCTTAAGAAGACAATTTATTTTTTCTTTCTAAAATCTAAAATTGTCTATCACATTTAGAATAGTAGGAAACACTATATCTATAAACAGTTAGAACCCCTAGAATAATATTTTTTGTTAGCAACTTTCCCCACCCTGAAATATTTTTTGAAAATTTCAGAATGATTAATAGCTAGAGGAGTACAGGTGGCTAATGGGGGAGCCACGAAAGTGACACTAGGTATCAAGGCGTAAGTGAAGGTCTGCGGTCTCTTCTTGCTCGCTCTCTGTGTCAACTGAGCCTGCTCGTGCCATCCCTCTTCGTTTCCAAGCCTCCAGCCTCATGATCTAACCAAGTAACAGAAATGGTAATAGGATGAATTATAACAACAAAAAAATATATCTGAATTTAGACCACTGATAAGTTTATCTATTCAATTTAAAAAACATTCGATTGAAAAGGTATTGCAAGGTTGTTATTATACTGTAGTATGATCCATTGTGTGGAATAGAAAGTATTATTAACGTTAAATCATTGAATTTTTATTACCCTATATTGATAGGAAATTTTTTTTAAGAGAACCCATTATTTCATAGGTAAATGGGTAACCAGGAGCATTTATGTACGAAATAATAAATATAAACTCAATGGTTTCTGAACAGATAGTTTAGATATTTTATTTCCTTAAATTTAATTTAACAAAATATCTATTAATCTAATAATATATAATTTTATGAGTGGATCTGTGAGATTGTCACAATCAAACTGTTCTGTTTTCTAATGGAGGGATAATATTTATGTTGATTACTAAAATATAATTAACAAGTCTTAGTTTTTCAATGTTCAGGAAGCAATTTTTCTTTGTCCATCAGTATTTTTTTATTAACTAATATAAAGTTTAAAGCATACCAGACAAATAATGCAGAAATATAATGTCGAAACTTTGAAGAACAATTTGACCTTATCAGTAGTTAAACAAAAAAAAAAGTACATTATTTAGCATGCAAAATGGCAAACTAACAAAGGTTGTTTTATGTTGTCTTCATGCAAAGATGTTCATGCTGCAAAAATGATAAAAGATGTTTTATTATGGTTTGTCAAACAAATCAACGACACTCCAAGGATTGAAAAATTTTACTGCGGTAAACTACCAATTTTAAAAATAGCCTTGAAAAAGATGTTTCCATCTTTATGTAACCGACATAAAATAAACAGTGTACTAACAAGCCATGCCAGAGAATTTTAATTTTAACCTCTGAACAATAAATGACAAGAAACAAACATATAATTACAATGAAAGCACATGCTTTGAAAACATTTTTTCCCCTTAATTTCAACTGACCTCAAAAGCTAAAAAAAAGTAGTAAGAATTTCTTTTTCAGTTTCATAATTTTCAAAATTAACTAGAATTGCAGTGAAGGTATGTATTGTTATTAATGAGGAAAGGTGAATTTTTCAATGCACTAAGCACCAGTTAAAATGCCCAGAAGAATAAAGAACTAAACAAATGTTTAGAAATTAAAATATATTTGGCTTATTCCATAAAATGCCTACAACAGGTCAGAAAAAATTGTTAATTACTCAAAAACACTTTGAGTGAACTATTGGGAATAATTTTGGAATCTCTCTTCAAAGGAAAAGAAATAAAAATATTTTGATAAAAAGGAGAAATGGGGAAGAATAAGAAATAAACAAAACAAGATATAAATGAACGACAACTGTGCTGGCCAAAAAGACTCCTGCACATCTTATCAACAAGGAGGGAAAAAGGATAAAACGTTGATGGATGGTTTAGTCTAGAGAATCTAGACTCTGAGAATTTAGAGAATCTAGATAATCTAGAGAATTGAAGGTAGACATCAAAAATAGAGATTTGAAAGTGCTACTGTGACCTAACAAATATAATAATTTGTTGTCAGACCTTGTTATTGATGAGAGATCAGAACTTACAATTCATCATTGCTACTATGGATGCATACCATATGCCACCTTGCTTTAGAGAACATAATAGGCTTAAGGTATCTCTTAATAATTTTATATTTTCAACATACTCTCTATTTGTAAATAATAACCTTTAAAACAACACAGCTAATTTCATTCCTACAACTGGGTGACCTATTATGCATGCCAGAATATCCCAGATAGAGAGGGGATATGTTTTTTATGAACATTTTAATAGCACCAATTTGATTTAAAAACAAAATATCACACAATTTGACATTAATGAGGCCAGATGAAGTTTGAAAAGTTTTTGTATATACAAGTCAGTTAATCCTTCTATAATTTTAAATCAGTAATTATTAAGTTAAACTAAACTATGATTTTCTCCAATATGAAAACTTTCTAAGAATTCATATAAAAAATAAGTGGAAATTCATGCAAAAGCTATTGTGCATGTGACTTACTCCACCCACTTCCAGGGTTCAATATCCGGTGTAGACGGTGTCATCAGCTGGCGCAACAAGACAATTATCATTAAGGTTAAAATAAAGCTATGTGAAAAGCCTGTGTGTCAATTGGTGAACTCCTCAGCCATAACCTCCACCAATTAAAATAGGATTATACATAAAAAAAAGTAAAGTTACCTTAATTTTTTTTAAAAAGTAATTGTGAAAATAAAAATAATCAAAACACATTTTAGTATAAACCACGTAAGCCAATCATCAATGCGTTTGTGCAAATTAAATTTATAAAAATATTTCAGGTACCACTTTCACAGAGATTACATACAAAATGTAGGCAGTTAAATGTTATCTTTCATTAAATGTGAAACCTGCCTACTAAACAGGGCCACACAATGGAAGTACTGGAACCTAGCTCAGCCAACGTGAGGCTTCTATAGTATGCAAGTACTGAGAATATTTGCAAATGAAGGATAAAAAATTTTTGATGTAAAGGAACAAATCCATTTAGCTAGTACTAGTATCCATGTGAAAAATAGGGACTGATGTCAGCATTGATAGACTTGGAGGTTATTTTACTACATCTCAATGCAGCAAGACACACACACATGATTTTGTAAGTCGGATTATTATCACTTTGTTAATAGGGTGCTTACAATTCATTACAAATGAATTGCTATAAAAAATATTGAAGAATTTTTAATCTCATACATCAAATAAATACAGTTCAATATTATACTGTCTTTTAAAAATAAAGTTCTCAACAATGGAATATCTCCTTATGTAATTAATGTAGAACCTGCTGTAGACATGCTCATCCTCAGTTCTTCCTTGTTTCTTTCATTCAAAATGTTATGATACCAACATCACCTCAATAAAAAATTATAAAAAAATACTTTTTTATGTCCCTCATTTCATAAATGGCAAACATTGCTTGGATTTCATACTCATACTAAGCTAGTTGAACTGCTGAAATAATTAATATCACCTTTACCCAAATCTTTTTTCTAAAAAAAAAGGGTTAAAAAATTGAATTTAATATGAGTGTCGATAACCAAGTTAAAAAATGACAAATAAGAGTAAAATAAAAAAGCACACAGCATGAATTGCAAACAATGAGAAAAAATCAATTCTCTGCTAAGTTATATTTATCTATAGAATTATTTACTCAATAAAGAAATATATCAGTGTCAAGATACCAAAACAATGTAGGGTGGTACTCATACTAAAACAAAGTTAATTTTTGAATGTAAACAAAAACAATTTGCCAGTTCTTTCTTGAGTTTTCCACCAAGGAGTGAAAACCAACAAAGTCGAACCTTTTTGGAAAAATCTTTAATTTTGGCCTATTATCACCAATTCAACTTTATCCTAGAAAACATTCAGCTCGCTTTCAAACATATAAAGAAAAATATGCTAGAAAAATGAGGAATCAACATAAGCAAAACTGAATACATGTCACAAAACCTCTCCCCAATTACTATAAACGGTGTTTGGCTTGAGTTAAAAATGTTAGGGGTGAAACTATCTAAAAAATGGTGTCAAATGCTGCCACCTGCAGCTTTCTATCTTGATACATTGTCATGATATGACTTTGTTAGAAAAAAACATGTTTTTTTTCCCATAGAACTTAACCTTTGCCAACATCTTTCTGATCAACATTAAATTTCCTGTAAGATCAGTGTACTTTTACTTTTTAAAATGACCTTTTAGGAACCGCAACTGCTCAAACTTCAGGAATATTGAAAACTTCAAATTTCTAAATAACTTTTGAAAATTGTGAAAATACCCCAAAACTTATTGGCAGCTTGTTTATCCCAAATAGTACTGAGAGAAAAAGTAAGTAGGGACCTTGAATTTAGTGGATTGTAATAGAAATGTGTCACAAGATGGAATTTAGTTTCCCTCCTTCCTTCCTTCTTTATAGGAACAATAAAGCAAAGGAGCACGTTAAAGTTATTAGCACTAGAAATGGGAGAGGTGACACATTAAAGCTCCAACTCAATTCAAATACTAATAAATAAGAACGGGTTAAACAAAAGCAACTCAATATGAATGTGACCATAACACTGTAAAGGTAAAGGCGAATGATGAGAAAGGGAGAAAGGAAGGTGGCCAATGAAAGTCAACTAATATGAGCAAAAAAAAACATAAGAAGACTTAGGGAAATAAACTGGAGCAATATGAGATTATGTAATAATAATATTCTGGGAAACAACAGATGATTAATAGCAATTAATAATATATTAAAATATAATTTTCAAAGAGAAATCATTGTTAAATTGCACATATGCTTGCATATTATGGTCAGTTATGCAAAATATAGAAAAGCACTGTTTTCTAATAATGTCTATATTGCTAACCTTGACCACCCAGTATGATTTTAAAAACTGTAATTGGCAATAGAACTTTAACTTTAATTTTAGAAGAAAATTTTACCAATAAATACAAATCGTAACTTTGGTTCCAGTTTAACAAAATAAGAAAAAATCTTTCCTGCCAATAGACCAATTTAACTATTCATTTCTAAGTATCTGAAGTCAGAAATCTGAGTTCATTAATAAACAATAGAAGAATCTTTCATCTATTATATACAATTTAGCTTAACATGGATAGGCAACATAGCAGAAGCAAATATAAATAAATACACATTAATACCTCAGCTTTCATTTCACCCATTTTTTCTTGGAGCTCACGAACTTTTTCACTGTCATCAATGTGACTTCTTAGTTCTCCTTCAGCAACCATCTCTGAGTTCTATCAAAAATGTTTTGTTCTTAATAAAAGTAAATTAAGTACTTTGTAATTGTATAATTTAATCAAATATAAGCCAAAAAAAAAAAATGTTTTTGGTTCTAGAAAAATAAACTATTGGGTTGAAAATGGGATGGTAAGGTGGAAGTCACCCGTTTCCCTTTTTCTAAAATAACTCATTTCCTATTAAAAATCATAAACAAACAATTGATTTGATATAGGAAATTTGTAGATCATTAAATATAGATTTTTGCTTTTGGTGCACTATAACAAGTACAAGTCAATCCCCACCACAATAAGGCAAATGGTGGTGATTTTGTGTTCTAATTTTAAGTAAATAAAAGTCGTTTGCTACCATAGCTTTATTCTGGATCAACTAAGTAAGTCTGAAGTATTTAATTTTTTGGAAAAACAATAAGACACCATTTGTTTTGGTTTGTGAGCTTAAGTTGTGCTGACCTACCTGATCAGTAAAATATGTAATCTAAGATCAAATAAAGATAAACATAATAATAAACATTTAGTGTTGTGTTTAATGTTACAGTTTCCCCAAAACCCATCTAGTTATGGGGCTTGACACAGTTCTTCTTCAGTATATTGTTTTGTGAATAACTTTTTAATCTTCTACTACGCAAAAAATTTTCTTTTTTGTTAATCAAGTAATTGATTGCAATAAATGAAGTTGTAGAAAATATCACACAATACTTAACTATAAATGAAAAAAAATTATTTTTTTCAACGGTTAAGACATTGGTCCTTTGGCTGATTCAGGGGTAAGTCATTTCATTTCGTAGTAGTCCTAAGGAAGAATTGTAAAAAAGTGAAAAGGTTATGTATAGTAGTGAAAAAATCTTTCAACATTAATGCAACATAATACAATTTTAGCTGCATAACCCAAAAATACAAATAAAAATAAACTAAATCTAACTATAGGATAACTAACAGAAACTCATTAAAAATAACAAAACACAAAACTAAATGCTTGAATTTTTATTAAGGCTTTAAACATTGATTTCTTTAATGCTTCTTCGAGACAACATGATAAATCAATTCAATATGAAGCTGTAATAAAAAAATGTGTGAGTGAAATTGTGATTCTAATAAATTAACTTAGAATACTAACAGCTAATTTATTATGAGGAATTTTAGTTGTGCTGTAGGTTCCACTATTATTTATAATAATTGATTATGCTTAATGGATAAATACCTTTAGTTCAAGACGAGATATCTTTTGGGTAAGTTCGGCAACTAGCTGAGAACTTTCTGCATCCCTGATCCTAGCCATCATAAGTTCTTCCTTCATCTAAAAATGAATATATTGTTAGTGGTAACAATTAAAAAATAAAAACATGAATTTTATGAATATTTCAATAAATTTCAATCAGTAATTATCTAAATAAGTTCAATTTATAAAGTCAAATCAGAATAAGTCAACACATAGCAGTAAGTTTTAAAAATTTACACTCAATACAAGTCAACCATTAGGGTGGTATAAGTGTATTCCAACATCACTCACAAATAAGTTTTTACTAACACCAAAATATTTGTAGGAATTCTAAGATAAAAACTACTTTATGGATTTATAAGAAGAAAAATATTTATCATTTACTTTATACTTTTTGTTAATGCAATTTATATACAAATGGCACAACTTGGAAAGGCATGTGTGCTAATTATTGTGATAAAATCTTGTTAAGTTAGAATTGGACTGATCTTATTATTAATGAAAAATGACAACTATTTGTATTTGCTATGTAAGTGAAAAAGTTTATTAGAATCATTGTATAGAAGGGAATTAATTTTATCATGGATAGGTGGGAAAAGATTTCCCACAAAAAATAATTTGTGACTTGATTGGACAATATCTTGAGCAGAATGGATGTAGACGGATCACAGCTGTGGGACATTTA
Source organism: Acanthosoma haemorrhoidale (assembly GCA_930367205.1). NCBI lineage: Eukaryota > Metazoa > Arthropoda > Insecta > Hemiptera > Acanthosomatidae > Acanthosoma > Acanthosoma haemorrhoidale. The sequence goes on along the minus strand of OV884011.1, from coordinate 151,476,807 downwards.
ATTACCATTTATGAGCTAAGAAGGTGGGGAAATGATAGTCAGCAGAAAAAAAAATTTTAACTTTGATTTCTAAAAGAGGAAAAGAAGTAGTCGAATAAATAAAAAAGAGAAAATGAAAGTTGCATAAAAAGTAGGGGGGTGGTCCAGGGAATACTATCTCCCAGAAATAACCATTTACAGGTTTAAAAAAGGGTCCTTTTGCTTCTTTTTTTAGGTTTTATAACTGGTATATCAAACATGTTTTATTTATTCAAATATTTAACAAAACAATTTTTATGGGATACTTCATAAGCATTCAAACTTTAAATGGCAAAAAATCCTTTTTTTATGATAAAGTCTTATTATTCTAAATCACGAAAATCAGTCATTCAAAACTAAGAAATGCATGTTTTACCATTTTTTTAAAAAAGTGAGATTGTTTTTTTTAAACCAGAATAGCTTACCTCAAAAAATGATAAGTTACAGAATGATTAAAACTGGTGTTAGGATGAATCTAAACACAGAAGGATGAATCTTGAAAAACAAAGAAGCCCTAACAAGAAATAAGCATTGCATAGTGCGCTACAACATTAACTCAACATGGAAATATATTTAGTAGAGTTTACAAAAACAAACTTATTTTTTAATAAGAAAACATTTGTACCAAAATCCAGGTGAGTGAAGCCATAGGAAACAAATAGTGTATAGTAAATAAAATGAAATAATCACCTTAGATTCAAGGTCTGAATATCTGTGCATGTGATCCCTGCATCTAGCCACCTGTTCCTTTGTTTTTCCTTCAGCAGATTCCAAAGCCTCAGCCAGCCTCTTGTTGTCCTCATCTTGTCTTCGCAGTTGATTGGTGCTCACCTGGACTTGTGTTTCCAGCTCCATTACCTACACAAAATTAAGTATTTCATATACAGAGGTATTTTCCATCCTTGAGTTAATATTTTTAGTGTTTGGAATGTTGGGATTTTGTTTGTTTTGACTTTCCCAAGGATATTTTACATTTATTTTTAAAAACTGTTTGCATGCTTTTGAGAAAATCTTAGTATAACTGCTACTTTTTTCCTTTTATTGCCTATTAGCTTTGTTAGTTCCTCATCAGAATTATAAACAGGATTTTTACTCTTTTCTTATTTTCTTATTCTACTATGTTATTTTCTAATTTAAAATTTGAGTTCCACTATAATACATACATACTTACATATTTTTTCTGACATATGTAGTTCTAAAATCTTGAAAAAAAAATTAAATACCTTTAACTTTAATTCTTTCAGCTCCATTGTGGTTTCCATTTCTTTAAGTCTGGTGGACATCAGCTCCTCTTCAAGTCGCTGCACCTCACCACTGCGACTTTCCCAGAAAAGTCCAAGTTTCTTCGGTGTTGAATCTGGCGGAGGTGTAACTTCATTTCTATGTTCCTTTAAAAAATATAATAATGATAAAATTTGATAAAACACTTTCACAGAGACAAACAATAGTATGATTTTATTTTTAGCTAAATAATTATTTTAAATTATAATTATGAAAGAATCCATAGAAAAACAAGTTAGATAACTATTTCCTTGTAATTGATTTAATTGCATTGAATTATTTTAATAAGCATACATAACCAAAAGCAGTACCTCTAACACAAGCCCGGTTGTCATACTACAACTGTAAGTCAGTCACAGAAATTAAAACTGTTTTACATAAATATTATTAGAATAAAAATCTGTCATTAAGTTAATTTAATGATTTTATGTAATTATTAAGACAACTCAGTTTTTTAAGAGACTATTATTTTTCACGGGATTTATTTTATTTGTATCATCATTGGAGCATTAAATAGAACTACTATTAAAAAAAACATGCCTCTAGGTCAAACACGGATCGAGTTGTGAACAATATTTGATGATTAATGACTTTTTGTAATTGTAATCCTAACATATATTATATGTATATCGGATATTTAATCTGATGCCATACACCATATGGCATCAAATATCTTCGGTTAACCGAAAAATTCCCAAGATACACATATTGATCTGCCTGAAGTATGACTTTGGATATCTTATTCAATCAATGTAATTGGAATTGTTTATTTAATTAGCCAAAACAAATTAATTAAATGTGGGGTATGATTTGCCATGGTGCTGATTTTATTACTAACACCATTGGAGCATCAAATGAAACTATCATGTAAAATAGCATGTTTCTACTAAATCATGGATTAAGTTAATGTTGCAGACAGGATTATGGTGACAGTTTTAATGACTTTATGTAGGTATATTCCACTAAAGTCCCATTAAGTAATACTTTTACTAATACTGATCTAAGTACTGACTTAGAGACCAATAATTTTATACCCTACTAAAAATTTATATTACTAAGTTATTAATTACCTAATAACCCTTAAATATTTATCATGTCATAAGGTAAATAAGTAGAATCTTCATATAAAATTTATCTCTATAGGTCGAACAGTGGACTTGCAATCTCCATGACAGACAGCTAGGTCACCCATGACATATGCATGGGTGAAAAGAAAAGGGTTCCTGGTTTTGAAAAAAAAAAAAAAAAAAAAATCCTAAAGAACAAAATGACAAGTTTTGGTCAGTTTTAAGTTATGCTTGGTAACATGTCAGGTTTGGGGTGGTGAATCTTGTGGATTTTTAAAAAGAGGAAGAAATGCGAAGGGTGGTATGTGAAGACATTAAAGAAAATTACTATGATTAAAGGATGAGGTTTCAAACTTTACAATAATTTTTCTCAAATAAAAGAAAAGTTAAATTTTGTTTTTCTTCTGTGGAATCTTCAATTGATAAATTGCTCTTTTTTTTACAATTTTAAGTAAAAAAAAAATGATTTATTCAAGATGATTTAATCAATAAATTCAGAAATAAAAGCAAACAATTTGTTTTTCTTTAACATTGATGTAATTATTGTTGATTATTTGTCTATCCTTCTGGGAGTAGAATAGGTTTTCATCATCTAGCTGCAGGTCATACAGTCCATTCAAATTTGTTTAGTGCAATGTTGAAGATGGTCCTCTAGCAGTCAAATGAAAAACAAGTGGAAAATTCCGTTCAACAAATAAACTGTACGCTACAAGGCCAGCTCCAAAGCTGTGCTGAAGTATGTATTTTGAGAATCTTGTCTGTTTTTATTAAGTACCAATATAATGTGAACAAAAAAGTATATTCATTTTTAACATAGTCTAGTCAATTTGTGCTATGGTATAGATTCCACTATTTGTAGTGGTACAGATTGCACTATATTTTTAACACTTTGCACAGTTATATTTAGCAGTCCAATGTACTTTGTGTCAGTTATTTTAGTATTTCCGCTAACTATGATAACTAATTGTTATCTCTTGTTATTTTTAATTGGTAGCTATTGCATCTGTAAGTCCTATAGTCGGTTCTTGATAAAACTTAATTGTCTTTTCCAGTTAGAAATGCAGTCTTTCAGTTAAAAGCCAACATGCAGGAAAAGCGAATTATATTAATTTCATGTTTTACTTTCTTTTCAGGATATTAGGCTTTTTTTGTTAAGTAGAATTGTAACCTGTAGATGTTTCTGCCACTGCGATTGAAGTTCGGTAAATTTTTGACGGAGATCCTTCAAACTAAGATTAGCTTCTGCTTCTCGAAGTTTGACAGCTATGAGCTCTTCTTGCATATGAGCTATTGAATTATCAACAGTTCGCTCACGCAATGTTTTCTTGTCCTGAAAATATTTTAACAATATTAGCTAATAACAATTATTTTTAATATTCTGTTACAAACTTTATAAAAATCGTTTTGATATGTAATATTTTTATGAAACGGCTAAAATAATACTGCACAAGATGAGTAGATCCAATGATCAGCAACTTTGCTGCACTACACAGCTTAGTTTTATCCAAATTTAATTCATAATTTCTGTACCTCAAATTGGGTATTAATCACAAACATTGTCAGACATTGGCCCTTTTAAAGAATTTATTAACTAATAAATTCAGGCATTAAATATTTAAATAATTTTATATCCTAAATCCTACACCTATCTAAAAATATTAAATTGAAAACACATTCATGGTTTTGTAATGGTAAAAAACTAATTAACAAAAAAAAATTTTGCCAAGAAAAAAATAAATATGTTTTTATTAATGAAGTAACTATCTTGGTAAGCGAGTGGATTGTTTTTAATTAAATTTTAGAATTATTTCATTTATTATTATTAACAGTGTGTTAAATTATAATTAATATTTTTTAAACTATAATTTGGTTTCATATTTTTATTTATAGATATTAACACTCTAAAACAATCAGATTCCGAAAGCTTCCATGGTTTAGCCACTTCCAAAGAATAGGGAAAGCGAGATTCACAAAAATCCCCAACCAGAATTTCATTACACCTGAATGTGAAGCAGTAAAAAGTATATCAGAAGCTTAAAATAATTAAAATGCAAGTTCATGGTTAGCTGTAGGGTTTATATAGAGTGAATTTTTCATTTGGAATCAGTTTGGATTGATAAAAGATGTTGAATTCTCATAATATTTATTAGTGCACATTTATGCATACAATTTATGTCTACATCAGGTGTTAGAGAGATGGGTGAGAGGGTTGTAAACCTTCGAGAACATCCTAGTACCTAACTCCCTGCCTATCTAGATAAGGACCCAATGCATAACTTGACATTTACTCACCAATGAATCTGATGAAAATTTAAAATCTTTTCATTGATCTTAACTGATTTACAATCAAAAATCCACTTACAAAATGTATTTATAATTCAAATGTGACCGACCTGTTCTAGGTCTTGTATCTTGCTTCGCAGATCTCTAATCAAAGCTTCATTTTCTGCTTCACTTAGTCGAACTTTAACAAGTTCTTCTTGAAGACATGATACCATCTCTTCTTTCTCAGATAACTCTTCTCTCTTAGCTGATATCTCTTCCAATGATGACTGACAAGAGTTGTGCTGTAAAAATATTATTTTAGTAAGTAGTAAATCCTACAAAGTTATACATATACTTGTATTATAATCTATTTATTAATAATATTCTTTGCAGTAATGTGTAATTTTTTTTAGTCAAAATATATTTTACTAAAACTGTGGGTAATCATTATCACCAATTTCTGTACTGAATGTGTACGTGAATAAACATACATAAATATTTGGCCATTGTTTAGGATATACATTTTTTCCTTCACAAATTTAAAAAAATTACATTTTGTTCAATGATGAGTGATAGATTCTTTATTTCTTCATGAGCAATTTCCAGTTGATGATTTGTGTGAAGGTGAGTCATCCTAAGTGCTTGAAGCTCTCGCTGGACAGCAAAGGTCGTTTCTTCCTCTTCAGCTCGAGATACTTGACCACGCACTAAGCGATGGGCTAGTTCAGAGCTCTCAGCTTCCAGAAGTTCGACCCTCTGCCTTAGAAGACGATTTTCTTGCCTCAACCTCTGAATATAACAAACAAAATAATGAAAACCTACAATCAGTAAATGTGATTGGAATTTCGTACAATAATAGGAAGTAAATTTATAAGTTATAAAACAATTAACACCTTATAAAGTAATAAAACTGTCCAAGGTTGTAAACATAGTTGATGATGGCGATGAGCTAATAATGGAGTAAACGCTAGGCTGTCACTTCTCATCCTTTATTGCTGATTTCTAGACACGGTTTCTAATGTCTTTAGCCAAATTTCTCACAGAAGATTGAGAGAACTCAAAGCTATCTCTCTGAGAAAAAAATCTTTCGGTCAGCTGGGAATCGAATCTAGGTCAGTTAGTAGCCAGATATGTTGACCACATCACCAGAAAGATGGACTAGATATAGGCTGTTTATAGAATATTTACATTGAACATCAAGTTGAAATCATATACTCCCACTGGTTCAAAAAATTGTATTTATTATTCATGCAGCAGTATCTAAATTCTATTAAAGCCAACATTTAAAAACTTTTGTACCCTTTCCAGTGATCTATTAACAGACTTTCTACAGTAACCCGTTACCGAGATACACATTTTTAAATAGGAAAAAAACAAGGTATCCTTCCTCTGAAACCACAAAGCATGTCTGAAAATTCATGGGACTGTTGCATCTTCTTATTTGAGTCCATGTTAAATCCTAGTCATTAATAAAATTATAATCTTAAAAGTAATTATACTTAATTTATCAAACAATGAATTTACTTTAAGTTCGACCATGTCTTCTTGTTCTTTTGTCTTCATAACTGTATATTCCTTTTTTAATTTCTGCATACGCTTGGCATTAAACTTCACACCATATGCAAGATTCATAAGTGCTTCTGGGTCTGCATCAGCCCGAGGTGGAAGTTCTTTTTGAAAAAACTGAAAAGATTGATTCATAATTTAGTTAATAATAATAAAAAACCTTTTCCTTTTTTAACTTATTAATACCTTGCATAAAAATTCAATGCCTACAAATTAAATTTAGCAGGCAAGAAATTTTCTTCTTAATAAATAAGATATTATTTTATACCTTTAACATTCCTTCCATGTCTAGGGACAAGAGGTCATCTTTACCCATAGTGAGGAGGGCTAGAGCAACCTTGAAGATAATATCCATTCCTTCTGATAGGAAAACATCTATGATGCGGCATGCTGTAGGCAGAGCAAGAGCTGTTGTGAACAATGTAAGGAACCATGAGGAAGCGTACATGCTGGTGTGGAAACTTTGCGAGTTGAAGTGATTATGTAGTTCTGGCATCAATTCCTGTAGTAAACCAAACAAGCTCTGATCACTGAACAAAATCTGCCATCGATAATGTAAACAATCATCATTATAGAGTGAACTCCATAAAAATCTCTAACTATAATATCTAACTTTTTAAGGTATACAAATGTAATATAAAAATTACAGTGATAAATATTCAAATTTATTGAATTTATATTGTAATGATATAATATTTATGTTCATTACCATTTAAAATATGGTATATTTAATTTAAAATAGTAATTTCAATTTAAACATTAAGATCTTTATTCAATTTTAAATTGAGAGAAAAGGTTTACACTTTTTTCAATAGATGGCACAACGGGGAATCCCTGTCTGATAAACAGTTCAATAAATTTAAATCAAAGCAATACAATTTGTTACTAGACAGAATAAATAATAAGTAAACTAAATATCATAAAAATAATTATTTGTTACAAATAAGAAGAATGAATTAGGTAAATATATTAAGATAATTATATGCATATAAACAGTGTGGAAAATTTTCTTTTTATGCAAAGGACAGTTTTATTTGTATGCATACACTGACAGGATTAATTAAATAATTATTGAAATAAATGAATCATTAAAAACAATATTTATCATCTTGAAAGCTTTTACTGTTACATCATTGGATTTAGATTTTTATTTGAATGTCAAAAACACAGATTTAGACCTAAAACCCCTGAGTTTTAAATTCATCAATGAAATAATGTTTCTTATTAGACATAGAAAAAAAAGGGACAGTGACAGGACTGGGATTCAAACCCGGGACCTTCTAATTTACATTTAGGTGTTCATAATACACTAAGATCATTTCGTAGGGGTGATATTTAAATCAGTATCTTTCTCAAAGTGAGTTTAATTAACTCCTAAAATATTGTTTTCCAAATCAATTAAAATGTTGACAATCCAAATTTTTTCAGAGATTATTTTTTCTTACTAAGAACAGAGAAAATTATCAAAAAATGAAACGAGTTGGATTATATAATAATTACAATAACCGGGTTATTCAGCTTAAAAAAAAATCATTTCTTTAGTTGACATTGATTGTTCATTGGCTTTTTAGGTTTGAATTTATTTTTATGGTTTTGCATTGTTGTATACAGCTGTCATCGAATCAATAACATTTGAATCATTATTTTTTCATTATAAACCATAGCTGCTATTACTAAATTATAAAAATTATAGGCCCTAACTAAATAGTAAAACACCCAATATAACACATTGAATTCTTATCATGACTACATATTGGAGTGCTTTATTGGTTTTAAAATTTAATAAGTTGTAAAATATACCTGGACTAGATTCTCGAGCTGGTACATGCAGAGACCAAGCTCAGCCATTGTAGGTTTGAACATATCCCGCATCCTGTAATCCTTCATCAACTTCACAAAGACAGCAAATGCTTCCTCTTCTGGCATCTGCTTCAGGAAGTAATACACTACAATAATCCTTCATTGCTCTCAAAATTTCCGACCACCATTATATATACAAATATTTCAAAAATGGCTGTATTATTTTGTTAGTAGTGATGGTTGAAAAATATGTTAGTGAGGCAATGAAAAAGTTGGCAAAGGAATAGAATCTGGATTAGTAGGTTGGTGTTAGAATTTAAATTTGGATTTATATAACACATAGAGAGCAACCAGATAAAAAGTGCTGTCTATTCCAATTGGTGCTAACGTTATTAAAGCTAGAGCAAACTAATAGAACAGTTCTTCAGGTAAGTGATATTGTTACAATACAATAAAAAAACAAAATGATTTCTGAAAATTGCAACTGATGTGTTTATAAATAAATGTTCAACAACAGAATAAAGTCAAATGAATTTAGAATTTATATTGTAGTAAATGATGAATAATTTTCCGATTATGAAGTCAATTGTAGGTTTGAACATTTCCCCCATTTCCAATATGGTTTAAATTTGGACTAGATTTATCTGGTAAAAATATGTCAGGTTCTATTCTTATTATAATTTAGTGTTTTGACATGAAATTCAGAGTTGTAACTTCAAGAAAAGTTCTGTGATGACACTTCATTAAATTAGGATTGTAGTTTATAAAGGTAAGGTCAAGATTCAAGGAATTAGAAAATACTTTGTATGAAATAATTATGTCCTAAAAAATTTAAAAAATGTGAAATATTAGAAGTTTCCCAAGAAATTTGTAATAGAATAATTTCTTTCCAGCCTTAGATTTAATTACTGTTAAAATGCTCCCATTAATAAAGAAATAAGTCAATTTTGTATAGCCTAAAAATTAATTACTTTCTGTCCAAATCTAAAAGTTTCCTTTTCCAATAAGCACACAGTTTGGAGCTCATACTAAAAGAATATAAAAATTCTATATGCCAGAGAGTACAAGAGATCAGGAAAAGCAGCATATAAAAAATAATGTTATCTGAATTAATTAAATGAGATAATACTTTAAAATAAAAACAAAAACAGAATTCTAATATGCACAAAGTCCAGTACATTTAATAGTGACTATTTTCCAATAATCTGAAGGAATTTGGTTCCCATCTAGCTTCCACCAATCATTATCAAGACTTTGGTGTACTAAGGATAATTTAATTTATTATAATACCCATTAAATGAATTTTCAAACTCGATAAGGGTCCTAAGATTTAAAAGTAAATGTTAATAAATAAATTGTAAGGAAAATACATTAAATAAACATGCAATAACATGATCAGTGCAGAGTATTCAGCTTCCTTCATTACCAACATGAGGAGGAGGCCTACGATGAAACCTGATCCCTGGCAGTAGCCAACCTCTCTGTCGTGGAGGGAATATGCCTTCATCACATTAAAGAGGCTCTCTTGACCGACACCATCCTTCTCTTTGAACATATCATGCTCGGGGTAGGTTCGAGCAATATCTCGTCTTATCACCTAAACATTGTATTTTGACATAATTGCAATTGATTTAATCAATACTCATTAATTGAGATAAATATTTTATATATCTAATCCTATGTATAGCTGACATGATGTAAATAGCATTATAAATCAAGCTTTGGAAATCGCTAATTGTTTGTTAATAGCATAAAAAAATGGTCTACTCTTATGCTCCAGAAAGTATAATGCTTCTCACTGGTACCGGTTTTTTAATTGTGGTATGCCAAAATCAAGTAAATCTCAGTATTTTTGTGATTAGCTAATTAAAAAAATAATTGAATTTTTATAAAGCTTGCTTTCTATATTTGAAAAAGGTAATATTGGCTTAAATATAATACTGTTGAAAATACATAATATACATATAAGGCTCAAGATAAAAAAACACAATTTCAGGGCAATGATTTTTGGCTTAGCAGCATTCTAGAAATTATGTGTTTGATAAAAATTACACCCTCTGTCCCATAATAATAGTAGCAAGGGAATAGTTAAACAGGAATTATTGGCGAATGCAGATGTAAGTTATGTTGTAGCAGAAAATTGTTAAGCATTCAATCAAAATCAATGTATCTGACATTTGTTTTGAGATATCTTTCAATTTTTAGGGCTAACCTAAAACGAATTATAACTATTTTTCTAATTTTATTCGCTGATAAAAATTTATTATTTTATTTCAGTTGAATATCAACCAATTGTAAAAGTAAAATGAAAAAAAGGCAGTTTTCAAGCAAAGATCAAGTCACGATTGCATCAAAAGAAAAACGAAAAGTTACAGAAAGGTGCAATTACGTTAGCTGCAAAACAACTTAAGTGCAACAGAATGATTATATCAAGAATTTGGAAAAGTGCTCCCGAAAATAATTGTCAAGGTGAATCTTATGCTAATATGTTGATTCTTTGAAAACCAAACTGTGGATGTAAATACAAAGTTTACGGAGCAAAAAAAATGCCAGAAAAGGCAAAATAAGAACAGCAGTTCACACCATTGAAGTTCTACCTACATCATTCTGAATTTTGAAAAAAGGAAAATCCATAAAACAAGTTTCAAGCTCGATCAAACCATTTCATCAAGAAAAGAATAAGAAATATCGCATAGAATTTTGCCTGTCAAAAGTATTTCCTGACAGAAATAAGTTTATGGGCTATATCATGGATTTTATGGATTATATTCATATTGATGAAAAGTGGTTTTACATGACAAAATGCAAGCGATCTTATTATGTCCTTTTAGATGAAGAAACTCCACATAGAACATGCAAAAGTAAGAGATTTATATCAAAGGTTATGCTTATGGCACCAGTAGTTCACCCCAGATGGGATCCACAGAAAAAAATGCCTTTTTGATGGAAAAATTGGCATATGCCCATTCCTTACTCAAATGGTAGCCCAATAGAACAGTAAGAACCGAACAAAAGGAACACTTGTTACAAAACCCATAGAATCTGTTACTTGTACAGAGATATAGAAAATGTTTTGTGAAAATATACTGTCAACAATCCACAAAAACTGGCCACAAGATTCTAATTGGTTTGCACTGACCACCTGATCTTGTCTCTGTCTATATGAACGATTCCCCCTGGCCACCAGTGGCAGTCTTAATCTCACTCTTGAACTGTCATTTACATCTGCACTTGTGCTCGTTTCTATGATTAAGCCACTGCATTTTTATTTACTTACAACTCCTTCCTCTCTTACCCACTAGATCTAACTTCGGTGCTGATGGCCTTCATCCACATGTCTAGTGGGTAATCCCATCGCTGGCCAATTAAAATATAGCTCCTGAAGGACCTCTTCCTTGTGAATAATGGCTAAGGTGGCATTCCCACAAAGGTTCATTCTGATTCTACTCCTTGGGTTCACAATCTCCTTTGGGATCCACTTGGTTTTCGCTTACCCTTGGGTTCTGGGTGTGAATCATGGTCATTCAAAGAGCACTGCTGGCCAGAGACAAGTCAGCAAAGCCATACCATACTTATTTATCCCAAGTCTAGTCACTGACACCGAAGTGGCTTTACATCCACCAATTTTTATGGCAACTAAGATTGCTACAACTGCACACTTGCACAAATTTTGAGCAGAATTCAGATGTGTAGGCTCAATCCATTTGAGATGATCGATAACAAACTTGCTTAAGGTACAGAAATTAGAAATGGATGATATTTGTACCATTTATACAAACTGTTTGAAGATTTCAGGAATTGTAGCAGGAAATTTCCAAACTATAAATAAAACATAAGTAATATATAATTATAACATAAGTGAGGGGAAAACAACATTGAAATGAAATTTTTAAACTTGATTAAAACTAACCATAATTCTGTAATATTTATTGGTTAAAGAGAAAAAAAAAATAGTGACAGCTTATTAATTATTAATAATAATACTATACCTTTTCACAAGCAGAAGTGGCTTTGATGTGCTCTGCAAACTGGTCTTTCTCTGGAGAATTGTGAGCATCACATAACAGTTGCCATACAATCCCCCGGAAATGGTGAGGGATGCCCTTCCTGACCATTTCCTATTCAGACCATTTTTAATTAACTTTAATTGTAAAATTTTGTCAAGATTGTAAAACAATAAAGTTTTTCTGATAAAGAACCTTGATGTATGATGTTTTTTTTTTATATGAGTCCCAATCATTGGCGATGCGGCCCCAAGTAGTCCAGGAATCTTCATCTCCATCATCACACCTCTCCCTCTCCTGGGACAAGCTTGTCCCTAAAACAACAAAAACACAAAATATAACAAACTTTAGATAATATATGAAGATTCTATAGGAAAAAGAACCATAGTCGACTTTAACTGTGAGCTCTTCTTCTCAAAAGCTCTTCTCAAAAGATAAGAGAACAGGGTCCATAGATTTTAAGGGACAATGAACCTAATTTTGTGGGAGTAATGATCAATGTCAATAACCATGCTATGATTAAAAAATTATGTAGTCAAACTAGACTGGTTGGAATAACCTTATTGCATCATTCCTTGTGAATTTCTTTAGGATGTACTTAATATTTAGTTTTACCTAGACTATTACTTTATAATTATTAATGAAGAAATAAAAAACAAGAGTTAATAAAAACAGAGACTAAGCAACGGTTAAATAAATTGGAAATAGCAATGAAAGAGTGGGCATGGTCTGTATTTTCTTTATTAAGATGTTATTAGATCAAAGAATGATGAGTTTTTCTTTGATATGTGCTTTGGATGGCATATAAAAAATGAATTAATAAATTTATTTTTCAAAGATTGAAATTTTAAATTTAAATGATTATGATAGTATTTCCTTTGGACTCTGCATGTGTGATTATAAATATTTTTTTCTCATTAATAAGAATACATAGCATTGTATTGATGTAAGTACTAGATCATCTCAGTCAGTTAATCTTTTTATTTTTAATTAAAGTAATTGTAGTTTGTAAAATAAACTTTAATTTTATCAGTTTGTATAAAAAAGCATTTTCATACTTATCTGTTTGTAACCTTTTGATTTTGTTAAAATATTCCCCCTAAGAGGAAAAATTACATTTTTTTCCTCTTGTCTCTATTTTGATCCTCTAATTAGGAGAGGAAATGGCTATAACACCATTTAAATAACTATCTCATTATAATGCCAGTTTATTGATATTTTCAAACACTAAAATAAATTATTTATCCACATAAACTAAAATTTTTTAACTTACTGGGAGAGTGTAAATAAGTGTTAAGTAATCTTGGAAATATAAACGTAAATAAAAATTTCAACAAGTTTAAAATTTATAACATGGGAATTAAAAAATAAGTAAGTAAGATAAAATTTCATTGAATAGATTAATTGACTGATTATCTCAAAAAATACCCAATGACAATCACTCCATATGCATTTTTAAATACAAAAATTACATACAATTTTCATGAGATTCTGAATAAAATATATCTTTTTCACTTTTATTGGCCAGATAAAAACTCAGTGAATACCTTAGAATTCTTACAGATAATTCCTATCAAACACTTAATCACTTGTCAAACATCAAACTAACATCTATTTTGTTAAATAGAAATTTACAGATAACATACTACTAGAGGAAAAATTTCCTATTATATCATCCCAAACATCAGTAAAATCATCTTTGCTATAAAAAGAACCGAGCATCATACATACTCTGCTATGTCCAGCAGACAACACACTATTCTCAACTATAGTTTAACAAATACTACAGGTGAAACTGATAAGATAGCTTGATTACCTTGAAGTGGTAAAAGGAGATAAGTAAATGAGTCAGGTTTCTTAAGACTTCAACCTAAGCTTTGCTACCGGTATCATAGACAATGGTCTATTATTCTCATGTTCTTCAAATTAAAACAAATAAAATAAAGGTTGGTGTTTCCTTATAAACAAAAGACAAAGCTTACATAAATTAAAAGTCAACAAACCCATTCACATAGTTTCTCAGTTAAAAGACTTATCTCATTGCAATGTGTCTGGATTCATTGGAATTTAAGAGTAAAACATCAATTGCTAAATTTATTGTTTCAGTTTTTTTGTCTTCTATACATTAGACCGAGTGAAACTAATTTTAGAGACTTTGTTGTTTAAAAAATTATGAAGAGTAAATCCATTTTCCAAAAAAAAAAGTGTGTATATTTAAAAAAGATATTAGTGAATATAATTATTACACTGGTCTATGTTATCAGATCTTAACTTGAGTGTTTATTTAACACATGATTTTATTTTATTTTATGAATAGATATTTTATTTATGAAACACTCAATTTCCAATGACAAATGAATAGTATATTTAAAAAAATAATCAATATTTAATAACTTAATAAAAATTATTTAAATATGTAAATTAAAAATCAATTAGCTTAGAAGATGTTTTTCTTATCATTCATGTTTTTTCATCATCAACATTTAGACAGTCCTTTCAATGAAATTAAACTAGGTAATTAAGTAATGCTATTTTTCAAAATAAAGCTTTTTGTTTCTACAGATTTTTTTTATTTATTTACAGTTTTGTCCATTGGACATTTTCATTTTCTTATTTTTTTTTCCTTCCTTGTCCCTTTTGGCAGGGAAGGCCCTGGCCCGAGCAAATCAGGCAGGCATCCCGATCCCTTTCAAGCATTGTTATGGCTGCCATTTGCTTTCTTTTATTGTTGAAATATCATCTGACCATGTCACTCTTGTTCTTCCTTGTGGTGTGGTTGGAATTGCCTCGTGTATTTTCCTGACTTATGGGCTTCTATTCTGGAGATATATACAAACCATTTAAATTATCTTTTTCTAATTTGGGCATCTTCTGAACTAAAATTTAAGAAAACACATACAGTAGATTAAAAGGTATTTGTACACCAAGAAATTCCATTTTTTTTTTTATTTACCAAAACTATTTAATCTTTTTTCTAACTTGAGAACAAGTTTATCAACTTAGTCAACTGAATGAAATATTTAAAAAATAGATCAAAATTACAGAAAAAATGTATTAAAACTAAAAAAAAAGTATAAGTTCTTAAAACTTATAAAAACCTATAAGTCACTGAGGTTTTACCTGATTTGATATTAGTTATTTATTTGAAGAGGCAAAGAATGCCTCCAAAGAATTGGCAATTTCATTATTTTACTGGAAATATAATTTTGGCATAACTAAAGAAAAAGTTATTGTGATATTGACTAAGAGATGCTGCTTATTTTTTGTAAATTTAGATTTTTATAAAAAAAGAAAGAAAAAATAGGATCTGTGGAGTACTGTGTAAATCTTATAAAGGTTGTACTTATACACCCCTTTATATGTCAAATTATGAATAACAAAATAATGCTTCACTATGCGTAATTATGAGGTAATGGGGAATGAAGGGGCCACCTTATGGGGAAAGCTGACTGACTGGAAAGGTTAGAGGTTCCAAGCTTTACTAAGACAAACCAGTAAAGTTTTAAAAAAGGATTATGTTACCAAATGAGTGTAAGCTTGTAGTTTTTAAATAGCCCAGCATCTATAAAAAAAAGAAACATTAAGTTACAACAAAAAAATTTGCCCTGCTCAACAATATTATTGCATTGTTGGGGGCCCCCGGCGGGGGAAGGTCTCATTGATCCAGCCACTGCCCGGCAGGCGTCAGACAGAGATAAATGAATAAACCTGTGGTCTTTGACCTTTGCTGGTGGCCTAGTTGGCGGCCAGCTTCGAATTGGTTTATTGATCAAACTCCATAAGATCTTAGATGTTCAGGAGAAGAGGCACAGACTAGGGATTATAGGTAGTTTATGTGATCTTGGAGTGACCACAAGTTCACACTTAGTATGTAAGGGAAGGAGAAAACCATCCGGATCATAAAGGCGAGTGAACTGGAAAGAGGCAGACTGGATTGCTGGAGGAGACGCTACTAGGTACATTTTGTAGGAGCCCAGAGATTGTCATTTGCATGAAAGGGATCCCTTCCTTGGATTTGCTATTTGCTAGTCAAAGCCAGAGAATCCCACTAGGAAGATGTGGGGTCTGAAAACGCCAGACTAAAGATAGCAAGGTTAGGAAAGAGATATGCAGAGGTAATTAAATAAGAAAGCCATGGTTCGAGCAGAGCAACAAGTGCTAGTGCAAAGATAGAGAGAGGAGTGTTCACAAGTTTCTGATTCCAACTGTCTGAAAAAGCTCAGAATATCTGCCTTTTATAGGTAGGTCATTCCTGCCCACAGCGAATTAAAGAGAATTTCATTTTGGCCAATCCTATGATCATTTATTTTGGCCAATCAGAGGCCTGTCTATGCCCACACCCCTGGAGAGCTCTGGCGGTGTCGGGATCGAGAACTAGTCCTCTCTCTCTCTGTACAGATGCCGAAGATTTATTGTGATAAAATAAGGAAAGGTAGGCGGGAGTTTTCTGATCTGAGAAGAGGGTAATTTCAATTTATTTGTGGTGAAGTAATTTCCACAACTGTATCATTATTGTGTGGGGAAGCTAGTTCTATAATGGTGAGGCTAACTTGGGAATCACTGAGGTAGTATGGCAGGTAGGACATTTGTGGAAAAGTTGCACAGTAATTTAAGAATGAGTTCCATCAAATTGAGGTAAGGTAATAGTTGTTTCTTCCTTAAAGACAAAACATCTTAACTATTTTTCAGTGTATTGAGAAGGGTGCCAATTAAAGATGGTTTTCAACAGCTATAAGCTGACACATTCACATAAGCATAAAAAGTCACATGATGAAAAACTACACATAACAATTTAAAAGTGCACAACTACACATTATATTCAAATTGTTATGTTTATGTTTCATTAACTATCTATTGTTTTGACTTATACCAATTGACTTTTATTGTCTACAATTGGATGCTCAATATTTTTTATCAGATGACTTTTATTTTGGTAACCCTAAATTGCAGAAGTTTGACACAGTCGAAACCTTTTTACTGATAAATAATATTGTGGAAACACTAAGGAAGAATATTTACTTAAAAAGTATTTATCATTCATATAAAATATATTATTTTGAAATATTTAATTTTTTTTTTTAAACATTTACCAGATGTGAGGGAGATTTGTGATGTATCTGAACTCTTTCTTGAATGCCCGCTGTTATTTGATATGGAATTTAAACTTTTGGCATCAGCCTCTATCAGCCTGAAAAATAATAATAAGGAAAAATAAAATATACCGTATTTTTATTTATACTTTATATAAAGCTCAATTAATTTTGTCAATACACATTGCTTAAATGATTTTTTCAAGTGTCTAACATTACCTATATCTAGTTTGAAATAATAAAGTATCCTGCACTTCCATTTGTAAATTAAAGGTTTACTCTATTTCATTAATTTTGAGATGTTAACAAACATAATGAAATTGAATTAGCTATTGGTAAGAGAAAGCTAGCATTCAGCACTACTATCTGTTGTACTCACCATTTCTGTACATCTACTAACTTCATTGTATGCCAACTCCATTTGTATGGGGGTAAGCCCCGAAAACAAATAAAGATAATTATTAGTAGTATTATTGTTATTATGATCGGTAAAATTATTGTCAACCTGTTTGCTTCCTCCAGTTTTGCTAAAAGCGCCAGTTCTTCGGGTGATGCTTGGCTTGGGGTAGTTGTGAGAGGAGAATCTTCACTGTTGTTGTTGCACTCTGTCACCATCTCACCCACATCACCCTCCCACTCCCTTTCACCTCTGTAACAAAAAATAAGATAATTAAAGAAAATTATGTTTTAATAATAATTTAAAAAATAAATAATGTTATTTTGAATAAAAATTCCTAACCAAATTTAATAAATTGCATTGTAAAAATAGATAATAATAAAATGAATGGGTAAAAACATTATAATAAATTTGGCAATAAGTTGAATGCTCGTGTTTAGAGGTTTTTCTTCTTCATTTATTTCAAATTTGATTTTTTTTGGAAGCAGATTTCCAGTCTAGTTTCATAAATGTATGTGACAATGTAGTAATCAATTAATTACCATGTTGAAGGATGTATTTAAATATGAAAAACAGACTAAATAATAAAATAAAAATCATCAAGGGAGGGTAATTCAATAGGTATAATTAAGGGAAAAAGGGTACTGAGTCAAAAACAGATTGGGAACCACTGCATTATATCAGGTCACCCTAAAACTTTCGAGATGAAACAAAAAGTAGGTGTACATCAATGACTGCAACTTATTGTGGTTAAAATAAAATAAGTCCTCATCAGGAGAAACCTCAACTTCAGCAAGCAAGTGGAAGTGAAAGTATGAAAATGCAATTTGCTTATCCTCTGAATTTTTTTTTTACAAAATTATGATTCCTAAAACCTATCTTAAACCATATAATATTCATAATCAATTATACTGAAGACAATTTAACTAGTTCATTGAAGTATCAGTGACCTCATTTCATTTTTATGTTTTTATAAGGAATTTATTTAGTTTTATTTGTAAACATCTTTATTATAACTACATGCTCCATCTATTCGATACTTTATATCATTTATTTTATAATTCGATAAATTATTTTTTTTTTAGACAAAATGTAGGGGAGATTCCCTTACCTTGGACACTTCCCTGTCCAATCCGTTTGTTATAGAAGGATCTGATGCAATCTCATGAATCTACATTTTCATCAGCTCCAGACTAAATTAATTGTTTTTTCTTCAAACTAAAAAGTTTATTCCATGTTGTTATCAAATGCTTACGACTAGTAGCAATGATTCCTGTTCCTTGATAAAAGTAAATTATTCACCATGAAAATTTCACATGTGGTCACAAAATCGTACCTTGGACACCTATGCATCTATTTTTTTACTCTTAAATTTAACAAATTTACTAGATTCTTACATTTTTAGATGTTTTACACTTTTTGAGCTCTTTGAAGTTTACATTGGCTAAATTCGGGAGATTGATAAATTTATAAATATTAATTAATAAACTTGTAAATAATAGATATATTTGTAATTAGTTTTGCTCCCTTAATATTTACACTAAAATGGAGAAGATAATTGCCGAAGAAGCAATAGCCCAGCTAGACATCAGTATGGAATGGAGCTCCACAACAAAGTACATTTTAACACTTTCACGCTTACAATCTTTCTTAAATATTACGTTTGATAAGTTCAGGAAGTTCATGAGGAGACTGCTACTGTCAAGTTTTTTAGAAAGAAAGACAACCACTTTGTAAGGCCAATAGTTGAAGATGTGTACAGGGTAAAGATAAATTACATTTTTAGAATTTGACCAGAACCTAATATTTGTCACAGGGGGCATCATGTCCCCCATTTCATTTAAGCGCTTAAATATTTCTTAACATTGATCTAGTTTGTTATTATTATTACTTTTATTTTAATTTGTTATGTTTCTACTATCATATTTTCCAGTTCATATTTTATAATGGTATTTCTATTATTTAACGAGATTGTACAGTTCTTTTATAGTTTTTGAAGAGGAAATTTGAGGATATTTCACTTAAAACGAGAATATTTATGGTAACGTTTTACATTTTTATGATTTATATTGGCGAAGACTGTATATATTTTAGATATTGTTTTGTATATGTAAATTTTGTATATTGTTTTTAGACATTTATTTGTTTGCTAATTATTAAAATTTATATAATATTAATTATTATATGCTAAGTAATAAAATATATACTGTATTTATATATAATACAAAAATATACATGTTTTCTTTCTGCAAATAACAAAATAAATATTACTACATCCTCTTAATTATGGTATCCATTCATTAATAATATTTCAACATTTATGGAATAGAGCCATTGCCTTCAGTTCCACTTCAAAATGATTTAACATCCTTTTTGTCCTTACCATGTAGGTAAGGATAAATTATTCTAATGGTAACAGCAATAAGAAATTATATCGCTAGTTATTCAAACATCAAACTTGTATTTTAGTTTTAGTAGCCAGTTTCAGGTAGATGTAATTAGAAATTCTACCATCATTACATGTGATTTAAATTAATTTTTATACATTACGTATGTTTTTTATTATAATTAAAACGCCATCATTATTGAAAAAGCTGATAATATAAACACAGACAAAGAATACTTGGCCGGGGGTCAAAGCTTTGTCAATAGAGAACATATGATTGCGTCGGCGGCTGAGGCTGTTTTCTCTATTGTCCTTGTTGAATGCCGAGTCGGATTACCGGTGACGAATCGCAAATGACCTTCAACACGTTTGTTTCTTTTCATAAAATTTATTTAAGTATTTTTTTTAACTCAACTGTGATCACTGTGCACACAATTTTTGATCTGTAGGGATTCAATTAACGTAGTTGACCTTGCCACATGAGAAGAGACGAAACTAACTTTCCCGAATAGCCACTTCTGCCACGTTAGCCAGCACATTCAGTGGCCTGCTCCCTGGTGGAATTTTCTCTCCATCGTAAATCCTAGTGATAAGATGCCAGTTTAGATGCCACGTCGAGAAGTAATCCATCTTAAGGAGAAAGAAGGATCAGCTCGTCCCGCACTGACTGCGTACTAAGTTTGCAACGACATGGGAAATGGGGGGGGGGGGGGGGGTGGAAAATGCCAAACAAACTAGAATTAAATTTTAAACGTACAAAAGTTATTGATAGATGATATATATATTGAGAACCGTTTAGAGAGACTGAAGCTTGAAAAAGCCGTTTGAAAGACTGAAGAATGAACCCAAAATACAAATATACACATGTAAATATCTCTTTGTAACTATTAATACTTTGGAAAATATTAAAAATTATTGTGTTAAAATTGTGTACCGGGTTATTTTACAATTATTCGACCAGAATATTGTGATGAACTAATCTGTCGGATCAATAAAAAGACCTGACCTTACTCACCGAGTTGGTGAGCAACTTCGGATCACGAATCAGTACCGGATTTTTGTTTCGAATCGATTCGAAGGATTCGTAATGGATTTCAAAAATCAAGGTTAAGACATGGGGTATAAAAATTCATGGTGGACCAGCTAAGCGTAACTAGAAATATTACAGAATTTTATCATACATTATTTATCAATAACTATTATTCAGCAACTAAAGTAAATTGAATTAAGATCATAGCACACAATTTACTCAAGTGGGATATTTACCTAAGCCTATTTAGAACAAAAGGGTATTATTTATGTCAATAAAAAATGGCATACTGAACATCGTAGAACACACAAAACAACGCTAGACTAATATTGCCAAGTAACATAACTTGATATTTTTATTTTGTGGAAATAAAAATTTTTCGCCTGCCATGCAGACAGACAGTCTACTGATAATAGTAATCCATAAGGTACAAGATTAAGCAGACTGTCTGCTTCACGCATTTTTTCCCTCACTGCTCAGGTGAGATTGGCCTAGGAAAAGTTAGTACAATTTAAGTAGAAACATCTTGTTTTTGTTAAGCCAACAGCTACTTTGGGTGGTCCCCATCATTTTATAATAGAGGTTTGTACGTAGTCAACCCTTTTCCTTTCTTTCCTATTCCTAATTTCCTTTCAGAAGCTGCATTGCAACCTTTTCATCAGCTTTACCAATCACATAAAGGAAAGCTTTTTTGAATTGAATTCCTTTCTTGTATTCATTAGCACTGGAGCCTACCAGATAACCTTATTTTTCACTTAAGTAAAAGTTATTTACATATTCATGTGACGAGCAGCTTCTTCCATCAATCATTTGTTCGGGGGGACAATTGGAAGCTGATTTCCTGTTGTTCAAGGTATGCCTATTGTGAACTCAAAACCAATAAAAGTTCATTTTGGATCAAAATAGTGGTTTAAAAAGGTACTAAAAGAACAATTGACCAGTGCAATGGACCCAATTCCACTGGAATACGCGCACCACAGGCAACGAAATACCCCATGGTCCTTTAGTGTTATGAAAAATCATAAAGTTGTTTTACACGAGTGAACGTATTACCTATGATAGTTACCTAATACTTATAGTATATTTTTATAATACTTACAGACTCCGGAATGTGAAAATCTCTTTGTTAGAGAAAGTGAGTTATAACATTTGGCCATCTGACCATAAAAATGTTGTCAATTAATTCTCTTTCCCCTGGGGTCTCAAGTTAACAGCTATGGTGGCGACTACAACAGTTTTAATTCGCCACCATATATTTAGCACCTGAAGGCATAAAACGCTTAATGTAACAGTGCTGGGAATAAAGAATACTGTGGGCAAATATGTATTTTTATTCAAAATATAACTCAGCCACAACCAATGATTTCCATGGTTACATTTATGAACAGTCATCGATGCGATCCATCATCAATTGGGCAGATGGAATAAATATACGTGGTGAAGGACAACCAGGGTGCAAGATGTGCTAATAAGTCACACTCATTGACAGGAACAAGAGCGCACGTGAAGACACCGTTCGCGTCTGCGCACTCACGGCATTATACTAATTGCCAATTAGAACACCTGATGGATCTCCCGGGACCATCATAGCTCCTCAGCTCATATAATTACCCATCAAAGTGTTACATACCATATGATAGTCGAGTTTAAACACTAAATGTAAAAAGTTAACATTGTTTACTCCGTGTTTTCTTCTACTTTCTTTTGAGATCTCTCTGACTTAAAGGAGTAAGTAAGACATTTCTTAGTAAGATTCATCAAATGAATATAACAGAGTGTAGACTCGATACGCCTAACAGGCCATTTATTTTTTTAGCTGGCGTGATGGTTTGGGTTTTAAATGGTTGTGAAATGATCTAGGGAGTTGGCCGTAGACGATGTACGAGTAGTCTGTTTTCTTGTTCACTTGATAAACGCAACTTTTGACGGGGTGTTCAGCTTCCAACAAATCCAAGTAATAAAGTTTATTATCAGCCGCTTTGGCTAAACGTAAAATGCACCCAAATAAACCTGAATTTTTCCTTTGATAATTATCAGAAGGATTAAATGAATCTGTAGGTGTCGGAATAACCAGAGTAGTCGAGGAAACGGAACTGTTGATCGATCGCCTCTGAGTTAACACATTCAGCAGACAGATTTGACAAATGTTGGCACTCATACGATGGAACATTTGAAAAAGGCCCGTTTTCGATAATCTAATCTGATTTTCTGTAACTATGGTCAGGTTTTTTAGTAAATGTTTTGATACTTGCTCTGCTCTGGGGCTTTAAAAAAATTGTAATTGTTTAACTTAGTTTCTTTTGAAAATATAATAGAAGAGAAAATAAAGTCGAAAAAAACAAAAAAGGTATAACGGACACAATTGATAATTATGAAAACAAATATTCGTTTTAACAATTATTTCCTCAGCTACAGGACTACTTCTACTTTTATTCTGTTATAATTTTTCCACTAATGGTGATAGTTTACTCTAAATAGCTATTACCCAAAGATCTCTGGCCACGTATGGTAACACAAGCTGGTTGGTATTAACAAAAATAATTTCAAATACAGGTACTAAATTTTACTAAGAAATAAACAAGTAGAAAAAGTAAATTGATGTACAACTTTGACGTGCCTAATCTATCTATTGTATTGTAAGAATTGGTCTTCCGGAATCGTTTTCCTTCCCTCAGACAATGGAAAAAATTTCAATTGGAAAAATTAGGTCAGAAGAGCAGTGACACCCGTCGCCCTTTGTTAGCATTCGACGCGGCATCAATGACGAAACGCAGGAAGGACGTTCCGCCAAGCCCCTGAACGATCTGCTTACCATGAAAAATTATGGTTGTTCACTCAGAGTGCCGAAACGTATACCATCTACGCTATCTAAATGTTAACTTCAGCCACAAAGTAGCAGTTTTGAGAGGAAAATAAGACCCAATAATTGTGTGATACATGAAAAGCAAATTTGATTCTAACACCATCGATCGTGTAAGTGGCTTTATCTACTTAGCAATGAAGAGTATTACCTAAGCAACGTCCCTCAGGAGGGTGGAAGGGGACTCACCATGGCCAACTAATGAGCTTAGTGAACTCATCCAGGTGGTGGTGTGTTGGAGCGGAGCAAGGATCAGAACTGGAAAAAGGATGTTACCCTTATGTCTGTAGTTACCAACCATCAGGAACCAGATCAACGGGAAGACAAATGCCAGCTTACAAGGCTATCAATCCCGTTATGGAATTAAATCACAGGGAGGGAGAAAAAAATTGCTAACAAGACTCTCATCCTTCCAACACAGCTTTATGGACGAGACCAAAGGAGGATCATAGCGTAAACCAAGATCGACAACCGGCATCCCACTTATACATGTTAAAGGTTAAATGAATCATTTAACAATTGTTTAGCAATACAAGTAATTATTGGATAAAGAAGGCACATTTTGACAAGGGCGGTGATCGACCCGGGACCTCCCACGTGTTGTGTTGGTCGGGAGTTCTATGTCTGAGCTATCTCTGCGCACCCTAACAACACACGTGAAAATCAAATATAGATATAAGCTATCCAGCTTTTTTCGATTTTCGCTTAATTTGTAAAAGTTCATATCTACTGTCAATGGAGCCCGATAAGCCAATTGGTTTAAATTTGGAGAAAACCCTCATGTCAGACGAGATTGTCGACCCATGGCATAGACTGCGTCTATTTGAATTAAGCGCCATCCATAGAATCTACAGTGCAGTTGATGAAAGACGTACGTCGTAATTAACAAAGTTAGGAAATATTCGTTAGTGGATAGGTCTCCGGTGTGAGACGTAGACATGGAGGTTATGGTGTAGGAAATTCTTCAGGGTGAGAAGGAGTTATAGACAAAGCAAAAGGTAGCTGACCTAGGACTCGGCTATGAATCGTAATACAACACGTATGAACGTACAAATATACAACACATATATAAGACTTCATAAAGCGACACCAATAACTACAAGCAATACATATGCGTACAACTAAGTGAAAACAAATAATATGTGAGAATATGTAGAAATATTAATTAACAAGAGTTGGAAATTATCTACTTTACCGGACAACCTGTGTTTTTATTATACACGGCTGTTTTAAAAAATATTGAATATTGTGGTGTTTTGACAAATCAAAACGAAGACTCGCGTTCAAAGCATAGATGTTGTCACCAAAGAAAGATATCCTTGTCTTCCGATGACAAATACCCAGATGAAATAAAAAACCTGATGTAAGGCAACTGTGTGATGAATCGAAACTTTCGTGAAAATATTCGGGTATACAATAACATCATTGCCTTGCCTTATTTAATGCTCAGAACTTAGATATTAAAGGTAATGGGCCACTCCAAGCGAATTATCGGGGAAGCTTCAGACAATTAGTTCTCTAGAACCAAACTCGTTCGGATTCGGGAAAATGTATATTTACGACGATGGTGAAGGTATGTACGAACGATCAAAAAGTGCCAAATCTTATCATTCATAAAACAGGTGATTGGGTCTGGCACGGGGGTTGGCGGAGCCCCCTAGAGTTATTTTACTAAACAAAATTTTGGAAACTTAAAAATTTGAATAATGGACTATAAACATATTTTGAGAGAAGAGGACTTGGCAAGGATTTTATTGTTCACCAGTATAGCAAACACAAGAAACAAAAATAGGCAGTGAAGACTAACATGAATGGCGTAGGCAGACAATAAGAAGATGTAAAAATTGGTAAATGGTGTTAAGTATGTCCAATCCCAATTTAAATAGTTAAATTCCTTTATTGTGCAATAATTACAAGCTGCCTTTTATAAGGCAATAAGTAATTAAGATGTATGCTCTCATTCATACAATATTTACAGTTCATCATTCACTCGCTCATTCATACAATATTTACAGACAGCCCAGAGACCCCCCAAATCCACCACGAAGAGAAATCGGAGTCTTGGGAAGTCCCCCACGCTATTCCGTCAGCCGCGTCACCGGA
Source organism: Acanthosoma haemorrhoidale (assembly GCA_930367205.1). Taxonomy (NCBI): domain Eukaryota; kingdom Metazoa; phylum Arthropoda; class Insecta; order Hemiptera; family Acanthosomatidae; genus Acanthosoma; species Acanthosoma haemorrhoidale. The sequence continues at coordinate 151,450,940 of OV884011.1, read as the reverse complement.
TACTAGCCAGTGGAGGCTGACCAAGAGTGTGAGAGCCACAGACGCTCAGGACATGATTAGAGAGACTGGCCATTGCCAGGACTCCCACTGTCACGCGTTTATAGCAGGTCACGAGGCCACTGCCGTTTCAGTCTCCGAGGAGGATTATAGGGATGAGTGGCGCAGTGTAATGACTGTGCTAGGGGATTAGGGTGGTTGGATAGGTTACTATTTAATTTTATTAACTTGGAAGGGATGAGTTCTAGAATGTAGGGTATATTAAGGTCGTTATGAAGGGTTTTGTTGCTGACATAATAAGGGGCATTTACTATTGTTCTCAGGACTTTTGATCGAAAGGATTGGATACGCTTGATGTTCGACTTTTTTGCTGTCCCCCATAGCTCTATTCCGTATGTCCAGATTGGTTTAAGTATAACTCTGTAGATTAGTAGTTTATTTTCTATTGAGAGATGGGATGTCCTTTGAAGTAGTCTGTACAGTTGTCCAAAGCGTCTGTTTAGTTCTTGTCTTTTTAGTCTCGTATGTGGGTTCCAGGTCAGTCGTTTGTCAAGATGGAAGCCTAAGTACCGTACTGTCTCGGATACAGGGAGAGTAATAGAATTAAAATAAACTAGTGGACAAGACTTGCGACAAAGGGTGAAGGTAATGTGGGAGCATTTTGCTTCATTAACTTTGATCCGCCATTGATTGCACCAATACTCGATCTCGTCAAGGTGTTTTTGAAGGTTATGGGATGTTATGTCGGGGTCTGGATGGGATGACAAGACTGCAGTGTCATCTGCAAATGTGGCCAAGAAGGTATTGGGAGTAGAGGGGACATCAGCGGTGTATAGGTTATAGAGGATGGAGCCCAGGACACTGCCCTGTGGAACTCCTGCACTTATGGGATAGTAGTTAGAGTATTCTAAACCACAGCGGACTTGGAAGAAGCGGTTTGAAAGGTAGGACTGTAGGATTAGGAAAAGGGTCTGTGGTAAATATCTTTTGAGCTTGTAGAGCAAACCTGCGTGCCAAACCCTGTCAAAAGCTTGAGCTATATCGAGAAAGGCAGCAGTGCAATACTGTTTCGTTTCAAGGGCTGAGGAGATGTGATCAACAACGCGAAGGCCTTGTTGAGCAGTGGAATGTCGTTGGCGGAAACCAAACTGGTGTGTGGGAAAAAGGTTTTTGGATTCAACAATGGGAAGTAGACGTTTTAGTAGGAGTTTCTCAAATATTTTTGAGAGGATAGGGAGTAGGCTAATTGGACGATAAGATGAGGCGTCATTGGGTGGTTTACCGGGTTTGGCGAATAGGACAATAATGGAATGTTTCCAGAGGAGAGGAAAGTGCGTCGTTCGGATTATGCAATTATATATGTAGGTTAGGAATATTATGGCTTTAGGAGGAAGTTGTTTGAGAATTTGAGGAGTAAGGAGATCATATCCAGGGGATTTTCGGTAAGGTAAGTTTTTCAGAAGGTATTTAACCTCAGAGGGGTTAACGGCTTTTGGTGGAAGAGAGAGAGGAATAGGTGAAGTGAGGAAATCTTCCACAGTTGTGCTGTGAGTATGGATTTGATGAGAAAGGTGAGGTGTGAAAGTATGGGTAAGATGCAGAGCAAATTCCTCCGACCTATCCCCATCCGAAGCCGCCCAGGACCCATCATCACGACGGAGTGGGTGTGAAACAGGTTGATACTTTAGGATTTTTTTGGTTACATTCCACAAGGAGTTATCCCTGGTGGACAGAGAGGAGAGGTAGGAATTGAAAGAATCGGAACGGAAGGATGCCAATCGGCAGTACTGATTGTACGTGCGGCGATCAACAGGATGCCGGGATCTTTGCCACACTGTTCTGGAGCGGCGTTTGGACTGGATTAGATCTTTGAGATGCTGAGGTAAACGATTATGATTGTGGATTTTTGGGTGACGATGGGGTGACGATGCCTCCCAAGCCGACCTCTGGACCAGAGTAGTGAAAGAATGCACTGCATCGTCTAGGTCTTGGGATGTTTTCAAGGACAATTTTAGGTTTACGGACTCTGTAAGAAGCTGGCGGAAGTGGTCCCAGTTAACTGGGCCCCTAATAAATGAAGGAGGAGGCAGTTTGTGAATTGGTCTTAGGGAAATGGTTAATAATAAAGGACTATGATCAGAGGAGAGGTCATCAAGGCGCGTGAGTGAGTAGTTTAGTGTTCCTAAACTATTGTAAAAAAAGAAGTCAAGGAGATCAGGATTTCGGTTGGGATCTGATGGCCAATAGGTGGCTGTGTCAGGAGTGATAGTGGAGCAATGTTTCCGTGTGAGTGCAGACAGCAAAGCACGTCCTCGTGTATTTGTGGATCTTGACCCCCAGTGTTGGTGCTTCGCATTAAAGTCCCCACCCACAAGGAAACGATGTCCGATGGAGTCTAGAAAGGAGATGAATTGGGAGTCGGAAATGGATTTATTGGCAGGGCAGTACGCTGATGCTAGTGTAAGAGGAAAAGTGAAGGTGGTGATTGACACTGCAGTGGATTGAAGGAAATCATGTGATACCAAAGGAACTATGTGGTGGGATATGGAGTTATGGACAATGACAGCGGTACCTGCATGAGCTGTTCTATCTGGGTGATCAGTTCGATAAGTCTGGTACTGTCGAACGGTAAATTGTCGTTTGCTTGTAAGTCTTTTTTCAGTAATAAGAGCTACGTCGATCTTCTTGTCGTGGAGTAGTGCTGTCAGTTCGTTAGTGTGGGTGCGAACACCATTCGCATTCCAAAGGAGAATGGATAAGGAGTCAGAAGGATCCACTTATGGATTTTGTTTAACGGGGATAAGGTAGGAGACAAGATTTGTAAGAAGGGAAATGAGAGGGGTAATTAGGGTTCTGAATTCAGTAAGGAATGATGTTAATAGGCTAGTGAGATCTGAAGAGCTTGGAGGTGAAGGAATATGCGAGATGTGTGGTTGAGGATGGGATTGGGTTTGCTGGTTGGCGGGATGAGCGGGATGCTGGGGAAGAGATACTTGCGGACGAGAAGTGGGCAGTGCCTGTGACTGCTCTCTGTTCCGAACGGCATCAGCAAAAGAGACAGAAGCCCTCAAACTTCTGGTTGGGGCGCTTCTTGAGCTACCTGTCACTGGCTTCTCTTCTTCTGGACGACGACGTTGCTCGCTCCTGGACTTGAGGATTCTATAGGCCTCACAGCCCTTGTAGTTGGCCGGATGGTCTTGCTGGCAGAGCACGCATACAGCAGGCGATTTCAGGGTTTTTTTGCACAATTCGCTTTTGTGCTACCCACTACACTTTACACACCTAGGAGGGTGGTGGCAGTACGATTTTGTGTGCCCATATGCCTGGCAATTATGGCATTGGACGATGTCTCTTTTGGGGTAAGGTTTTTCGACCTGTATTCTTGTGTAATACAGGGTTGTTAAGTCATAAATTTTCTCCACGCCAGGTGTCCGCTCGAGATCTACAAAAAATAACGGTAATGCCGTTTTGGTGGATTCGTTTTGTTGTCTGTCCTCACGTAAAACGTTGGTTATTTGCCGAACTTTGAATCCCAGAGCTGATAGTTCGTCTTCAATTTCATCAGCTGGTGTGGTCGGGTGCAGATTTCTTATCACTACTTGAAGCGATCGTTCTTGTTTCAACTGATATGTATGGAAGTCCAATCCCAATTAAGAAACTAAATACATTCAGTGTAGTCCAGCGTGTTTTTAATTATGCACTTAGCATTTCAGGATGTTTGGACCTTTTAGATGTGCCATCAGGGGCTTCCGCCAGGTGTGGGGTTTAATAAGAAGGCAGGCAATGATTGCTAATAACGACGGATCTATTTATTGTATTTAAAATGTCATTGTTATTTCATACATTCATTGTTACTTGTTATTTTATTTTATAAGTAAGTACTACTCAAAAAACAATAAAATGGGAGAATGATAAAAGTTAAAAGGTAAGTTTTCCCCCAGGAGAAATAGCGAAGGATAGATAGAAGGATTGTTAAAGAAAATTGCTACTTAAGCTTTCTTTAAAAAGGAAGTGCTGCCCTAAATCAAAGGTTAAAGTAAAGGCAAATACAGTTACTGGGGGGGGGGAGGAAAATAGTTACCTGGAAGATTAAGCTGTCCATTACCTCCTGTGAGATGCCTTCTTACTTCCTGTAAGATGGCCATTAGAGGCCACTTCGCCACTGTCAACACAGGTCAGGTCACTAGCAGGGCGTTAAAATACCATTACTACTAACCAAGGAACAGTGATAGCGCATGGCTACTGAGTCCTTGAGGTAAGACCGGTTGTCTTTCGTTTGTCGGTCTATCCGTGTGCTTTATGATAGTGGCGCACCACATCAACCGGTCGAAAGGCGGTAATTAACAAATTTTAATTTTAAGTATTCAAAATAGAATTTTGCTATCTGTGTTGCTACAATTAATGCCTAGAATATTTTACTAATTCAATCTCACAAATGTTGGTAGTTGCAGGGGAGCCTTTCAAATCGATTCATGGGATATTGTTTGTTTGGTTTGAAAAAACAATATTTCTATTTCATTTCAATTATTGCTTTAAATTAACAATATAACGCATATTCACACACTTTATTAACTGTATAACACACTATGTGAAAAAAACACTTTTTTTAAGAAAATGGTACAATAATTTTAAGAAATTACAGGTAAAAGGTTTTATTTAAGTTTTATACTTCATTGAATCACCACGACTTGAATTTGCTATTGATTGGTATTATATTTTAATCTTCATACGCCTATTGTCCTAAAAGGCCTTTCTGTCAGAAATTACAACTATCTAGAACATTTTACATTCCTTTTTGCAAGGCCTTTTATGTTTTATTGTTTATTTTTTTTTTTCAAAGTAATAACACCAACTTCTCCTTAAGGTGTTGTTCTCACTTAAAGGTGTTCAACATAGACGGGACGATGGTCGTTTGCCTGTTTGAGTGTACTAAAATCCCATTTAAATTTAAGATGCAACCATTCTGGGCCGCGCGGTACATGTTTTGTGAGGTGTAATAACGGGAGTTGAAGACAAATTAAAGAAGGTAACATGAAAAGAAATTTGAATACATTTTAATCAACCAACAATATAATTCGTGTAATGCCGTACAAGCAGATTTCATCGGTGGTAAAGATGTTTTTGTAAATAAAATGTTTGTTTTTTTAACTTCAAGTAATAAATATTTGGAAACTCACACTTAAGTTTATGGATATCAGTATTTTTCGATATTTAGTTAATTATAAAATATATTTAATTTGTAATTTATGTAACCCATTATAACTAAAAGAAGTCACTTGGACCAACTAATATAAAAATAATTAAATTTAGGGGGCACAATTTACACTGCACTCTAGTCAATTGTGCCTAATTAATGTCATAATAGAATATCATACACCTATAACAGTAAACAAGAAGAAGTAATTTGCACCAGACTTGGGGCATTAAACTGACTCGTCAACATATGTCACCAAAGCAACAAAACAATAATTGTTTGAGACTGAATATTAATCACATAAGAGAACTATTAGGACGCAAAGGGCCCTGCATAAACTAAATTTAAACTACATGGCAGTGTTTAGCTTACATCACAAGGATGATTTTAACATAAGTATTTGCTATTTATTCATTTTTATTTATTAACTTATTTTAGTCATCTCTATGTTACTCTTATTAAATATTCATGCTTCATTTATATAATATGCGTGCATCTACTATAGTACTATGTCCTACCATCTGCGCTTGTAAAATTAGTCATAAATAGGAACCTTAACTGTAGATTACATAAGATAAATGAATATCACAATAAATACTTTACGACGGCCTCATTTTCCAATAATCCGTCGAATCAAGGAAAGATTGTTGGCTAAGTATGTACAAGAAAGAAGAAGGAACTCTACTGTTTCATTGCAGACTTACGGAAGGCATAAGTTAATTGAAAAAAAATACTCCTGTCTGTGCGGACCTCCACACATCGTCAGTAAGATGACACATGGATGACGGAGGAAAGTTAAAAATAGGAAAATTGATAGTGTTTCTAAAATATATTTTATTTAATTAATAACACATTTATTAATTTCATGTGAATTTTATGCCCTGAATTTAAATATGGCATTAGGTTTTGCCTAGGAGCTAAAATTTCTAAGATGTAACATTTTAGCGAAATATACGTTAAACTATTTTAAGTTAAATCCATGTATCAAATAATAAAAAAAATCACAGAATTTTTATTAATATGTAAAAAGATAGAGGAAAAAGTCGTCAATAAAACCAAATTTTTACTGAACACTTCTGAAGCTTCTTTTCCGTGACATTCTTGAATGCATTTTGGAACAGTCCCTTTTTTTAACTCCAGCAGTAATCTGTCCTCATGTGGTAATATCCTGATGAAATCTTTCACCTTGTTCCTCACTGGTGTCTCCTAAATTTTCAAGAAACGGTCTAAGTGGTTGTGTAAATAATCTACCTTAATACTCATGTTCCACCCAAGGGATTCGAAACTGTTAAGCATATCGTTTACTTGTTCAACATAGTTTACAGCATTGCATTTGCCCAGAAAATTGCCGACAACGTCAACAAATGAAGTTCAGACTTTTCGCTCAGTCTCATTCTTCGAATTTACGAAGGCAGGATCCTTAATGATTTGTGTTATTTGTAGTAACTTTAACTCTAGTTGATGCGTTGAAGGTCTTAACTTAAGTTACCGGATGCTTACTCCATCTGGTGGATTTTCCTGGAACTAACTAGACAGCAGACTGACAATAGGTTAAATATAAAGGAACCAATCCTTGTATATGTTATTTAGAATTGGACAAAATAGAGGTAGAACTGCACGTTTAAAAAAACACAGTACTGAAAGAGCAGATAAAGAAAAACATATTTCATATTTAGATTCAGTACCCCAAATAAAGCGAAAAACAGTTCTAAAATCCAAGGCACCAAAAAAAAAAGTTTTCTCGTAGGCCTGTGTAATTATTAAAATTAGCTGTAATAATAATTAAGTAATAATATATTATTATTAGTACGAGTTTTTGAAATTATTCATCAAAAACAATGTTTGCCCGACAACCAGGAAGTTGTTACAGGTACTAGTGCTTTCGATAGTTGACACTGGCATTATCAAGTGCTAATGATGTTGCTTATCTGGTCTGCATGCACCTTAACATATGTGTCTAATATAATAGATGGATCAGGTAATTCTATTAAAGGAAATAAAAAAAATTAAAAGGTACACAAGGAACTAAGGGGTAACCTACATCCCCTTATTGAGTCTTTCCTGCGCTAAAGAGTAAATAACTGGTACAGCTCCTACGTGAGGCCCATGAAAGGTCAGGCTTAACTGCCTTGTGAGTCAGCGGTGGTCTGCTCATGTATCCCCCCGAACAGGCTAATGGCCTTCCTTCATTTATTTATGTATTACCTTACATAGGTAGCCTTCCGGTAGTCAATAAAAGGCTAATAAATGTATGTATTATTCCAACTCAAAAGTTCTTTGTGATGATGTATATCAGAAGTGGCCAAGCGTTGGTAAACTGCACATAGAAATATAAATCATTCACCACTATAACTGGCTGATCGAACGATCAGTAGACGCCATTTCGTTTATCATTTCAAATATTATAATTATAAATTGTGCATAATATCCTTCCCTTGACTTTATTTATTTATTTATCATTTCGTTGTGGCGTTTCGGGACTCTATTAGTTGTTCAGGCAACATCCACACAGGAAGAAGAACAAACTACCATAAATACAGTTTAAATCAATTTTGAAATTGAACTTATTTATTATATACACCAGTGCATTTTAGTTTAGTTTTTTATATTATATTTTTAGTGATGTGAATGGATTCTATAAGTATGAGTTCTCTTTTCTTTTCAATCATTTTTGTTGAGTCGAAGTCAAAAGCATGTTGATGAATAATACCATGTGTAGCGACCGCTAACTACATAAGATAAACCACCCTATACTCTATTATATATATATATATATATTGTAAACAAATGTAAATAACATAACCAAAATATAAATCATTGTAAATATGGTAAACAATAAAACATGCTGCTAGGAGCCAATTAGTTATATGAGCTGGGACACCAGCTGCCAGGGCAGGTACTAGACCCAAGCCGCCGAGAGACCTTCCCGGCTCACGTCTCTTTGTCAGAGGACAAAGAAAACCACATACTCAACCTCAGTGGGTACTATAAAAACGGTCCTTATTGGCTACTGACGAAGACAGCTGGGTATTTAAGACCGGCGGTTTGGGGCCTGTATATCATTCTCCTGGGAACTATTTGGCTCGTGGCTGCTCTGCTTAAACTCTGAAACATGGCTTCTTCTTTATGAAAAACCTCTGCATCTATCTCCTCACCTCACTACGTTTTAGTCCGGCGTTGTCAGATTACACACCTTCCTAGTGGGAATCTCTGCCTTCGTCTCGCTAAATCTAGCACCTCCTTGGGAGAGACCTCCCCCTAGTGGACAACGGTTGTCGTGGCCCTGTAAGCAGTGTTCCCCACGGCAATTCAGTCTGCCTCTCTCCGGTTCACACTCGACTTTGGGATCCGGACGGATTTCGCCTACCCTCAGATACCCTGATGAATGAGATACCCTCAGTGAATTCGTGGTCATTCCAAGACCACACAAACTACCTACACCACCTACCCTATACCTCTTCTCCTGAACATAGTGCATTGTCGGGGCACATACCTATCAAAAATGGAGTCAGATAGTAAGACCGCTATGAAACGATTGTCCAGGTTATAAACTTAATCAACCCTCACTTCGTCACCATGGCTAGGGTAACTTGGCACCCCCCTCGTGACGAACCGACACAATGATTATCATAAGCTGTGACATTTAAAGTATTCGGATTATTCGGTATCGAGATTTTAATTTTTAATGACTAAAATTTTTCTACATGGGCTATGATCTACATAAACAGAAACAAATTGTAGAAAGTGAAGAAAAAGTATTGAGAGATACTCAGGGGGGGGGGTTCAGCGTGACCTTAAAAACGTGTTAAATGTATTGTGAGAATAAAGTACTCGCATTATCGATTAAAAAATAAATAAAACAACGATATAATAAACTGGTAACGATAATAAAAAATCGACTGGGGATTAAACACCCGATTTGTATTATTGGCTCAAACTTAATTTCTAGTTTGAATTTTTTTTTTGAGTTACATTCTTCATCGTGCTCTTAACACAGGCATTGGCCTAATATTGATTAGTAGACACAGCTCAACAAATCTTGTATTTCTCTTATGAAAGTGTATGAGTGTCAGCTAACTTGAAAGTGAATAGAGCAAGAAGCCGAGGGCAATGAACTGGGGAAAAGATTCACTTGAATGGATGAAGTCTTTGCAGATAACAAAAGCTATTCTCCAATTTTCTTCAGAAGCAGAGAAGCTGGGGTGGGTTGAATGACCCATCAAATAAGTTCGTTTCTCATTATTATTCTTTAACTTACTCTAATTTTTTGCAAAAACATAACGACTGATAATATAATCTAAAATTTAAATTTCAATTATTTAGGGTACTCCAGTTCAAAAAAGAATGAATAGAAAACACTTAATTCAATACTCAGGGAATCAGTTAGGTACAGTACATTATAGTACACACAAAAATCATTATCATTTATTAAAAAATTAAATCTCCCTTAACAGAATAGAAATATGTATCTCGATAGAGCCACAATTAAAATTGAAATTCAAGATTTAGATACCTTAAGTATTACAGTAAAAGAAATAGAGCCTTTCTATGATTGTTAACATAATGTAGTTAATGGTAAATATTTGCTTGCCTACTAGTTTATATGTACAGGTTATAGTATTGTACCAACCAGTCCGTTACTCACCTGAAACAAATAAAAAGCAAATACATTTCAGTAAGATTTACATCTCATTAAAACTGTAGGAATTTTTATTTTATGTACAAATACAAAAACATTACATTTGCATTCATAAATAAAACTGTGAATATATTATTTTCTTCATTCTTATTTTTTTCGTAACTTTCTCACGTAATTGAAATGAAATGAAAAAAAACAACTTAATTCAGGGGCATTTTCCTCTAAGAATAACAACAAGGAACATAGGAAATAGGAATGTCTAGCTGACAAAAAAGAAAAAAATACACAATATTAAACAGATTTGATAAGCTTATGAATAATACTATGTACAAATGTATAATAAGAGATGGTACGGCTGAGATTCCTACAAAGAAACAGATTGAAACAAAAATAAAGATGAATTGAGAAAAAAAAAATTGAAAAATAGAACTTATAAGCAGGGAAAGATCATGGAAGGTTGCTGGGATTAATTAAAAAATAAATGAACTGAATAATAACGAGGAGTTATGGATCGTTATATTGGAGGGAGATAAGAAACTGGTAAAGTCTCAATTTAAAGGTTGGGAGAGTTGACGAACGACGAATATTGATGGGAATAGAGTTACAAAGGTTTTTGTCACGGATAAGAAAAGAACGTCAAAAGAAGGCGATTTGTGAGAAGGAAAATACAGGCTGGAAAAGTAGGATATAGTATTGCGGGATTTGATCGTTGAATTGAATTGGAGAATATTGAAAAGATAAGGGACTTAATAGTCATGATAGAATTGAAGAGGAGGGATCCATGTATGTATTGACGACAGGCAGAAGGGTACAGCCATCCCAACGTGGAGTAGTACTGCGAAATGCAACCGTCTCTGGGGATCCCGAGTATAAATCTTTGAAAAGTCTTCATCAGTCACTTTGAGCTGGCCTCGATTTTCATTTCATTTTAATTATATGAGATGATTTAACGTTACGAAAAAATTTTTATTTATTATTTATTAATGCAAATGTAATGAGATCCCCAGAGGACCACCATTGACCAACCAATTGTAGTCAAAATGGGAGGGGGGGGGGGGTCAGAAGGGAGGAAACTAAGAGTTGGCGGGTATCATATTATATATATATATATATATAGTATATACGCGTATTGTACCATCGATGGTCAAGATGGTAAAGGCGGAATAAGATGGATAATAAGGTGGTAAATATTAATTAGTGTTTTGAGGAGGGAACGTGAACCAATGACGATTGCCTTGGATTTCACCGCATTCAATCGAAGATTATGAAGAGACGCCCAGGCCTCAATACGGTACAGGTCTTCCTGAATCAACAGGAAGGCGAACTAGAACTGACTAGGTGGGAATGAAAGGTAAATTTGGGTGTAAACGTGGAATAAGCAGTTATATATAGATGGAAGTCGTTGATGTAGACACCGAAAATTAATGGAGAAATCGATGAGCCCTACGCTACTCTAGAAGACGATGAAAGGGATTGGGATGGAGGTTTGTCAAGGATGAGTACTACCTGGGAGCGATGTCTACATATAGTAAATTAATTCAAGTCATTAATTTTCAACTCTAATTTGAAATTTTTAAATAATTGAACCGATAATATGCAGATGTAATATATATCTAAAACAATCTAATATTATGAAAAGTAATATCTGCAGCATTACGATGCATTTCAGAAAATAAAACCCTTTCTACGGAGCACGGTAATACAGAAACATTAAAAGACAAAAAAAAAACAACAACATTGGCTATATTAATGATAATGGAATATAATCAGCTAAATCATTATCATTTTTCATCACTTTATTATAGTTGTGTAATGAATTGAAACTGTATTCACCAGCATATATAGAAAATTAGATAGAAAATACCTGATATATAGAAAAGTTAATAGAATTGTAACTATATCTAATGTTAAATTGAAAACTTCAACCACAACTATTTACTTTATTGGATTCCGTATTTGCTCGTTAAGAGGTCTCTCGTATATACAGAGGTCCCTTGCGCTGGCCGTGAGGCAGATCCCACAGGATAAGGGAGGAACGGATGTTGTTCTTCAGCCCATAGATGGAGATAGGAATGGGATATTTTTTATTCTTATTGTTTGTTTTCCCGTTTAGTGTCTCGTGAGAAGGAGCGACTCAGGAGAACAATCATTTGAAAGGACACTGCAAGTGAGCAAAAAGAAAACATAAAAAGCATTTTCGATTCTAAATTAAATTAGAGGTGGATTCAAATCCTTAGATGGGCAATGAAGTTTTCTTCCCCAGAAGGCAATTGGCACAAAAATGTAATTTATTGTCTCTTTGCTTTATAGTGCCTGTCTGTTGATTTCTAAACCCATGATTGTACTCGGAGGAAACACCAACCCTAATGAAAAATACTGCAAACGTCAAAAATTATATTTTTAGACAAATATTATAATTTCTTCGAATAGTATCGTTTTATTATTAACTTATTACCCGGGATACAAACAAGAATGTTTTTGTTCTTAATTGCAACTACAATATTTGTGCTAGTATAATTTTAATTAATTTAAGTAAAAAGGGTAATAATCTGAGTATTTCTATCACTTACGGTGATTTCTAGAACACATTTCTAGCTTTTATTAACAATTGTCAGAAGATTTACCCGAAGTTTGGAAAAAATGACTTCTGATTTCTAGTTGAAGTTCAGATAAACAAGGTGAAACGGTATTGAAACCAAAATTGTCCCTCTCCCGTTAAGACGTTGGAGGAAAAAAAAAATATAGTAAAATTGTAACATTTCCATCTGTTTTTCGCTGTTGCTCTTTCGCGAGGATTTAAAATAATTGTTTAAAGCTCCCATTCGTGGCAATCGACTGTGTCAAATTTGGTCCCGACTTGTCAAATGGCCAGGGAGTGCCAAGCAACCACAACGCAAGTGAACGCTTTTATATATTGATATATAAATTTAAATAATGTCCAGAATTTTCAGCAGCCCACCAAAATTTTACCTTATGACTTGATTGGCCGCTGCTCAAGAGTAACCCCCCACTTTTATCACAATGTATCACGTTTTTTTTATTTATGCGTTGAGGCTTCTGGGGTAAGACGGGGAGATGGAAAAATATTGGAGGCCAATTAGTCTCCAAAATAATCTTAAATTATTTTATCATACTGTGTGGCCCGACATTTCACAATTATATCTTGCTTTTTCAAGGTCTAAGAAAGATTTATTTATAAATTTCCATCCTATGTAACTTAAATTATGCAATTATTCACTTGTTCTTAAGAGCACTGCTTCGCATACCATAGGTCGAGCAAATCAAAGTCAAAAGAAAATATGTAATTTATATTGAGGTGCTGGCATTATTATAAAAATTAGTGATTTTTTTGTAATGTGAGCGGATCTGATTTTTGGTTGAAAATACACTCTGAAAAAAGAGATAGAGTTAATAATACACATGTAAAATTTTGTAACAGATTGCGGACAGAAGGAAAAAAAATGTAGACCTGCTGTTGTGACCTTCCTGTTGTTCAATAGTTACGGGTCCTTACCGTCATATGGCATAAGCGAAAACGATCGTGGATTAAGAAAAAAAAAAAGTGTATGCCCCGAAGAGTTCATCAGCATTTAATCTGAGAGAGGGAAACCTCCAGGCCGCCGCCCACATTTGTAACTTTAAGGCGCGTAGTGGCAAAACCTTCATCTCTACTCGACTATTTTCTGCACACACGAGACCTATCCCAGGCAAACCTCAGAATTATCAGACATTACAAGGTCTCATTGCTGTTCAGCGCAGCTCAAACACATATGAGGACGAAAACCGCAATGATGAAGAAAAAGAACAAGCACTCTGTTCAATATCAGGAAGGATGTTCTCTGCTTACATCGACCGACCATTAGACAACTGAATTTCCAGCAATATTCTTTTGCCCCGCTTGGATGTTGTTTGTGGTTTCTTAAGGGGACACGAATTGGAGTGTAACAACTGTCGAATTATTAAAATTCTATTCAACAGCTTTCTTATTCAAGGACTGCTGTCATTGATAGATCACATAAGAAAATGTCTGACCTACTCCCTTGAAGAAGGGAGAACTTATATTCCAACATACTTTTGAGTAATTGAATACAACCATGTACTCAAATAAAAATCTGGAGGTACAAACTAAAAACTGAAACAAATCATTCCTATCGCCCAACGAAAGGAAGAAATGAAAAAAATATATATAAAACAAACCAGTAATACAATTAAAATTATTAGTATGGTTAGAGTTAATCAATTTCCTGAACTAAGAAAATAATGAAGGAGTGGCTGAGGGAAGAAGAAAAGACTTATAAAAAATCAGAAAAGATATCTATTTCGTTCTCTGTATTAAACATTATTTTCTTTATTATCAGGCGATAACATCTGATTATAAAGTATTGATTGTCAATACCAAAGGGGGAGGTTCTACTTTCATTCAGGGGGCAATCGTAAAAATAATTCATTCGATCTGAAATTTTAAAGCTATATTCTACAACCGCAGGATTTTTTTCTTCAATACAACGGAAAGTATGAAAAACATAAATAAGATTTTCAAGGTCAAGCTAGTATACTATTAAAGATTCGAAGTTATTTTATTTCAATGGTTAAGAGCACATTGGAAGAAATGAGGGCGCCAATAGAATTTGTGTTTACTAATAAAAAAAAATGAAGTTGTGAAAACCAACATTAAATAACTCGTATAAATACATGTGGTTTTAATATATTTTGTTTATATTAATGTTTTAGTTCTATAAAGAGCAAACACTCTAAAAAGAGACTGCCTCATTTCAATCCTTACACCATGGGAAAATAAAATTTATCAAAAAAGCTTTTGAGTATCTCCAAAATTCTTTCATTTGTTCTTACATCGACGTTTCGTTTATTCAGGCAGGATTGTGAACGCTATCTTTTAAAATCATTGTTCCACTCTTCCATTATTGCATACCAAATTGGCAACTTCTACAAGATACATGTATAAAAACCCGTTCAATATCTTGCGATGAACAAACATTTCTTTCTATCTATAGCGAAAACAAGCGATACTGTGTTAGAGAAGTTGTATAGAAGGAAGTATTGATCAAAAGATAAAAGGCCCTTTTAGATCAAAAGATTAAAAATAAATGAAAGATTTTTTGAGAGACTCAAATGCTTTTTTGAAAAAGGTGGATTGACAAATAAAAAGTTAAATAATATTTTTTGATTCCCGACCAGAATTTTTCAAAATAATTTACGAAGTTTTTGTGAAAATCACCAAGGGTCCCATAAAAATGTATCAATATGTTTTGTTGTAATTGGTGTGAAAAAGCTTTAGCAGGCAGCAAAAAATCTTCTAAATAATGAATAAAAAAGGCTAGGGCACTGATCCATTGATCAACTACTATTGCGATTCATTAAGATGAACAAAAAATTATAATTGGGTCTCAACACTTAACAGACGAAGCGAAAAGATACAGACTGAACTAATCAGAGTAAATAATGAAGAAATAAGGGGGGAGATTAAATAAAATAAATTCTAGCGGGCATTAAATCCCGAGAGCGGAGGTAGGCGGGGGATTAAAGGATTTATGGAGGATGCTAAATGAATCTGGCCGTAACTTGTCGCCAATCTGTTGGCCAGCCTGTCCCCCAGGGCCTCCAGCCTTGGAACAATGGACTCCCAATGGCACAGGCCAACTCTCCATTGTCCTTCCTCCAGCTCCAACAAATACTGGTGTCATGGTCGTTGGAACGCATTTGGTCCTCCGCGGGGGTTTCTTCGTAAACATCAGTCAGTTACCCCAACATGTATGCAAATCTAGCGAATGTCGTCCACACAAATTTCTTCCATTAGATCATTTTTGGTTGTTTTCTACATCGATTATGAACTAAAGTTTGCAATAGTGCTGCTTTTGAAAAAATATATAAATGAACATGAGAAAAAAATTGAAAACCAATATCAGCTTTCAGATATCTTCAGGCCGTTTCTTAAACGGTTTTGTAAAAAACTTTTTAATTTATCTAGGCTACTGAAAGCAATACAGAATAAGAAATAAATAACTTTTGGGATGACAAAATTAGACGTTATTAGTAAAAAAACCTACTTGGTATTTTCGAGAAAAATCGGTTATTATTATTATAACTACATTAAATGCGTGATTCCTATTGTCTACTTCCAAAACTTAATTTACAGTCTTTCTTGTGTCCTCAATGGCGGGGAAAGAAAAGAAGTTGAAATAATAAATGTAATCCAGAATAAGTAAAGAACTTACAATTATTAACAACTTCCAAGCCGAGAATTGATAGATTGTTACTATATTTCTAATGATTGTATTTTAGCCTAGAACTAATTTAGGCATTGATGTGTCAACCTCTTAATTACGAATAATTAGAAGTTCCCCTCTTCTCGATCCAGAAAATATCTACTTATGTTTCCATATTTTAATAATAAACTTAAGGCGTCAGTAAGAGAGGGAGAAGTTGCAAGTGTACAAAACAGTCGCAGGTTGGGTTATATTACTTTATATTAATATAACTCCCCCACCATGGTTGGCCAGCCTATATAACCGGCCCGTCTTGGTGAGGTTGGCAGATACACAGAACCGGCACTTGGAACACTGCTATTTCTCTCTCTGCACTAACGCTTGCTGCTCTACTCAAACCATGGCCTTCTTATTCAACTACTTCTGCATCGCTCTCTCTCCTAACCTAGCGTCTTAGTCCGGCGTTGTCAGATCTCACACCTTCCTAGCGGGGCAGGCATTTTCGCATATTTTAAGGTTTTGAGAAATATACTTACAAGACGACAGCTCGATTGAATCAATTTTATGATCGCTATCGTAGAGCTCGACAATTTATCCATTTTTAAAGTGGGTGTTTTAGAGGTTCATTAAGTACTGTACAGTTCCTTTATCTGACTTGTTTGAGTAGGTGGGACAGAAACCGTTATTGCTCCGTCCCCTTTAGAATTTCGGGACTATAGACGAAATTTTATTACGAGATTCACATGCAAACAGATTTTCAAAAACTTTAATTTTTCCAAACCTAAGCACAACTTCAAACCTTTTCAAATGTAAACAATTTGCGGCAGCAGAAGAGGCTAGCTTCCATTAATTAATTAAAACTTACAACATTACACGCATGATAAAAATATATTCAATTTTATAAGCACAATCATGATAAACAGGAGGGGGGGGGGTCGAGAAATCTCAATATTCAATGGGCAATTTAGGAAAAGTAGGAGCAATTTTTCAATTTTGTACTATCTGTCCAGTTCTGACCGAATATATATAAAATATTGGTTAACTTGACATAAACTGCAGGAGGTAGGAGAGTAGAGTATATTTAATAGTAAATTTGAATTTCTGTATTTAAATAAGTGAGTACCGCATCATATTTCGATGTTCTCCAATACATGAATTTATTGCTTGAATGTATTCTCCATTCGTAGACAATTTAAGCACAAGTATTCTCAGCTGTTTATTTAATGTAAGAGCCGTTATGCGATTCAATTTAGCCACTTGGTTCAGCTTTACCTCAGTAAGAATTTTATTTTCTAATTTTATAGTAAATTTTTTTTTCGTTTACTTATCTCGTTCATTATGATTTTTTATTTTTAGTTTCTCCTATTTAAAAATATGTTGTAATTAATTTTAAGTTTAAGGCAGGTACCTCCGACTGATTTTCGACATACCAAGTTGTAATGTGGCTCATTTAAGAATATGAACTTGTTCTATAGCTCAAAATTAAAAAGGTAAATGCATCAGTAATATTATTACTGGATATCAGCGTTATCGAAGCTGTTGTGGAGTATAGTTGAAAATGTCTCTTAGATCGGCTTATTTTCACGAAAAAAGTGCTTTTACATGCATTTAGAAATACTTGATTCAAAGTAAACTTTCTCAGTTCGGCCATAGAATGTATAAAACATAATGACACAACAGAATGAAAAAAAAAAAACTTTCATTGCAACGGAAATGTCCCATCTCTCGTTAACGAGAAAAATATAAAAGTCCCCATATATTTCTCTCGTTCGTTGCCTCGTGTTTTCTCTGCTTCTTATTCCCTCTTCTATTTCTTTCCGTGTTCATGGCCTCCTCCGTGCCGTATATTCTTAATGGCGGAAAACGTCGGTCATTAGCCTGGCAATATCCAGGAGAAACCCTGCTCTCATTCCACCTTACACATCCGCTACACGTCTTGATGTAATGAACCTTCCAAGCTATCGTGGGTAAAATTTAATAAACTTAAGGGTAGTGGAAAATGCCTCATTCGATTTCTACCTGAACAAATATTTATGAGTATTTTATAAGATTGCCCTATGGCAGGAAAAATACACCCCGCAAAGTAATTAAGGGCCAGTGAATGATTAAACATTGTTATGTAGCAAATTAAATAGCCAAGGCTTATCTGTAACATCATACATGAAAATTTGATGAATGACGAAGAATAATTTTTCAAAACCAATTAATATCTAAATGCATGTATTTATGCTATACATAAAATTGAAAATTGAATAATAATACCATTAATAATTGTATTAAAATAATTGAATCTCTTTCCACGTAGCGCAATTAATGCTATCAACCATGATGAAAAATAAAAAAACAAATGTTATATAGTTGTTTATTGGTGACATGAAAATTCATAAAAATCTAAGAGATGCGTTTAAGTTAATAAACACGGGCCTGACTTTTTTCACGTTTAATCTGTTTTCCATAACTTCCCACATTATCACATTTCGAATAAAACATGTACTTGGTAGCCTACTAGGTAGTGTAGAATTGAATATACAGTTTTAAGGCCTCTTTCGGACAGACAGGCAAAGTAAGACGGTTCAGTACCTGAATCGAGATTCACCCTCTTCTGGCTAGACAATAACACCTGGTATACTAAATGACTTTACAATAGACGTATGTTGATGCAAATAAACATAATGAAGTAAAAAGCTTAAGAAGAATGGGACAAAAATGAAAATTATATCTATGAAAGAATCAATAAAAAAAAAAATTAAAAAAAAAACTATTGCAGATATTTAAAAAAAAATATGAAAAAGTACTTGTCAAATAGGCCCAACAAATATATCAGTGTCGTCACAGACGGTCTAACGTCTACTGGTTATTTTGTTATAGTTTTTAGTTTCTTCTCTGTTTATTTTCAAATGCAATAGTGCTGTTAATTAGTATTTATAATTTCATTTATACAAATTTTGTGCTCTGCATGTGTATTATTATTTGTATAGAAAAAATAACCGTTTGCCTATTAACTTTGTTCGCAATTTATTGGGAGGATCGTTAGAAATTCAGAATGTATTATTCCTATATGTATGTATGATATATGGATGAATGGTTAATGCAATAAATAAATAAAAGAATATTTATCCAGTCAATAAAAAAAATGATAAGATTCCTAAACTAAGTCTGCTTTTTGAGCTTGAGAAAAATTTTGAAATAAATAGGAACGGGATTAATCATTCATGTCCCGAAAAGGCATTAACCTAGTAAATCAATGTAAAACCTCAGTTTATTAGACAATAAACAATCGATCATTGTAGGCAGTGATCGATAAAGATCAGGCCAACGTGGGTATCAGTAAAAATTAGGCCACTATTATTCACTTTGTTTCCGGCTATCTTGATATCCTAGTGCCATTTAGATAGGTAACATATTAATTAACTAATGACTAATAGTGTCATTTTCTCTCTCTCTAGAGAATAATAATTTTGAGAGTATAATAAGTTTAATTATCACTGTAGAATTATAAAAAAGAAGAAGTTAAGTTTATTGAACACACTTTCATTATAAGCATTACTTTACATTTATTAGTATTAGTATGGCCTAGAGCATGATTTATTGATACTATCGGTACTATAAGTTGCGTTTGTGTAATCTACGAATTCCTTAGGCGGAGTTACAATTATTCTTGAAAAAAGTGTAAACAAATATTTAAAACCACAAAAACATATTTAATTTTATATTTTAAAACGTTCCCCAATTATATTACATTGAATTTCACCGTCCGTTTCGGGAAAATTCCCTAGCCTGTAATGCAAACTAAATTAATGATTTAATTTTAATAATTCGTTGAAAACCATCCCCAGTAAACTGAATACTTAATATATTTGGCACTTAGAACGTTTTGCGAAAGTTCTATTACTAAACTAAAATAATTTATTGATTTAACCCAGGCATCGAGATATAAGTTCATGCGGTCAACAAGGTCAAACCTGAAACTTAAAATTCTAATTCCTCCATAGGACCATAATCGTTATCAGCATGTCTGAATAAAATTTACCTTGAACTATGAATATCATTCACTAACTATTTTCAAAGCGCTGAAACGATGATCACGGGTGTTATAATTTGACCAGAAAAGTATTTTACCTTTATTATTAACTACCTGGTCAAGGAATTATAAAAAACATATGTATCACTGTTCTATTGATATACTCTTCAACATAACTTGCAGTATCCCGTTCAATACAAATCCTATTCACGTAGGAGTTTATATTTCAGAACAAAGGGTGGATAAAAATACTAAATAATGAGATTTTGACATATCATACCGCTACTCAACTAGCTTTTGCTAGGCGGTGATTATAACATTGCCTATTTGTAGTGCAAATTCTGTTCGATATAAACTCTACAAAAGCTGATACAATTTTTTAAAATAGGTAAAAATCAATTACCTGTGTCCCTTAACCTTAGGCCTTCTTGCGTAGCATACTAGCGATATCCCTGCGAACACCATCTCACTGCTCCAGAGCCATCCTTACTGTCGTTGTGTATGTCGGCGGTGAGACTGCCCGCTCAGTACCGCCAACCCTCCGCCGCAGAATTCCCTCCAGCATCCAGCCTCCCCTATGGTTGGACGCAGGCCCAGAACGGCCCTTGTACAAGTGATTGGGGAGCTGAGTCAGTCCCGGTCAAGGGCCACAGGGGGTCCATGCGAAAGGGCGATCCAATATCCAAACCATGATTACAAGAACATTATTTATTTAAGGATGTATTATGTATTATGCCTCAGACAAGTAGTAGACATTAATGATGTACATGGTTCCATGGATCAGCAGTTCCCGTAGGTCGGCGTCCAAACAAACATTAAAAACTTAGCCTTTATGACTCCCCTGTTCGACATAGAGACACAAAATGTTCCTTGGAGGTCGTGTTTAATTTTACGGCATGAAAAATATCCACCATCTCCATAACTATTGATCAGGCGGCATTAAATAATTAGTATTCAAATGTGTATATATTTTTCAATAATTTTGATCAGGATATAAAATTCAAGAGACCACCCCAAAGTCAAATGAATATCATGCTGATTTTTAACTGCGGCCACACAGGTTAGATCGGCTCTCCCAAGTGCTTTTTCTTTAGGCGATAGTTCTAGTCGGAGTTGACTCAGCCTTGAAAGGATAAATAAGTAGCTACTAGAATAAAGAAGTAGCTAATCCGCCTGTGGAACCGAATTTCCAGGATGGGAGAAAACCCCTAGTGCTTACCACACCGAACCTAAGCGTCACCGATCTATATCGTCGATAAACTACGGCAAAAACCACCAGCCGGCCCTTCCCTCTTCATGAGGTCTTGCGGCATGGATTTAATCTTTCTGTACTGTTAGATAACGCTTCCCTTTTGGGAGATAGGCCACAACAGAACTTGTTTTCTCGAAGAAATCCATGACAGCTGCTTGAAATTTTATCCCTGTAAATAAAATGAATAGGAAACGTAATTTAGAATTGGGTAAGCGAATACTGGCCAGAATTAGCATTCGGCAGTGAATTTGATTCATTATGAACCATACATATTCAAAGGCATACCTTGCGCTAATTTGCCCTTTATTTTGCTTCCATCCAAAATTAGGAAAATAAATTAAAACATTGTTGGTTTATCAACTTTTTCTGTTTTAATCAAATGTATTTTATTTTTATTTTGCTCAAGATGTCTACTTTTCTTGCTGTTGCAGAATTTGGTGGACTCTTTTTTCTGAAGTATTTTCTTATGAATTATTGAGTAATCTCGACAATCTTCAGCGGCTACTTTGTTGTAAGTTTGTTGGTTTTCCTAGAAACCTAATAACACGCAAATTCCACCTGCTGTGATATTTAAAATTAAAGACCTCTAAAGCAGAGCTCGGAAATAATAAAATAACCAAGTTGCCTTACAGATTCTTTAGGCTCAATAATCACGAACTCGTGGCTAATAGTCGACTGGTTGGTTGTCCTTATAGTTCAGGACAAGAACAGGATCATTTTGCTACATTTACCTGTTTAATATGATAATAAACCTCGAGGGTATTAAAGGAAATGAGTTGGCAAGAAATACTTAAAAATGGAAATTAGTTAGTAAGAAAATGGGACCCCACACTAGCAAGCCAAGAGAGAAATGAGACGAAAACTTCTAATAAATCTCTCTGAACTTAACGCATAATTTTTTCGCAACATGGAATGAGCTGAGTTGTGACAGGTTTTTTAGGCATCTAAAGAGGTCTTACCCAGCCGGCAGCATCAGGAGAAAATTATGACTGTGAAGAAGCCATCGACAACCAACACATAATTAATTTAAACAGTTGCTTATTTTAAATCACTTAACCCTAAACAGGAACTTATCGCCAGTGATGTGATGGCAATAATTATGATAAGCGACGAAAATTCTGCTTACAGTGAGAAAAAATTACTTTTGAACGTGGGAAAAATGACAGTGGTTGGAACTCGAGTTGGGTCTCTCGGGAAATATGCAGCAATTGGAGTTCGGTTTCGTCACAGCCGCACGTTCATTTCCCTTTGAAATATCTTCCGCAGGTTTTCTGGAACAGTTAGTGGTCGCCCTGAGGCCTACAGCAAACAGAAAACCAATACTGTTCTTATGGCAACGCCAGCAGGCGGTACTTCATTTAGTCCAATACATCTTCCCTTCTCGGCGAAAAAAGTTACAGCTTTTCTCCTCTCTAATATTGGGGATATATAACAAACGTTTAGAATAAAAAACTTGGGCAAAAAGAGGTAGCCATTAAGATTTCCTTTTTATTAATTTATTATGGTTTTACATTCACCTTTTTACATACATTCTTACTTAAATTGGAGGTTTACAAGTGTTTAGGTATATTTTGTGATTATAATGGACTAAGAAAAAAAAAATATTCCATATTCACATCCGGAATATTAGATCCTTTAGTTCCGTTACTTCCCATCGTTATAGAATAATTTTATAGGTGCTTAATTTCATATTATTAGTAATATGCATGTAGCTCATTAGTTGGAAGAAGTTATACCTCCAGGCTTAAATTTCTAAATGCTAGTCCTCTCAATGCTGCCGTTCCAGGTGGATTGATGTGCAACACCTGAAGATGACACCGGACATGAGCACGCTAAAAATAAAAACACCCGGAAAAGTCTTGACAACGTTTCATAGATATTGAAATCTAGGGGAGTTTTAATCCCCTCAACAGACTAATATTACAAAAAAAAAAAGAAGGGATTTCTAAAAATAATAATTATAATAAATATTCAGTTGTTTATTTTAATGCTGGAGCCATTGCACATAATTTAGAAGCCATAGATGATTTGTGTTCGATTGCCTCACGTCCGGTGTAGTAGTAAGGATGGAAAACTCAAAACACATTTTTTCGCTTCAACATTCGATATTGTATCAGCTAGTTATATAATTATTAAGACTGGCTAGTTCATAAAATAAAATACATGACTTAAATTATTCATGTGCTAATAATTTTAAATTAAATATTTGCCCTGGTAATTAATAGCGGTTCCCTAATAAACACCTTGCCCTTATCGGTGGTCAATTACGTCCACGGGTGATGAGCCCACTACTAATGAATTAAACTTTTTAATTTATTGACCAATAGGTGTAATGTTATAATGCTCATTTAATCATATATTCGATTAAACACACTTGTATAATATGTAAGTAATCCTTAGGCCCCGTTTCCATGACAACGAGGATTGGCGAACCTTGAGGTTTTGGAGCTTTGAATTTCCGAACTTTTGTTCCGTACAGGGACCGCACCCACACGGCCTGTTGGTTTGACAAACCTCTAATCTCCTCAACAACCATTGCCAAACGTCCCATCAGTTACGTTTATTTCGTTGTATCAAATGTATCAAGTTTGCGGATCGGACAGTGACAAGGATGTAGCGTGTGCTGCAGCGTCTAGTAACTGTTTAACTAGCTGTTACTAAAAAAATTCATGAATTCACAATCATGATTTATTAATTACAATTGAAATTTATGTTCTCTTGCCTACCTAATTTAATTTCTTTCAAATTGCATCCTATATAGACATTAATTTATGCTAATGTTGTTCAGTCACAAGATACTCTAATGGGTTTCGTTGTTATTCCAAATTAATAATAATAGCCGACAAAGCAGAATGGTATTTTATGATTTAATTCCCTTAATTATTATAATCAGCTTGTCAAGATCTTTTACTTAAAGCCCTCCCATTGAACTTTTAACTTTTAATTAATCACTAAGTAATTTATTACTGAAGGAAATAAATTCTCCATACTTCATCCTATTATGTATTATAATGGTTTCTGGTTTATAAAAAAAAACAATGAAACCTTACAAAGCATTACGAGTACTATCATGAGGTGCTTGAGGTGCTAAAGGGTGGAAACAAGATGTACTCCCCCAATTCCCCACTATATCAAAAATGTTCCCGAAAATCTTATTTGCATCCTCTAACCATCTCATACAAGGCCTTGAAAGAGAGACGTTATGTTTATGAATAAAAGAAATACATTTTTGGATTGTAGTATTGTAGCATTAGGTTTCTTTATTCTGTTAGGCAAGGTTTATTATGGCAAACTCACGTCATTCCGAACAGAGCAAATAGAAAACTACGTTTTAGCAAGCTCGCGCCCTGCTTGCTGGCTAGGATGTGCTGATTACAGCAGACAAGAGGAGCTTCTTCCATCGTATTAATGGCATTTGAATTCTTCGAATTATTCCTGATTGATTTAGATTAATGTCAAAATTCGTACATAATTGGTAGTTTTTTATCAGATAAATCATAAATAAATAATAATCAAATCAATAGAACGCCTAACATGAAGGCAACGCAGCTGCCAAATGAATACAACTCTTATGTTAATGTTATTTTATTTTGATGTTATTATCAACCCAACATAGGGTACCAGCTGAAAGATGTACGCTATCTTATTCAATGAATAGCTACTCCAAAAATACTTGTGATATTGGCAAGGAGGATGAAACGCAGGGGGGAATAATTCTGGAATCCTAGAAACCTAGAACGGGTAGAATGAGGATCCGGGTGATAGAAGATGAGTAGGGAAATAAAATATGAAGCCATCAGGTTAAATAGAATAATCTAACAATTACGACTGGATATGACCCATGAACAATAAGATCGTCACAATGTTGATATAGAAGCAATGAAATACATTTTTCTACTAATTAAACTGCTTCTAATCACTTATGGTATTTATTAAGTTTTATGCACGGACATTGTAAATAGCCCAATTTGAACCAAAAAAAAATTCAATACAATCATAAAATATCAGAAATTTAATGACAAATGGACAATGTCAGATATCTCAAACAGTCCAAAATGCGGAGTGTTCGGCTTGTCATTTTTAAGTGTAAAACTACACAAAAAATTATAATTAATCATAAGGGGCGTAGACCTATGATAATTTTTTGTTATCAATCAGAAGAGGACGCTTGACTAAACGTCGCCTATCGAAGTTTTTTGTCACCGTCCGTTTTCCTTCTCATTTTCACTTAAATGTCTCCTTCAATACAATAGTTGATCATTTCATTCGAAAGATGTTTAAAAACATTAAAAGAACATTTCTCAGAAAATTTTTTGAATGTTAGTCAGTCATCAGTTAAAACATTAGAACAGTTTTTCAGAAATTTGACTTTTTTAGTATTCCTAAAGTTTGATCTGCTGTTTTATTTATTCTCGAAAATAACCTAGGGTTGCAGGAAAATGGTTACGAAAATGTTGTCATCATTTGAAAGTGAAGAAAATCGGATTTTTATGGCAGGAAACGTGGTTTTATCGAGAAAAAAAACGTATTGTGATGACATATTGACCACTTAACTCCAATTTTAATGTAGTTTCAATTTTAGTTTTCTTAAATGACAAGCTGAACAGCCTATATACATTTTTAAGTTAGCATTTTTTCATCATCAATAAAAACGTTGTGAAATGAATTCATTAAAATTAATCTCTTTCCACTTGCTATTAAAACAATAAATTTTATTTTATTACTTTTTCGGTGGGGAGCTGGAGGGTAATACTTATAATTTAATATAGTTCGTTACTACTTGCTACGCATGCCCGTGTAAAGTACTTAACTAAATACGTATGTTGAGAAACTTTTCAAATCAGATAGACAAACCGATACCAAGTTGGTTTTGACTAATTGTATACTAGTAAGTCTGTTTCGAAAAAAGTCAAATTACTAAAAACAAAGTTTCTGTCGATTCGTCTATCAATGTTTAACTACATTTCATTGTACTTTGTATTAGAAATATAGAAAAAAAATTAGATCAATTTGGTATACAATACCCTTTAGAACTCTACAAATGCATTTTGGAGAATAATAATGTAATGCCTCACAAATTAACGCCACGACCAGCTTACAATAAATATCATTAATAAACAAGGGATTTAAAGCTGTTTCGATGGAGACGGGGTATTTTCACCTCGCTGATGACATGAATAATAATTTGAATACTGTTGAGATGGACGATGAAATAAATTATTACAGTGGATATAATATGATGAACATGAATATTTTAACGGAGTCTTTTTTTTATCCATGTTGTCAGTTATTTTGTAGATAAAAGTTTTATCAAGCTCCATATGTGGGTTATTTTTATCATGTCCCTCATTTTTGTACGTCCGCCGCAGAAGTTGCGATACATTTCAAGATTTATCGTCGTTGGGAATATAATGGCGAATAACTTTCGGGACCGAACAATGATGTTAAAGGTACTAAATCATCTTAGCAGATAGTTTCGTGGATATAAAACTATCTTAGCAAATAGTGAAGGAATAAAAGTCTTGAAAATAATTTATAGTCACGATGCACACCTTATCTCCTTACTCTTAACCTAAACACTTTTCATAAAATACCAATGGTATCATGCTAACTTCAAAACGTTGAAAGTTTTCATTTCGTAACAGAGACGAGCACGAATCTATGAAGCCGGATACACTTCAATCATATCACACGACGATGCCACAACGCGGTATAGAGAAACTTGACCTATAGGGTAAGTTGTGCAAGGATGTTGCAACGGAAACTGGGCGAAGTGTAACTCCAGGTGTGGCCAGTCACGGTGGCGCAATAGAACCACAAAAATGGTACGAACAAATCACAGGACTATAGGGTTTATAACGAGAAGGAGAACCCACGAAACTTATGGCTGTAATATAATGCCACTCCAAGGAAGTATTCAAACTCTTATTCAAAGGTCTCTTATAGAGTTAGGACAAAATACGAAAATTTTGGAGCAATATTATCAAGGACTCCGCCTCTAAAGTCTGTAATGATAAACACATTGTATTTAAATGATTAACATGAGTATTTTACTATATGTGCTAGCTCTAATACAATATCTAATATGTCCACCTTATTTATATGCTTTGTATTTAGGTAGACAGTAAGTTTAAAAAGATATTTAGTACCCTACCTTGCTTAATTTCCCATCTTTGTACTGGGGAGCGCTCGGTGTCGTCGAGAGGTAGTACCGGGTTATAACTCTCTTGGCAATAGAGATCAAAATAATTAGCGAATAATATTTTTTAAAAACGGTTAGCTAATAATGATCGACTGCATGCATTTGTTGGGATATCGGCATAGTTTGATGGAAGAAAATTGTAATATTTTTTTCAGATTTATATTCAGACGACGTTTCGTCATTCTAAATGCGTCTGCATCAAATATGAAACTAACTGGAGATGGAAGTAAGCTGTGTCAAAGGTTTAAGGCATCTTTTAATAATGACATACGGGTTACAAATGTAAACGTTCATGAATAAATTTGATGAAAATCTAACATCTTTTGTCAACTTCAGCTGGTATCCCAAAAAATACAAAAAAATTAATAAAAATACCAGATTAAAAGTGGCTTTCGTTTCCTAGACCGGATTGAAAGAATTAAAAATAAATAACTCTTTAATCTAAATACCTAGAAACAGTTAAATACAAGTAAATCAATGCAATTATTTCCAACATTAACTCTAAAGCGATGTTTACAATGACATAAATTAGCAAGCTTTATTCGATTGTATGCAAGAGAGAAAATGAATAATGAAGCATAGGCTGGCTTCTATTAACCTTGCTGGTTTCGTTATCGATGCCTACAGGCCGTCATACTATATCTCCTCATTTCATGGGTTTTACTTGAATAAGTCCACTTTTTATAGGCTGTGTTTAAATATCATCTTTAAAAAGATCATTCACCTTTTGGTCCAATGTTGTGGAAAATCTTTATCTAATCGTGATACCTTTGAACGAGTTAGCAATGCCGTACCCAAGGTTTCTCAATACTAATTAATGTCTCGAAGAGTTTCTGACTATTGTTATAAGCTAATAAACTAAATGACCTTATTTATACAGAGCCTTTGAGACAAAATCCTGACTCAGCATAAGTACTTCAATAAGAAGGTTATAGAAGTCACTAAGATATCTAGCTACAATAATGTACTTACATAATTTAAAGTTCGCCCAATCACGCTACTAAAATGTCATATGTATTAAAGTTTTAAAAAAAATCATAAATTAGTTATACCTAAACAAACCAGCATCTTGCAGCCCCAAGTTTAAAAGATTCTTGAAATTCTCTCTTTCATACGTTTTTTATGTTTGTTTATCGATTTTGAATAAATTGTGATTATGAGTTGACGCATTATTCGAAAAGCATACAGGTCCGAAATAAAATTACTCGTCTATTTATTTAATTTATGCTAACAAGCTCAGAAGCTATCTAAATTAAATGTCTGAATTTCTCATCTTTATGGATAATGCCACATTGCAGATGGTAGCACAAAAAGTATTACAAATATATAAAAAATATAAAGTCAATACATTTGTTAAATTTATTGAGTTCCTACGCTTTTTAGAGACCTGATAGTTAAAAAATTAAATGTTTGGTGTAATTATTATTGGTAAAAAATACCAGGGAGGTTTGAAAGAACTGATACGGAGATTCCAGGACATGGACATTTCAGGATATTGTTCCTTCACTTACATCATTAATTTCGTTGGTATACTATTATTTTGGTCTAGCATAAAAATTGCGGGGCAACTAACTCTCGGAACTCCACTACTGAAATATAATTTGTTAGAGATACATGTACAGGTTTCGACATTGTATTTTATTTTAGTGAATATCACCAACGAACCGTAAATCACAATGACTCCTGTTTCAATTAAATGACCATCGATATGGGTGTGTGGTAGAGGCCATCTTAGGACGTAAATAGGTAGATAGCCTTGGGCGTTCCTCAGGTACGTTTGCGTTAAGGTAATCGAAAAAAGTGCTTTTGGCTGGAAAATAACCTACTACACACAATATTTAAAATCATGACAGCATTATAATTATGATTAATTGACGTATTCGGAGGGAAAGGTTATTCTTTCATTTTAGTAAGGGGCGATTGTCTTTCGTCGATTTGTAGTGATCATGATTATTTATCAGATAAAACAGTGAATTTTCGATCATAAATACTGAGCAGTTTTGTTCTTGTTAATCAACAAAAATATTGAAAATATCAGAGAATGGAGAGAGGGAGGGAGGGAGGGAGGGAGGGAGGGAGGGAGAGAGAGAGAGAGAGAGAGAGAGAGAGAGAGAGAGAGAGAGAGAGAGAGAGAGAGAGAGAGAGAGAGAGACTGAAAACCTAAATTTGAAGAGAATAACTAAATAATCACTCTCTCAATGTTAAGAAAGGTTATTTACAAATTTAATAATATACCTATAAATTTACTCCAAGTAAGTTCACTACATAAGAGCTATTTTATTGATGTAGTAACAAACAAATTGTCGATTGTAGATGAATCAACTGGTGGGGAGGGGGGTGGCAGAATATGTTAGCAATGTGGTCCACCTTGAAGAGAATACTAGTTATGGAGGCGTGTGACCAACCGTCAACGGACCTACCTTACTCGTATATAAGTGCGTATTCTTTGTTGGATTTATATACCACATATAACAGCTTCTGAGCTTTGTATGATTTGCGAAATATTAAAATTAACAGAAACCAGACTGACCTTTTTCACTTTTAATGCCTCTCGTATAGCACGCATGTGGTAAAGTGGTTACTACTGTAACTGCTTCACGAACTCAAGATTCTTGGTTCTTCAAATCCCTAGATGGATACTGATTTTTCTTTCATCAACGGTAAATATAAGTCGTTGGCTCTTGATAGAACAGCACACTTTTAATTCAGCCATAAATAAGAGAATAAATAAATAAATGATTAAACACGAACATACGTAAAAGGAGAAAAAAATATAGAAGGATCACAGTCATACTCAAGAGCAAAGAAAATATAATAAAAAAGATTGATTGAGAGGACTGATGGCCGATCCAATTGCTGATAGGCCAACTTGTTGAATCAATGCCAATCATACACTGGTCATCATTCATTCATTTTCAGTCAAATCTGAAACAGCACTTTAAAAATAAGACTCCATTATTAAAAATGGTTGAACAGATAAACAGAAACTAAAAAATCAAATTTCTTTTTGTGCAATCAGTGATAAAATAATATTTAAATTAAGTGGATATTTATGCATTTAGGCTCATAAAAACTTTCTATACCTGCGAATCGATTTTGCTTAGGTATAATATAAACTCGCAAAATAGCATAATACAGAAGATGCTACCAGCCGAAAAGGATCCGCTCACCCCAAATAAATTCCCTTTATTTTTCCCTTATCTATAATTTTAAAAATTTGAGAGATAAGGGGGAAAAAAAATAATAATACAGAAGCTCATTCAGAATAATACGTGGGGAGGAAAATATTTAAAACTGGTTAGTACAATTGATATTGGGTTGGAAGCAAACCAGGAATAACAAATTTGAAATTAGGCTCGAGGCTCGGGTTCTCCAAGCAATACCAAAGCACACGAGTCCCGAAGCTTTAAAATGAATCTAATAAATAACGAAGCTCAATGTTTCGACAACTTAGCCTCTTTAGAATCCATTTAAATTCAATGGCACCACCGTATAAAACTTCAAGAAAGTTTCAAAAATGAAAAAAAAAAAAAGAAAGATACAGGAATTGATTAATGGATTACAATACCACCAGGAAGGTTAAATAAACTACTACTTTCTTAACTTGCTGATCAAAGAGGTTTATGAAACAATATTTCCCCAGGATCGTACGAGTGCTTTCAAAAAAGAAAATGTTCATCAATCAAAAATCAAATGATTTTTTTCACTTTCACTAACGGATCTTCATTTTATTTTCCAATAATGGCCGGTACATCTCCAATCTTATCGCTTTTCGATGGCTGAAATGAACAAACTAGACGCCATCTTCCCAACATTCCCATTCGCCACAAAGGAGAGTTCTCAGCCATCTCTCCTTTGACTTATCGCTGCGACTAGATCACTGCTGTTATCTAAAACAATACCCATCCCATTTTCTCGAGGCTTGAACCATCCCAAGAGTCACAGACAAACATGTTTTTTCTTCTGAATATGATTATTAATGATACAGGAATCGATGGTAATTGATTCTGATATTAATGCCACCTGTGGATGATCGAATCATAGTTGGTTGAAAAATTCAAATGTGTTCGGCTCAAAATTTTCACCACCGGTGTTTTAGCAGACGGCTATTTCTCGCATAAAACAATGATAATTTAGCTTA
This sequence comes from Acanthosoma haemorrhoidale, assembly GCA_930367205.1. Classification (NCBI taxonomy): domain Eukaryota; kingdom Metazoa; phylum Arthropoda; class Insecta; order Hemiptera; family Acanthosomatidae; genus Acanthosoma; species Acanthosoma haemorrhoidale. The sequence continues at coordinate 151,419,270 of OV884011.1, read as the reverse complement.
AAATTTGCGATCAAACGGATAGTCTGAAGATAAGCAGCTGGCCCCTAACGGAACGGTACGGGTGAGTCAACAGGTGACTGACTACGTGTCAGAGTCACAGTTCCATCGTTCCAATTATAAACGAATAAGGCCAGTTCAACGTTTTCACTTTGAATGACTAAGGGATGGATAAGGCCTGTAAACAAACAACTTAGTCGGGTGCGGTACATATTTTAGAACTGCTGGTTTATTAAGGTAAGGGCCATAGTGTTTCATAGGTTAGGATGCTCTACCAAGCGGTCGAGGAAACTTTTCAGATTTCTCAAGCCCCAGCTTAAAATGTTTCTTAATGGTTAAGAGCTTATTTGTAAATCCAAAAATAATTTCAAAGATATGTAAAAAAATGTACAATACTTATTAATCAACATAAGGCACTAAGAACAGTACCACATGTGATGCATAGCGTATATAACTGGTAGTGAGAAAATCCAGTTAGTTAACAGTCGGATATTAACAGCTATCATGAAAAATATCATGCCTCTAAAAACAAATTTAATGGCAGCTTTAAAATAATATTTTAAAAAAATAGATAGATGTGTTCAGGACGTCGAGGTATTTAATTTTATGCCCTGCTAAAAATCTTTTTAATTCTAAGTGATCAATTAATTAATGAAACCTAATCATATTTAATGGAAATTTCCCATGCCTTCTCAATGTATGATACCTCTAGCTTGTACAGGACACCCACTAAGACCAGACAGGCTGACATGCGGGAGAAGACAAGGTTTTCTATGTTTGAAAAAAAAAAAAATATGTTTGTATTTGAAACCAGAACAACGTATTTTCTAATTTATGTAAAAAGATGAGTCGGTCAAAATAAAAAATCTTTTAAGTAATGAAACAAAAATGGTGGGGAATAATCATCCATAGAACTACATGCATTTATATTTTTCTTGTTTTTTTCATTTCAAGAGATTATGTTGAAAATATCACTTGGTATGTAGAAAGAGTCAAGATAGCTAGTTGCGATACAATAAGGAATGTTCTGAAGTAACTGGAGCGTGAAGGTCTCGATAAAAGGTGCTTTTCCTTTGGCAAGGGTCCCCGTCTGGGTTAAATTCAATGGCCAAGGTATTAACCGAAAGCTACCAGGCTATTATAATTTATTCAAAATAATATGCTATACGATACCAGGCACCGACTCACGGAAAATTTTGGAATACAACTTTGCAATTTATACTTTCAATCTAACAGGAGAAAATAAAAATTATCAACTAAGTAAGACTTACAGAATAGCAGATCAACCAAATAATTATGAACATTTTCGTACTAATACATCATAGATTGTACAGTTTTAATCATAATTATCAACGAAAGCCACAAAAAATGTATTATTAATGTTTTATTATAAATTAATGTTTCTTGAAATGGATCAAAAATGGTATTCCTTCTGGAAAAGAACTTTTAACGCAGATAATAGTTAGATTTCAGGAATTGAGTTTATCGTCCTGTCCTGTAAATAATAAGTCATGTATACTTGATTGCTAACCACATATAATTTATCTATTTTTGTTACAAATATAGAACAATTAATCTTTGGTATCACATCCCTGGGTGAGACAAGACCTGGTATCAGCCATAGCTCAGTATTAGACTTAAGTGTTAAACATACAACTGAGTAGTGGACTCAGTGTGCTAATATTATCCGTTCTTCTAACATTAAAAATACATAATAAAAGATTGAGGGGGTCTAAACAGTAAATTATAACTAAGCATATATACTAAGGCATTAATATTTTGATGCAATAAGAGATATTTTTCGCAAATTTGGATTTCATATATTATAGAATGAACTTTTTTTATTCGAGCCTCCCTCCCATTCCTGGACCCCTGACTGGCAGATATTTATTTTATAGTAAGAGTTATATATATTAATAGTCTATGTGGCTATGATAATCATGAAGTCGGATATTTATAAATCGCGACGATCAGTCGGAACAATTCGGCGTTATTCGCATCGAGAATATTTCCTCATCGGGGAATCGCGATGATTAGAAGTCAGCACCCAGTTTTCGATATAAGTCAAGCACGCTGGCCAACAAACAATGATGTCGGGCAACTGTATGGAGGCCGTACAGATAAAAATGTCTTAACGAAGATCATTAACAATACTCCTTGTGGATTTTTTTTTCAAGTTTAATTTTACCCTATTTGTTTTTGATTTTTAATTAACGCTGGTATAAACCACCAAAAAAAGTTCAGTCATAAAAGAATTCATGATGAAATTGGGCAAAAGAAAATAACTAGAAGGGAACAGACCAAGTGATCCTCAAACGACGTGCCCTAATTAAGGGCAAAAGTTTCAGGTTTCCAAAATGGATGCCCTAATAAAAAAACACTCTGTCGGCAAGGTAATTAAGCCCAGAGTCGTTACAGCTCTTTCTTGTAACAGAGTAGTCTTCTGAAAAATAGAAACTTTATCGTACTTTTTTTTAAAGGAAAGTTGTAGAAATGATAAGATCCTGACTAATGGGCCATATTGTATTAACAAAAAAAATTATTATTAGGTCATGTATTAATGGCCTACAGTAGCTATAAAACATTTAGTTCTAAAACTAATATGCAGCGTAAGAATCATGAATCCGCTGTAATGGGAGTCTATGAACACATGTCAAACCATAAAACGACCTGAAGAGATACAAACTAAAGCAAATAACAACGCAAAAATAATGTAATAAAGAAAATGAAGGACTAATCAAAAAATAAAAGAAATACTGAAACTGAGGATACCTTCTGAAAAAGTCAGATAAATCAAGAATAAATTGTAAATTGCAAATTTGTTTTATATTTATTTTCAAATGATTCACTATCGCGATTTAGATGTGTTTTTACGAATATTCCGTTGTGTGCACTTCATAGTTAGATCTATTATTTAGAATATATGGCGTTTAACGTAAATTCTTCTAGCATACTATTAAATTTCTAAGGTCTAACTTTGAAATAAAGAGTAATAAAAAACAATAAATCGTTTTAACTTTTGATGTAAACAGTTAGGAAGTGTCAAGCAGATATCACAATAAGTTTTTGAGTATTATTTTCTTCTCGTCATAAATGAGGCATCATCGCAAAAAAATGTAGATCTCAACAATTCATACTTAACAGTCAATATCTTCAAATTGGTGAATTAGATAACCTATTAGTTTTTCCTAGTCATAATTACCTTTGGACAAATTTTGATGAACAGGCCATCACTAGTTTTTTTTGGGTCCATTTGATAATTTCATATCGGATGCCTCTTATCAAAAAAGAAAGGTCACTGAAAAAGGTCAGCTCTTGCGCCGAAAACGATTGACTCAAACATGGTAAAAGAGGGGGGGGGGTAGTGGGAATTGTTTCTGATTCCGGTTTCCACACTTCCATGGCACTTCGATAACCAACTGGATTAAGAATGACAAGACGCCCAGGGTTGAAAAGTTGCCAGGCTCTTCGCGCTATGTAGAGCATACGAAACGGGACTGTTTGGAGTTTAATCTCAGATACATAGTGAGAATGATAAATTGAAGCAAATTGTGGTACGTCAATACATATTACGCTATTTAATGGGTGTGTCCCCAGGGAGCTTAGACCTGAAGTAAACAGTAACTTTCATGGTTAATCCAGGGAACGACGCCACGCCATTATTCTTTATTTAATTATGGATTAAATTATAAATAGTAATAAAAGTTAAGCTGTATGAAATAAAAAAGGTAGAGAGTGAAGAAAATATGTCGAAGAAGAACTATATTAGCGGAACTTGGCATGACAATAGTCTAAAAACTTCTTTGTAGATGTGATCAAAAAAGGTTTATTTTAAACATTTCGGTCACTAGAAATTGTATTTTAAGCAAAAAAATAATTTATTTTTTTCTTCCAAATTCTAAACTTTTTTATTATCTAACAAACGCAAAAGAAATAAATGTTAGTGTACCCCTTGTACTGCGACTGTGCTGCATGATTAGGAGGTGATGGCAACATATTGTTTGATTGAAGTTGAGAAATACTCAGACAGGAGACAAAGTGGTGGGGGCTCATCCTTGGGTTTACAATAAACTAACTAACAGTATGTGTTGAGTGAATCGAAAAATGTCATTAGTCTTCGGCGGATGAAGTCGAGGGAAGAGATATCAAGCACCTCGTATAGCTTACCAATCTAATTGTTATGCACATTATCTTTTGTTAGCTCCCAAAACTGAAATTTTTTTCCTCATTCGCTATTAATTTGTTTTAATCAGCGCATGAAGAGTTGGGGAATGTTCCCTTAAATTTTTTGATTGACCGGATCATTTTTGAGAGCAATATTGTAGATCACGCGGACAAGAAAGGATTGCCCTTTTAAACAGTAGAGCTTATTCCTTCGGGGTAGCCACTCAAAGAAGATAAAAATGAGGAAAGAATTGGACTAAATATATGGAGGATTTATAGAAGATGAAATCAAAATAATGTAGCAAAAGAGAAATGACAGTAAATATATTTCCCGCAAGGAGGAAAGGAATGCTGCGTCCTTTGAAAAAACCACTCTTCTCGATGAGAAACAGCTCTATACACACTATGCAGAGATTGGAAAAGCTGAACTGAGATCAAGACGTTACTAACATTACTCGGCTTTATTAATTCGTCTTCTTACTATTCCAACTCCATGCGTCGACTGCATGAGTTTGCAAGCCTAACAATTGGGCGTACAACATTTAGTATTTTAATTTTGGAGGAACATAATTTTAATCATGAGTATTTTTACTTCCTTCTAAAAAAAATAAGTATTGTGTAAGGTTAAAGTTGCCAAAGCGCTAACTGTAATGTGTAAGTATTTGCGAGATAACATACTTTGAAAAATTAATACTTGGTTCAAGGATCGCTGGTGAAGCCTCGACCCTAAAAATTATAGCTTAGTAGCCCAAATAAACTGAAAGTCTGAAATTACTTAAATAAATATTTAACATCAGAATTAATATATGGCTAGAAGACTTCTCAACGTCAATCAATCTTTCAGGGGAGGGTTTCAATCTGGACGTGATTTTACACTGAATTCCCTAATACGAATTAGCTTGTGACGAAAAAAAAACCATTGTATGAGGATAGTACTTCTAAACTTCTTCAATCATCACCTCCTTAAAAAGCAGCCCAGCAGCAGAACAAATATAATGAATACAGCTTAAATATTTCCGACAAAATATCCCAGAAATACGGCCAATGCATACAGATAAAACATCGTCATGTACATGATTAAAACCAACCCACTTGCTAAAGGCTCGTTATTAGATGTGCTGGTAGATAAACTTGAGCGACACACTTTCAAGTAGAGCTAATTAACAACGGCGCCCATAACCCGAATCCATTAGTAAAAATTAACCACAGAAATGGAGTCGAGGAGGGCAAGAGGGACCAACTCCAATTCCCCAGTGGTTGTTTGCAAATTAAATCCTGTAAGTTGATTAAAGCTGGCTGGAGGCACATAAATTGGAAGGTAATACCCAGTGACTCCCCTACTACCACCAACGAGGTGATATTTCTAACATTTTGTGTGCTGGGACCGACCAATCAGCCTTAAGTTAGTTTGGCGCCAAGAACTAACTAGATACATACAAACAGAGTTGCGTGACTGCTGGCCTAAGGAAATGACCGACGATCTTATTACAGCATCTGGCGGGGTTATAACGTCGATCAATCAACGCTTACTGATGGCGTAATATTTTATGATTTTTTTTAGCGGACAAACAAAAACTACTAATGAGTTTTTCTTCTCTGTAAACAAAGGGATCAGGCTTTGATGACCGAAGACTTTCACTCCATAAAAAAAATCAGACAATGAAGAAACAACATTCATAAACATGCTAATTCAATCATGACCCCCCCTTTAAACATATTCGAAAACAACTTAGTAAATTATGACCGATGATTGTTCCCTGCTAATGCATTCCAACCAAAAACTTTCAGGTAAGACTCAAGAGTTAAAAGTCCTTCCTGCAAAGTTTTTTTTTTAATTTACGAAATAGTGACAATATCAAATTAAACACCAAGAATAAAATATTCATGTCAGCTAGATCAATAGTTAATAATCTATGAATGCATTCCGGAGAAAGCGGCAAACGATCTCCTTCGACTGCATAACTAACGACTGAGCTGATTTCCAACCTTAACAAATATCACACTTCCGTTTGTAAACAAAATAAATAAACCTTTGATAGTTGTAGAGTGAGGAGCGTGGACGTAGCAGTCCTAGTTGAAAAATAAAAAAGATAATATTGTTTTAGATGAGTTAGACATCCCACATAACCAATTGGAGATGACGTAACCAACTGAAAATGACAGCTTAGAGCTGTCGAAAGAGCTATTTAATAAAGAAGAAATTATCAGTTGAGGAAAGACAATACAGCTGTATTATAATTATACCATTCCACAATCCGGCAGTGACCTGTTTAGTAACCCTTGATACCTCTTTAGGTTAATATTAAAAGCACTCAAATATTCATCACAAATATTTATTATTTTATTTCTTTCTTATTATTTTTTTCTTTCTCCTCAACTCGTTGCGCTCTCACGTGGATAACAGTGTTTACTTTGATTTGTTTAGTTTTTTTATTTCAGTAATCTTAAGTTTAATATAACTACTGTTTAATTTATGTAATGGATAAATATATTATTAAACGGCAAGAAATATATGACATTTATTAGGAAGTTTATGCAGCAAACTTGGCGATCAAAGAATCAGAAGCCTGGACATTTTTTTTTTTTTATTATTAAAATACTTTTTTTTGCAACCAATTATTGACTAAATTGGATATTTAAAACCATACATAAAATAAACAATTGTTCCTCCCATTATATTTAAACCAAAAATAATCAGCACATTACAAGGTATTCATATTTCATTTAAAGTCCTAGATCAATTTAAAAAAAAGCCGGTATCAATTTAGGAGGTTAACGTTTTGCCGAAAATCCCTCTGGAACGGGGTCCAGAGCTCAGTGAACTTGTTTCTAATTTAATCGTGTTTGGTCTCTAATTATCCTCTTCCCTCAAGAGCAATTAACCTATTCTCTTGTTCTCTTTCGGTCTGATACGCTCCGACGTTTCCTCCGGCCGGAAAACTTTTTTTTTAGAAACTTTGTTTCTCATTGTTTAAGTCCATCTCTTTGAAGAAGGTTCGCTACTGATTCAATTTATATTATTATTATATCGGCTCATATAACAAGTAGATTTTTGTAAAATCCTAAGGCAAATGCTCTACTTTGTAACAATTTCCATTCCAACAAGCGATCGACTTTTGCTTGTACATATATGCCAAAAAAAAAAAAGGAAAAACATCATTCGGGTCCGCATCTCTGTTTTCCAAATTTAGCGCACATCCTAAGCTATTAATACTAACATTGAGCCAGTGTACTTGAAAAAATAATGCGTGGAATAACTACTATCGTTTTTAATACTTATCGATTCTCCGACCGCTTCTCCTTTACAATCGTTCTGATCAGACGACATAACAATTTTAATGTACGTACAGTATGAAAAGCACATACTGAACACCCAACAATAGCTGAAACCGTCAAACGTTGACGGGACTCCTCATATGATGATAAATAACCCCCAAATAACCTATTCTACGTTAATGAATATCAGTTGATTGTGTTAATTTTATTCAGAATCGCTGTGTATGAGAGTTAACCTAACCAAAATTAACGTTTTGTATTGTGAGGTGACGGGATTCAAGCCAGATAATACTTTAAAAAAAGTGATACTCAGCATTGGTCATGGGCAGTACCCATAAATTGTCTCAAGCTTCAGCCTAAACAGGTATGCATTACGTTCTGTAATAAATTACGTCAACTAAAAAATTCAAATCTATTTTTTATCAAGCTTACCGTTGACTCATCTTCTTGATATCTTGGACACCAGCGACATGACTTCCGAACGGCATCAGTGGAAAAATGAGAACAATCGGTCAAATAGAATTATTAATCTTTCAGCTGTTGTTTGGACATCAATGAAACTAGTGGTTGAACTCTATTAAAACTAATAAATAAATCTCCTAAAATAACAGAGTTATTTTAACAATATAATTGTAATGAGGTTGCCTCATACCATAGAACGAATTAAAAAAAATCATTAAACCCCTTTATTTTTCAAGCTTATTTTTATTCTGATGTATTTCTGGCGATACACTCGTAGAATAATAAATGGTTAAATAAATAAATGAAACTGTCATTTTTAATAGGTGACAGACAATAATGGTAATTTACTTTACGACGGACGAAGTAATAAACAAAGATAATTTGATCTAAATTGCTTAATACTAAGAATTCATAGTAAAAGTTATGTTTAAATAAAAATTTATAAAACAAAGCGATTATAGTCTTATCCATGCCAGGAAAACACGTAGTGGTACATTATCACGAGGAGGTCGCATTCAGGGTTAGTAGAATATACTGAAATAATAATGTCGACTTGTCATAAATATAAGTGAGAACCCTCCCAGCCCAACAACTCTCAGCCCTACCACACAATGGTATACCAATTCAATCGAGCACATACAGAAAATATGGTAGCTGGCGCCATGTTCTGTAGAAGCGAGGAAGAGATTTTCGAATCCATTGCCACCTCCATTTTTTATCAAAAAATAGAACTAACTATTTAGTTATACATATACGACATATGGAAGTACGAGAAACTTTTTAGACCACCTGTGGTACCTGTGTATGCATGTGATTAACTCCTCTTTATAGAGGACAAACCTTATGGTTTGTTTAATAAAGCTTGAACCTCTTCATTATATTTTTATTTATAATTAAATCATGTACACTATTCAGGCACCTTCAATGATTATAATTATGTAAAACAAGATTTATGTAACTACACTAATGGACAATAATATATATCTGATTATGTGTGTTTGAATATATAATAGAATACAGAAAAATTAGTACTAAATATTACACTGTTGTGAGATATAAATGATAGGAAACAACTGTTGTAACAAATTTCATAAATTAACAAGTCGGAGATATATGTTAATAACGTAATATATATGATTGACATTCTCAAGGCCTTAGACCAAATTAGCAGCTTAACTATTTTTAAATTTTTATTTATTTTATTAGTTAAATATTTTTGATATCGTTAACAACTAAATTATACATATATTCTGAATTATTATGAGTGGCAATAGAAAGTAAAAAATGCTATACCCAGCGATTTTCGTAATAGTGGTTAATTATTCAAGTGGCTATTCATTATCCATCATGTTGACAATTAAAGCGGATAAAATGCTAAGTGGTCGATTCCCGCCCCATTTTGTTTTTTTAGCCAAGGCTTGGTACTTTGTTAATCAAAAGCTTCTTAAATAAAAAAATAAGTCTGTCGCATAATTTTATCATTTTGATTTCACTCTGGCTAGTACAAGGACAATATTTAAATTAAAATAAAGAAATTTGATTTATAAAACTAAGCGGTTCGCTTGCTTTTGTAAGTGCCCCGCTCAAACAGATGGACAGCGCAACTAACTCCTTATCTGTTAAATGGTCTTAGATGATCGTGATAAAGCAGAAAAGTTAGAAAAAATATATAGAAAAAAAAGTTAGAATGAGAGTTGGTCAAAGTAATCCAGACTCAGCTAAAGTTCATCTAGGTTCAGATCATCAGCAATCATTCACTATAAAACTGATTACTTTTATAGTCCGTCGTCGGTAAAGGGTTAGTTAATAGTGATTAATATTATACTTTAACATAAATAAAACGAATTAATTAATAAGTAATTTAGCATATCGAGAATATTTTAGTTCAAAAATGTCAACAGGAAGAATTAATCAGTATCTTGAGGGTAATACCAATAAAAAGAGAAGCATTTAGTAAACGAGTTAAACACTATTTTTTTTTTCCAACGGATTGCTTGCCTAGAATTTTGCTTTTATTTTTAAAACTTCTTTAAATAAAAACTTTCGTTCATTCAAACATTTTCTCGAATTATAACAATAGTGGACAAAATATTGAAAATCCTGCGTTATTTTCCCTAATTAATTTGACAATTAGAACTTTAAAGAATTATTGATTATTTAAAATCCACCCAGAAGATGTCTGAATAGACATTTTTTTGTTTTAAAGATAGTTTAGTAATATCTATAATTATTAATTTTTTTTTATTTTTCCCCCCCCCCCATAGCTCTCAAACTTATAAAAATAGGATGTGAAAAATTATTTTGGATTGATGGGTGCCTTTCACTAAGGAGAGTCCCATTTGAAGGAAGTATAAGAAGGATAAGGGGTGTGGGATGCCTAAAGTAGGCGGGTGGATTCGGAAAGGTAGTGAGAGTCTACCTATGGTGGAGCCTAGGGGTACTAGGCATTGGTTGTAGTCGGCCAGGTCATACCTGGCCCCACCCCTGAAGGGGGCTGCACTGTGTCGGCCTATCGGCCGGGAGATCGACCCACCCTGAGCAGGTAGAAGGGGTCATAGTGCTTCGGTTGAGTCGGCCGGGAGATCGACCTCGATCTCTTGGCTGGGTGTGGATTGTTCAGTCCCCGTCAGGGGGCTCGGGTTCTAATATTAATTATTATTATTTTTTTTTTCTTTCATAGCTCCTTTAAATTTACAGATAATTATAAATAATTACAGATCCTCAGGTGAATCTATTTACAAATTATTTTGTATTTCCTATAGTATCACTACATTATATACAGAATTATTAATTGAGGTTAGTAATCTATGTTAATTAGTCAAAAATAGTAACATAGTCGGGATTCGAAAAAAAGATGTAGACAGGCAATAATCATTTACCGAATCAGATTTTCCAATAGATTATTATTATAATAAATAAGCTAAATTCGTTTGGTATTGATTGAAAACTGCTTAACTACCAAGGCTTTTTAAATCAGCTTTTTATTATTCTTTAGCGACTATCAAGGGGCCTCTTGAGTCAAGGATGGGTTTTTTTCTGAATATTAACAGATAGACTCGACGAAATAAGTTAAAATATGAAGGCCAGAATTCTATCACTGTAATATTACAAAAAATAATAACATTAGCCTAACCATAATTACGATTGGATAATCAAAACATTTACCACAATATAGATACACAGCTTAAAGTCATGTTATTACTTTTAATAGGAAATGTTCAGGTATTACATCAATCATGTTCACCTTTGAGGTTTTGTTACGTCGTACCACATTGGGTTTATAGGTTGGACGTAACTAGGCATCCATCAGACCACCATCATATAGCACGGTTCAGTTGATGGATAGGGCCAGCAAACAGAGCAGGTCTAATGCCATATTCGTCATGGTCCTACCCCACTATTAATCCAAAGTAATTAATATGTAAGTAATAATACTTAATTAGGTTGAAAAAACATAATAGTTATGCATGACAATGAGACCATGAATGGCATATTAACTTTATTATGATAAAATTACAATCTCCCTCATTGAGCAATAAGTAATTGTGATAAATGATCTCATTCATACCATATTTACAATTTTCATTCACTCACTCATTCATATAATTTTTACAAACAGCCCAGAGACCTCCCATGTCCACATGGTTGTCACCTCCCTCACATGCGAAAGAGGAAGCGGAGTCTTGGGAAGCCCACCCGGATAAGAACTAGTGGAGGCTGACCATGAGCACGAGAGCCACATGATTTGAGAAACTGGCCATTGTCAGGACTTCTACTGTCACGTATTTATTACAGATCCAGAGGCCTCCGCCGTTTTTGTCTTCGAGGAGGATTATAGGGATGAGTGGCGCAGTGTAATGACTGTGCTAGGGGATTAGGGTGGTTGGATAGGTTACTATTTAATTTTATTAACTTGGAAGGGATGAGTTCTAGAATGTAGGGTATATTAAGGTCGTTATGAAGGGTTTTGTTGCTGACATAATAAGGGGCATTTACTATTGTTCTCAGGACTTTTGATTGAAAGGATTGGATACGCTTGATGTTCGACTTTTTTGCTGTCCCCCATAGCTCTATTCCGTATGTCCAGATTGGTTTAAGTATAACTTTGTAGATTAGTAGTTTATTTTCTATTGAGAGATGGGATGTCCTTTGAAGTAGTCTGTACAGTTGTCCAAAGCGTCTGTTTAGTTCTTGTCTTTTTAGTCTCGTATGTGGGTTCCAGGTCAGTCGTTTGTCGAGGTGGAAGCCTAAGCACCGTAGTGTCTCGGATACAGGGAGAGGAATGAAATTAAAATAAACTAGTGGACAAGACTTGCGACAGAGGGTGAAGGTAATGCGGGAACATTTTGCTTCATTAACTTTGATCCGCCATTGGTTGCACCAATACTCGAACTCATCAAGGTGTTTTTGAAGGTTATGGGATACTATATCGGGGTCTGGATGGGATGACAATACTACAATGTCATCTGAAAATGTTTCCAAGAAGGTATTGGGGATAGAGGGGCACATCAGCGGTGTATAGATTATAGAGGATGGGACCCAGGACGCTACCCTGTGGAACATCGGCTTTTATGGGATAGCATTTAGCATATTCTAAACTACAGCGTACTTGGAAGAAGTGGTTTGAAAGGTAGTACTGTAGGATTATGAAAACGTTCTGTAGTATATATCTTTTATCTATATATGTAAGTTTGAACGTTACCGCCGAACTTCGGCACATATGTTAGGTCCCTACAGAGCGCGCTAGGATCGAAGATGCTCCGAGTTGTAACCTCCTGAATATGGGTACTCTTGTTAAGACAATGGTCAACACTTATTATCGACAATTGTATTGATTCAGGTTAGTTATAAGTTTTATTTGTTTATTGTAATATTTGTAGCGCTAGCTAATGTGTACATATGTTTAATATTACAGTTCTAAACTGCATCTGCAAGTGTTCGATTTATAACCTGAGAACCTCCACCTCCTTTAAGTTTCTGAATTCGAAACTTACATATATATAGCTTGTAAAGCAAACCTGCGCGCCAAACCCTGTCAAAAGCTTGAGCTATGTCCAGAAAGGCAGCAGTGCAATACTGTTTGGTTTCAAGGGCTGTGGAATAGATTATTAAACACTCAATTAACAAAATCTCAATCAATCATACAAAGAAGTTTAGATGAACGGATTATGTCTGCTCCAAACACAATAGGAAATATATAACAATATATTGGTGGACTGTACTTTCCCATTAACTGCAGTTAATCCATGAATGTCGCCAATAGCGTACAGTTTAAATTGTCTTTTAGGTCCTTTGGGGTCCGGGTTCCAAACCAAATATTCAAAGAATTCAGTCAACGTTATCTGTAATAATTCACCACATGAATGACACCCCAATGTAAGTAAGCAGAAATCGACGACAAATACCTACATGCACACGTACATCCATTACGCACCAGAGAAAGTTAAACGTAATTCTACACAACACACAAAGAATATCCCAAAACTTTCATCCGCCACACTGCCTGCGAACTCACCACAACTCAAGCGCAACTGTCAGGGAGAGATCACGTGGGTTGATTGATGTCATCATTTTGACGCATGTCTGGAACCACGAAGGACTGATGGATGAGATAAGTACAAGAGTCATCCATACTACTAATAGTGACGTGTTAACGGCTAAATAAATACGTAATTGTTGTATAAATAAACAAATTTTAAGAACTATGTAAGAATTGATAAGTATTGATCAAAATATAAACGTTTTTGCATCGAACAATGGAAGGTTAGTAATCAAGCTTATCTTAACTGTCACGTGATATGAAAGTCCTGAGCATGAATCCTAAATGAACAAAGAACTTATTCGTTTTTTTAAATAGAAATGGGTGGCTATAAGGTGTCCCACCTTTCACCCTAAATAAGGACACACATGGGTGTAAATAAATAAACATGTTACATAAACATAAGTTTAACCTTTTAATAGCGTTGTTTTCATTTGGGAGTTCGATGTGATGGATCCCTTGGCAGGATTAAGAAGTAACTTACCTGTGAACAAACAAAAAACAAATCTAAAAACGTTATCAATATAAAGGTAAATTATAATATTAGAAATCATTAAATAGTAAATGATATCATTCCACTACCTAAGATTTAGATTTATTGACTAAACATTTAAAGTAGTATCATAGCCTTCATTGTTCAAGTATTTATAATAAAAATACCTGTTTGGTTCTGTCAGCTAAATCAATTATACTAAATTAAAAATTTAATGAATAAAACAAATGAAAAACAAAACGAAGCATTAAAAAAATGTACTTATCTCGACTTAAAAACATATGGATAATACTATAAATGGCAGTTAAAATAATGAAGACAAAGAATATTGGAAGAGCTTCCCCAAGGTGTTTATTTAAGAATGTCTATAATTTCCCACTTTTAAAACGGGAAAACCACTTAAACACTTGAGTTTTTCCCATAGCATCATGCTTGTAGGCCGCTTTTAACATTTCAAGAGTTTATGTGTCAGTTTTCCCAGGGAGGAAGCAAAAATTCACGGCCGCATGGTGTTCATTAAAATCAGCTATTACAAAAACGCCGAGCGCGCAAAACTATTGTGACAAATAAATTAACATAAGCAGAACTAAACCTTCTCCAGTGACGGCACTTGGAATGTTGACTGGCGTTGTTTTACACAGTCCTACGGGCGAAACCCGGTACAACAAAAACTCCGCCACATCCATCATTTCGTTTTTTTAAGGGTATCCCATCGTATAATGCCCAATAATCTCTATTGAGTTCTCAGTAGGAGAGCTAGGTATGAAAAATTAAGATGAACAAGCTTCTTGGTATCTGTAATATTCAACCTATCAAGTATTCATTTCTACTTTATACTACGTCTAACAACAATAAATACCGAATTAATTTTAAAATCGATTGAAATGTCCGATTTAATTATTTTCCTAAAATTAGTCTTATTAACTGTGTTTAGGTTTTTTTTAGTCATTCAAAGTTATCTTCAGAAAAGCTTAAAAGAAAACATTCTGATTTCTTTAAAACTACCATAAGACAAAAAAATTCATTTAGTCAACTAGTTTGTCGTATTTCGCCTCAGTCTGTCTGCAGCTTATAAATATTATTTTATTTGTATGGTATATTTTCAGTAATTAGTTGCATGATTGTAATTATACAAACCACCGCAAGTACAAATCACGAAAAAAGTTAAACAAATTGATTGCCAAGAGGAAAACTCCAGACTGTAGAGTAATCGGGATGCGGTCCAATTGTAGCCTATAAAGCTGCAGACTTAAATAGACCGGGTTCTACTTGGAAAAGTAGGTCCCTTCCGCAATATCTTATGCTGTTGGATCTTCCTTTTCCTCTCTCACACTTATTCAGTATTTGGGATATCTCAGTGCTGGTGATCTGCACCTTCGGTAGATAGCTACATGGGTGTACTCGCGTTACTCGCTGCAGTGGAACGGTTAATAAGAGTTTAATATATATAATATTGTCCTAAATACAATTGATGTGATTTATCATGATATTAAAGAAATATGGGGGATTGTACTGATGCATTTAAGTTAGCCGGTTTATACGGTTTTTATCTACATAATCCGATCTTAACTCGTGTCCTTTAAAATACTATCTAAAACTACCATCTGACATGTGTGGACTCGGATGCTCTTACACTTTTACTCTCTTGGGCTCACCAAATAAGTTTAAACAATGGATTTTGCTGGAAAATAAACCCCCCAAAACAAACAGTAATCTATGGCGTTGAGATATTTAATTTAATACCCAACTAAAAATATTTATTTTATATTACCACTTCATTAATTAATCACACCAAATCATATTTTGTGAAGTTATAGAATATATGGGACTTCCTTGTAAAATAACATGTCTATAGATTGAGCAAGGACTTCCCATCTCTAGAACAAACTGACTTCTGGTTTTGAAAAAATCTACGAAAGCAAAAACCTAATGAAAAAGTCAATTTCTACTTTTTAATAAAGCCGAAAGCAAGGAGTACCACAATCAACAATGATATAACTGTCAGCTTAAGATCAGGCTGTTTGTATGACATGTCTAAGAACTGAGTTAGCAGCCATTTTTCTTCTGCCGTAGCATAGTGTACCACCGTTTGACTAGATGCTCCAGACTGTCCAACGACGATTATAATAGTTGCAACGCGCGCGCACACACACAAAGGACAATACAAAGTGTCACAATACAAAGTCATACAAAGTGTGACAGATATAAGGGTTGACGCCACCATACTTACTGGGCAAGGACTCTTGGGTATCCGATGACACAGGAAGGGCTGCTACCTGGGTTTAGGTTGATGGAGGACCTGGTACTGGCAAGAGCTAGTATGAATACAGTAAGGAGAAGATACCAGCGAGCATGGTACAGCCAAAGGTTCCAAGCGCTACAGGAGGAAAACAGAATGCAAAGCAGAGAGGCGTGAACTCCAGCGGGGAGTAAAGGGGATTAGCGATGCTGGAAAGAAATTTCCGAAGAGGTAGACGAGGACCCATAGGGAAGGCCTTTCAAAGAAGAACAGGAGGAATCCACTAACAACATTTGACGCACCACGTGTCGGCTGAGAAGCTCAAATGATAGAAATGGCTGGAGAGGCGAACGCGGGAAAGAGGCGCGAAGTTTAATTGTACCATGACCCCACTAGATGTGAGGAACGCCTTTAATTTGGCGAGATCAGCGAGATGGAGCTGCATTTTCAACGCCCTGCAGGAAATGTGCTGTGACCTTTTCGAACCTTAGGAGGATAGTCAGCAACTACTTTAAGGAAAGAAACTTGATATGTACAACGGAGGATGGGCTAAGGAGGTTCATGGTGAATGGTGGAGTGCCCCAGGGTTCAGTGCTGGAGAACGCTCCAGTAGAGAGGAAGTGGTCCTAAGAAATAACCAAGAGTATTACACTGATCCGCAATCGGCTGGCAACCATGGGGCTGCTGCTGGAAGACTGCAATACAGAGCCCCTTCTTATTAGCAGCAGGAAAAAGAGGGAACAAATCTCTCAAAGTGTGGGTAGGCAAGAGATCTGATCCGTGTCTTCTTTGAAATTTCTCACGGTGAGCATTGAGGAAAAGGTCCGGTTCAGGGAGAAAATCCAGGGGGTGTGCAATAAGGTGGCTAGAATACCCAGGGATAGCCACAGGTTGACGGAACAGGGGCTTGGATAAAATGGAGTGTCTTAAAGGTGATCAGCCTTACGGGGTACAGCCTCGTACGAAGTGGCATGTATAGGGGCCAGTATGTACCCAATAGAACTGATCGCCGAAGAGAGGAGGCGCTCGTATCACAGAAACAACAACATTCCTATTGCAGAAGAAAGAAAAGGAGCAATCAACAGGTGGCAACGCCGCTGAGGTATGGACTTGGACGTGAGATGGACCCACTGATAGATTTGGACTGGACGATGCGGCGGAGTGCCCGGTGTTCAAGGCGGCGGAGAAGAGCATGGAACATGCCTTTTTTTCTCCAGCTTCCGCATTCAGGAAAATAGAGAAGAGTTTCGTCCGGTCTGCGGATCAAAATCGACTGTCAATAACATCGTCATCTAGCTGCTGCTCTCCCAGGAGTGCTAAATGGCTGGCCAATGCCTAGCGGCATCTACCATCAGGCAACTAAGGAAGGAGGAGAGCCAGGAGGTAGCATGGTGATAAGAGGCGGCATACAACCACTACCCCTCCATGATGAAGTGCCTATCGGTGGTCACGTGGAGGGTGGAAACTGGTGAAGCGAGGCCATTTTATAGGCAATAATCCCACACACAGTAAATTAGGGGCCTATCCACATATGTTCGAAGATTTCCACTTCCACTTGCAACAAAAAACATAGCTTGTTCCGAAAACATTCTGCACTCCGTGCTAAGTTGTTTAATGTGAGGATACTTGTCGTACTAGCAGCGAGACCAGCCGGGTGGGTTTGCCTTTTACAATCTGAACTGCGGTGCAAGGCTAAATAAAGTACCTATATCTCTAGTCACTATAGTTTAACTATAGTATTGGACTCCGTATGCATGAAAGGTAACATGAGTAAAAGAGGCCAAGGACTTGCAGGCTGGGGACAACGGTGCCATTTCCTGCCACCGAACAGAGCATTCACCTTTATACTGATGGCAGTCAGGCAGAAGTAAGCAATCAAATGGCCTGCCTTTGTTGCCAATGGCTCATCTAAATAAGTGGTAAGTACAATCGGAGGTAGATGCCTACATGCGGTCTGCACTCATCGCCCAACAAATACGGGCCAGGGATCTTGACAGATATTATCACAGTGATATTCCCTCATTTGGAACGTATTCAATTAAAATACACATACTATAAAATAGACAAAACTAATTTTTTTAGGACATCGATTTTCATCGAAACTATTAGTCTACAACGTCCCGATATACCATGGTATAGTAGTATATTGACGTTATGATATACTTGCATCAGGTCCTATAGTGTGAGATGAGAGGATGCAAGCTCTAGGGTCGCATATTTAGAAAACATATATTTTTCAGTCTTCCGCCATAAAAATAAATTTTACAAACCAACGACACAACTTAATGCTTCACTTAAGCGAATTACCGTCCCAAATTGTGTTATAACATTTTTGCGTTCACGCGTTTATTTTCCCAAATAAAATTGCGATAATGGTCAGTAGAGAGCTTCAGCTCCCAGCTTTACGGCTTATAGTTATAGTTATATAGAATATGTAATAAACATTAGCATTATAGCATATACGTTGGATGTACTGACAAACCCGTTTGGACAAAACCCTTCATATCCAGCTGTATCAACAGCAGGATGGCAGTTGACGTCAGCGGAAATGTTTGCCTTTAATTTACAAGCTGCGAATACCTCAGTTACTGCTTCACAACCGCAGGTTAAGATCAAAAATTACACAAATACAAAGATGATTCTATATTGGGGCGAGCTACATAAAAACCAATATATATATATATATATTTATAAACGAAGCGAGATCAATGTGTTACAGTGCTCAGGTCTCGTATTATATCGATGCCCTTATTGGTAAATTAAACATATCCCCCCAAGTGGTTTTTAATGTTACTCGATTGCTATAGTACCGAAATATCAAAGCATTTTAATAAACGAATTTAATAGATATCACATATAATTTAGGTATACGTATTAATAATTGTTAATTTAATGAGAGATTTATTTCTCTTTTTTAAACGCTTGACAGGCACTAAATCTGAAATCAATAATAAGAGATACCTTTTTCGTGGCTAAATTCAAATTAGGAATTGCTTGGTCGAAACCGACCGTTAAGATATGTTCTTTGATTGCTGTCATCAGAAAATATTAAAAGATTGTAGCATAAAAAATCGCAAATATCATCGTGTTCCATGACTCAATTGATTTATAAAATAAAGTCTGCATAGGGAACATACGTAGATAAATCAATTTATAACTATACGATAATTATTAACTATAATTATACGATAGTTAATTATTATTATTATTATTACGATTATGAACTATACGAAATTTACAGTTCGATTTTCAAATTAAAGATTCGTTCATTTTATTGTTTGAAAAAGAATAACAAAATGTTATATCTAAATAAAGTCCTGCTGGTTTTACCGTGGTAGAATTGTTTTGTAGCTGTAGATGACAGACAAAAGCTATCACTATCATTATAAAGCCATGGACGAGATTATCCTCTAAAAACCTAAACAAACCACCTCGTCCACCCAATGCAAATATTTATATAAAAATATATTTTTGTTACAGTGGGAATTAAATGGCGTGCTGTCATCGACTGGAACTGTGAACCACGACAGTGACGAAAGGAGGATGGAGGGAAAACTCGGTAGGGGAAAATAAATTTTCCCACCCCAGCAGCCCTGCTCCCGCCAGATCAATATGACCCGGGGAGGGGGTAGACCGGTCCTCTTATCAAACACCTAACTCTTATCAATAATTAGTCTTTCCATTCACGTTTCTAGTCTCTGGGGTCCACCCTGGCAAGTTCTCATAACATATTCTTGTCATTCTCTGGAAGCCTTATTTGCTCCTCTTGTTTGATAAATATCAAATAAGACTGGGACAAACCAAGAGTGCCATTTTCGCGATTTCCCTCTCAATTAAATAATATTATGAGGATGATATTTGCTAATCATGAGCAAACATTTGAGCAATAATATTAATTATTGCCATGCCCAAAGGGAGTCTAATTTCAAACGGACGAAGTACAATCGTCTAACAATGCTGATTAGTTGGTGGTTAAAATAAAATAACGGTAAGAGATTCAATATTTCAAAGTAAACAAGTCAGCCTCGTTTCTATATCTTTATAAGTTTTCTGAAACTGCGTACTACCAAATACACATTAAACACAGGAACGGTAAAGATATTCCAAACAGTAATATTTTTTAAAGCGACGATATAAATCGATTACTTTCATGTCGATATTAATACATTTTTGATCGGATAATCGGCAATAGCCTCCTGTTTATGAAAAGGCGTCTAATTCCACCCACACTTCTTGTTCATGTATCAGGCGATACTCTGTACCTAATAAATAAACCAATGCTGGATATAGTGCACAGATGCGTTAAAGTAAGAATTAAAAAACTATATCCCGGAAGAAGAAAGGATGGCGGAGAAAACAGGAACAAGATAAAGAGGCTATGTGTCAATCTCTTTCCGTTCCAGCTATGTGGGGCTTCCGATTCCAGTCGCTATAGCGCAACCCCGTTCCAGGCGTCACTGGAGAAGCTAAAGGTTGGGATCATTACACGCGTTAGCGGTCCTACAAGATTGTGAACGAGACCGGTTATGCCGGCAAGGTGCTTTACAGCATTGGCAGTGCACTTTGAATTTATATCATTTGTTGTGTTTATATCATCTTCACCACGAATAAATTGAAGTTCCCTCTTAACCCCTTCCCAACCCTCTTCACGGATCAGACAAGCACCCGCCTACGTTTCCATATTTTATCAATAAATTTTATCGGTGACCATCGGCGGAGTTCACGATCGGAGCTAGGAGCGCGGGAATAGCCCGGCCTTTGACCTGCCTATATAAGGCAGAAATTCTGAGCGTTTTCAACCAGGCGGAACCAGACACTTGAAGTGGACAAGGCCCTCTCTCCCTGCACTGACGCTTATTTCTCTACTCAAACCATGGCTTTATTATTTAACTACTTATGCGCCTCTCCTTCCTAACCTTACTACGTTTTCGTCCGGCGATGAAGACCCCACACCTTCCTAGTGAGATTCTCTGGCCACATCACGCTGAAACTAGCACATCCTTCGAAGGGATCTCTTCCATGTAGACGACGGTCTCAGGGGACCTACAAAATGTACCTAGTAGCGTCTCCACCAGCGTTCCAGTCTGTCTCTTTCCGGTTAACATTCGCTTTTGGGATCCGGACGGTTTTCGCCTCCCCTCAGATACTGATTGTGAGCTCGTGGTCATTCCAAAAACACGTAAATTACCTATAAAACCTAGCCTTTACCTTTTCTCCTGAACATAGTGTAATGTCGGCGCACACCTTCTAAGATCGTAAGGAATCAGATCAATAAACAAAATACGAATCAAGCTGCCTGCCGACTAGGCCGTTAGCAAAGGTCAAACACTGCAGGTTTTCATTTATCTCTTTCTTGAGCCGGGCAGGGCCGGGTCGACGAGACCTTCCCCCGGCGGGCGCCTCTCCGACCACATTTTAAAGTACTTTATTTTAGCAAGTTATTTGTTAGCGTAATCCTAGGCGGTTTTCCCACTATTTCAGGATTAGAATGTCGTAATCAGAACTACTCAAATAAGCTTCTACTTCTAGGAAATAGAGGTAGGTCATAGGTAAGTCGCAGATTGAAGTCAAAGCGTTCTTTGAGTGTATGGGCAGATCAAAAATTTTCTGGTTATATAGTGATTCAGTTGTCTTTTAGTTTAGTAGTCGGTCAGTTGTTATTATAACTCAAGGTCGAGGAAAAACGCTCCTAAAACTTTGTGACGTTCTCAGTTTTTAGTTGCGTCTATGGCGCGATTGAAGAACTCTATATTACGAAGATTAATGTATAACAGAAACGTAACATAACAAAATCCTTATAAGTCGAAATTCTCACAACCTTGTTTCCTTTCTTGTAACATATTACGTGCCTAGAGCATTAATAATGCTTTTAGCTTCATCAGATGTTTCCCAATCATATATATAATTTTTGATTATATTGATTGATCTCATGTTTATGATAAAATCCTTTGAACCACCAACGTTTATAGCACTTACATTCTACCACAGGTTTTCATTTTTTTTTGTTATTTAGCTACCTTACGGAGCGTAGTTTTCTACCATAGGCCCTAATTTGTTTAATTTACATACGCACGCTTAGCGCACTTAAAATGAAGGAACTAATTACGATAAACTAGTAATTAATCTAGAGAAAGATCGTATTGCTTTGGGATTGGGTTTCTTGTAAAATGAACACGATATAAGAAAAAAAAAAAAGAGTAATAAACATTAATCTCGGCGTGTAGATAGGCAGATATCAAGCGGAAATGACAAATAAGTTCTATATTTAGTAAGAATAGGCGCAATTTACATTTTTTAACTTTTTTATATCATATGCCTCTTCTATAATGCTGCTTAGTTGTAACATAAGTATGAACAGGACATTATTATCTCCAATGTTTAAATAAAGCAACAAGCATAAAATTAATCATGAATATTGCAATGCTTCAAAAACCATTAAAAATAATTTTATTAATCATTATAATGTGTATTGTAACAATATAAAAAATGTTCTGTTGTTCTTCAAAAAAAATATTAAATTTTTATCATTCCGTGACATTATATTTTTCGTAAATTCTTAAGTACTAACCATTGGTTGTAAAAGATAAGTGCATCACTTAAGCTTATTCAATTTGCTTTGAAAATCTTTGCGAAAATTTTAATTTAAAAACATAGACGTTGCGTATAATAGAGAAGAGAAGGAAAATTTAAGTTTCTCACTCTTTTGCCATTCATACAATATTACATGAATTTAGGTTAAATCGGGGTTGGAAAAAGTTATTCACGTTATTTCATACGTCTCATTTTAACAGTTTTAAGATTAATTCTATTTTTTAAGATATAAAATAACTGTTAAATTAAAACATTTATTCAAACTATAAAGTATAAACAATTGAACTTTTTTCATATAATAGTTTTAGTTCAGGTAAGAATTAAATTTACCTAATTTATTATCTTAATGAATATTAAGTCCGTAAGAGTCTGTCAGGGCATAAATGGCTCGAATCTGAATTGGGAATGTTTTTTTTCTTTTTCTTTTGCCAATATTCAATGTACTTTTCAGAGTTATTTTTGTTACCTTTCAAGAAAATTTCAAAAGTTGTAGTATTCTGTAGCTTTACCTTGACTGATTTTGAAATATCAGTAATAATGGAGCTTTAATGAACAATAATAACATTTTTACCACTCCAGACAAAATACTTGATAGTCCTTCTGTCTTAATCAATTATTTTCAATGCTGCTCTTTCCATCAATGCTTTGAGAAAAAAACAACAATAGAACCATTCTTCTCGTTTTGAGAGCGTAAGTGCTATAGAAATAATCAACCTAAGGGCTCGCCTAAAATTTTCATCCTGTTTATTAATGACACTCCCACTCAAAAAAATACCAAGATACCCCTATTTGCCAACGACGCCTCCATCAAAAGTTCATTAAGGATAGACACAATAATAAAAAAACAATCAAAACACACTCTATAAAATTTTATTTTTTTCTGATTTCGGAGCTTAGAATAGAAGGCATAATTTACACCAAAAGGAGACCACACATTTCGGCCACTATTAAAATTAAAAACGCCTAAATTCCAACACCATACGATACGAAACGAAAAAACATACGCAGGAATCGGTATATTGAACCGGTATATCGGCATTGAACTATGTATAATATATTATGCGTATATATCGTATCAAAAAAAAAAGAAAAAAAAAAGGAATATTGATTTATTAAAAAGTAAGTAAGAGCTATCTTGAAAAGCCGTACATGAGCCGCGATGATAATCAGAAATGACCTTTTGTTTACCTTGCATGGGAGCTATAAGATATAATACCTACGAAAACTCCAATGACCAGCTTTCTCCCAGACCGCGTTACATAACCGTGGCCAAAGCTCCTTTGCCTTTGCAACGTTGCGATAGAATTGGCCACATTTCGTCGGGGAAACCTGCCACAGCTCCACAATTGCTCTAATCTCAGGCTGAACTCTCTCTCTTTCTCGTAAGGAGCAACGAAATAGAAGCCAACAGGGGAACAAAAAAACCTTTTCGAACTTCGTTACAAACGAGCTTTACTCTTTAAGATCGTTACCGAATTTAGTGCACCACATTAGCATTAGCAGAATCCCAATGCAAAATAACTGCTTTCGTGGCCTTGTAAGTATTGAGATACAGTGAGTGGTATTTGGAGTTAATAAATACATATATTTATTACTAGATTGCCATTTGTAGATTCATAGGTTTAACAATTTAGATTTCAATGGATGTACCCGTTAGAATATTAGTTTAGGGTCATCATAGAAAGATTTTCATAAAATTTATTTCCTGAGGACGTATCAACATAGCTACTATGTATGTGTAAATGTGAGAAGGTTTAAGATATCTAGAGGAAATGGTGTGGGGACATCAATCTAAGCTGGTATTCCAACGAAAATATTCTAATCTAACAATTTCTAATTTAGAACTAATGCATAAAATTTAAGTAGGTTTTATGTTATGAACTGCTGTATCAAAAAGCAATGAATTAACCTTAGTGTTAATCAAAGCGATCCATATATCATGTCCTGAAAAAGTAGCAAGAAATTATTAAAAATCGGCTATATCTTCTAAAATGTTTAATTGTCGGAAACAAAAAAATAAAATAAGAATCAATAAATTTCAGCTCCACATAGGGCCCTGAAATCATTAAAATTTCGTTTTCCGGAATCATTTTGAATGTCATAACAAGAATAAAATTATATTTATAATGTCATTCACACTTTAGTTTCGAATAAAGACTAAAATCGAATAAAGACAAAAAGATCGAAACATAATTCGCAAACCTTTCTTGACTTACTAAAGTATAAATAAATAGTAGTCATATTTTTATAGTTTTGTTTGAATCGAAAAAAACATCCATTTAAAGTTTCAAACTAAAGGTTCTTAAATAGTAATGGACGTAAATCCCAAAATAAGTTGCCACAAAAGGTCCATAATCAATCACACTGAGATATTTATTATTTTAGCCGAAAGGATGTGAACATGTTTATTTTCTTCCAAAATTTATCCTGAGTTCTTCCAACACCCTCATACCATTTTAACCTTTCAGGCTCTTTTTCATACAGTATGCTTTTATGGACACCAATTACAATTTCGAGGACAAGCGACTTTAGGCGCATACCCTTCGTTGGGGTGGGGGGTCATAATAAGGCCGCTGAAATTGTTTTTGTGTCAAAAATGATTTTTTTACCGTAGGAATAATTTGTGTAAGAACTAATGAGCATTGGCCCACTGTTTTTGTAGATAAATTTGATCGCTAGTTCCGTTTGCACTGGGAAGGAAAGTAGTACATCTAATCAAACAAGATACATTAATTTTAACGAGGGACAGTGAACGAACCAATAATGAACGCTGTCGATTATTCAGCGGTTGAGGGAAAAGAAACAATTCATAAGAAGGTTTTCATAGGTTCTGGCTAGATAAGGTTAATAACCCAAAAATAACCAGACATCGTAGCACAAATTTGTAGTAAATAATTATTTGTTAGCTGTTAACACGTATATCGTTCAGTACATCTTTAGTTCCAGTTCTATTTAACTTTTATCTTAGCACTATTTTTCAACGAAGTCCGGTTCAAATCCGACATCAAAAATCATAGGACTACATAATTATGTACAAGCGCTTTCTGCAGCTCACGTTAACTTGAAAACAAGAGGTCCTAAAAAATATAAATAAAAAAGCTGGCAGGTTCTTCGCACATGTAAGTTTATCCATCAGTAAGTTCCAGATATGTAGATGTCCAGATTAAGATGTAGCCGCTATTATGTTACTCAAAAAAACAGGTAACGACGATAATTTTATAAATCGAATCAAGTGCTAACAATCTTATTATCCTTAATATCGGGAAGACTTCCAACAGACACTCTTACCGCTTTATATATTATTTTATTGTGAATGTGATTTTAATAAATTACTTTTATCCTCTGTTGAAGTAATACTGTTTTCCATTATTTTATTTTGGCTTTTCGCATTGAATTAACAACTTTTAATTTACATTCATAGGTACTGTAGCATATGATGTTTGTGTCATGTCTATCAACCCTTGAGGATGGCAGCATCTGAATGCGCTTTTGTAAAACGTTTTATCTGTTGGCCAGACATATAGAACACTTAGCTTTTGCTTTTTAATTTTATACAATGAATAAAAATCCCAGCCATCAAGTAAAAATAGGGGAACCGAGACAAACAGGGGCGACCAGATTCATGACCAAATAGGGGCAGAACAAGTTTCCAAAACAAGGCAAACGTGAATAATATATAATTATATAGATCATAATCTCCAAAATTCAATATTTTTGAGTAAAGTATCTGTCAACAAGTTTAGAAAGTGGTTTCCATATATTTTCACTTATGTTCCCAAAAAAATTTCCAGTAACTGCCTACTCGAAGACGTGGGGTATAATAAATGTCATCAGATCTGGATGGAGTATATTTAGAAAACGGCATCTGGCTTTTAGAACGACGCGTAAGATAGGAGGAAGAAAAGAGAACCAAACCCAGTTAACCACAATGAAGTGGTTGAAGTTCCTCTCACATAAGTTAAAATTAGAAGTTCGAACTTTCACCGCTTGATTCAGTTTTTTATGCTGTTTCAAAATTAAGCGTTGCACCTATAATTTAGTATAACATTGGATCAGATGATCTTTACTTAAACACGAATATTAGTGATCAATATTTTTGTAAGGACAGCGAGTTCTCCTATCATTTACTATCATTTATGATTCACTTCCTAATTAAAAGCATGCATTATATTTAATTTACTTTTTTTTCATTATTATTTACATTATTTTCAGGATTTTTATTAGTTTTTGTTATTCACTTGTAGCTAGAAAATTATTGAGAAATATTATATTTTACAAATACTGTTTTCTCAAAAAAACTACAACAAAAGCATAGTGTTTAGATTAACACATAAGAAATAAAACATCATATAGAATGGGCTTTTCTATATATCGTATGCATATGAAGTTTAACATTTTTTATATAGTTATAAACTCTACAGCACTATGACGGGGCATATGGAAATTTGGTCCTTTTTTGGTATCATGGATAAAAATTTTAAGTAATGTGGAATGTAGTTTTTATGGAAATCTAACAATTTCAATTTAAATGTTTATGATAAACTAAAAAAAAAAATAAACATAGTAATAAGAATACAACAATCACATTACACGTTGGACTGATCAATATCAGTGAGAATTTTATTCATCATAAATATATTTACGATAGTTTAAAAAATGTTTACGTTTAGTGAGAGTACAGTTATATACAACATATTTCAACAATATTTTGCATATTATTTGTTTGGAACACCCCGATTTTTCGTTTTCCTTTGACCTCTAACTACTAATTGATCAACAGGTACTTTTGGATTCGTAACAATACATGCATACTATAAAAACATCACAACCAACAATACAAATTTATTTAAAATTAAACTATAGTACAAAGAAAAAACTTAAAAAATCAAACCTTTCTATGTGACCCTGTTGCAGGTATGCAAGAATCAGCGGAGATGATAAGAAGCAAACACTAATAATACACTTGCTACACTGGCCACTGACACTAATTACACATAGACGAAATACACAAGCTCGCCAGCTCAACCGAGGGTTTTCACTGAAGGAGAACAGCACCAGCCTTTCACTGGTGACTCACTGGCGCAGGTAGTTCTGGCTTCCATCCCCACTCAGCCAGCGATGACCTGTTAGCTGGTGCTAGTCGGGTTTTTTTGTCGGGCTCATCCTTACCAAGCTCGACTGGTCTTTGATCTGCAGCTATCATCTATTCACCGTTATACCAACCACCATTACTACTAATCCTATAAACTAGTAGTTCATTGAACTCACCGAGTTATTTTTTCATTTTGTCAAATATCAATAGGATACTTTTAGCATGCTATATAGTTTAAATTGAAAACAGTACAGCATTTAAATTTAATCTATCCGTTACAACGAAATTATTTATAATAGTTTGTTATAATTCGCATTTTGACAATGGTCTAAGAGTATAGATATATAAAATAAAGTAACGTAATAATGAAATCCAATTTATTAATATATATAATAAATAGGTATATAATAATAAATAAATATATATCATATAAATGATCATTTCATTAGAGGTCTTCTTCCATGGAGGTAGATTGAAGGAAGAAAGTATATGGAGAAGCATATGGAAGAGGACGGCTAGAGAGCTCAATTAGAAGGAGACATCTGGTGGCCAAGGTGTTTTAGACGGCGAATATGGTAAAACGAGTTACGGGGAAGATGGATCAAGGGTTTAGTATGGCCAGAAGTTGAAGTGTGGAAATTCACACATCTACTTTCAATTAGGGAAGTAATAAATGGAACGGGGATGTCAGAACAGAGAGTTTAGATGGGTAAAAAGAAAGGAGAATTGGCAATTTTGCGGAGAATTATTAATAGAAGACACTGGTATTTTCGAATGTTGGACGTTCTGGCTGATCCTACAGTTCTAGTTCGCATGTCATGGCTTGTCAAGCAGTATTCCAACTGGTTTGTAACTTCTTGTCGTCGGGTCAACACGAGATATTTCACCTCTGTTTTTTTTTCAAAGGCATTTCGACTTGATTAAATGAAACTCAAGGACCATATTTGGGGGGTCCCCAATAGTATCCCACTCAGATCTTTATAAACCTAGGTGAAAATATTAATAAGAAACTGGTGCTTTAGGCATCAATGTTTAAGCACTGGGTTTTTTGAGGGGTATGTAAATAGTTCCTGGAGATCCATCCATCGAGGGGTGAGCACAAGGTGGGATGCTATGGTCAAAATTCTCGCAGTTATTTCAAAATCTGGCGGGACCGTAACTAACCATTGGGATTGGGTTTTTTTGGAAATTTCTTTTCACAGACACATGAATTTCTCACCATAGGCATCCTGTAAGTATATTTGTCAGACGCATTTAATTAATTTATAAAACCGATTACCATTGAATAATCAATCTATGTTGCTACCATGGCTTGAGAACACACAATTTATCTATTTTCTACATAACTACTAAGTTTTCTACATCTCAAATTCGGTTCAATGTTGGCGAACGAATTGATAGGACGATTCTACTTAAAAAAAAACGAACTTAGAATCCTCCCTCTCCATAATTGCCAGGCTAAGACCTGACATAATGCTCCTACTGGAACCGGTTACAAAGTGAACAGAAAGAATTGTTAGCCCACAAAGTCAACGATAAGATGTGTTTTTACAGCTATGACAAAAAGAGAAACTAACACCGCACCCACCAACCATGAACTTAGATAAAGACGAACGCAGTATTAACGTACCACTCTCATCTGGGTCCCCCACCCTAACACCACGCCTTCAAACCCCTGAACAAGGGTCCACGCTGATGATTATCGCAGTACAGGCAACAAAAAGTAAATGGGCACAATATCATGTGTACTGAGCAAAAGCCCTTTTGCCTAGAAATTTTTATTCCGTTTCAGAAGATGCCTAAAGTTTATGAGTAAAGAAAAAAATAAATTATTAGCTGTGATTATTAAACTGTACCAAAAACCTTAGGTTCAGTGGTACCACAGGTGTAACAGGCCGATAAGTCACGTGACAATGTTTTTATGGACAGAAATTGACTGATAACAATTATTTGGGTGCCAATGAGTGAGAATATTTCTTAATTTTTCCCTATAAAGTCGTAAAGGGAATGAAATAAGCACGGTTTGTTCTCTACAATTGGGATCTCTATGTCTATAAGTCAAACAGGGATTAACAAAGTTCTAATCAGATAAAACTGATCTGATCAAAATCTTTTGCTGTAATCATAAAGCACACTGGCTTTGCTAAAACCAACGAAACCTTAAAAAAAGACGAATATCTAAAAAATGTAAAGAGGAATCATACACTTGTAGTGCCCGCGAAATCGGATATTAACTACCTAGCTTTAGGATTCATCCATTTGTGTACTCGATTAATAAGAGCACTCGAGCTTGCTATTGGCCAATGGTATAGCGAATGTCTCGTAATTACTGACTCATATAACAAAAGAGAGAAACCAACACCGCACCCACCAACCATGAACTTAGATAAAGACAAACGCAGTATTAACGTACCACTCTCATCTGGGTCCCCCACCCTGAACCCACGCTTTCAAATCCCTGAAGAAGGGCCCACGCTAATGATTATCGTAGTACAGGCAAAAAAAGCATCATACGCTTTGTCAAATCATTTTGACGTCTAGTACAATCATCATGGGTTCGATCCCCACTATTTAGATTCTATGCGTTGTTGACATAAATAGGATCAATGACAAATGACTCCTTACTTAACATAGTATTCAAGTATTCAGATATCTTGAGGGGAAATATTAACTATCTGTTAATTCAATTGTAATCACAGGATGCATCCCAAGATTCGATATAATAGCAGAGATTTATTTTTAAAGTTCTCAATTACATTAACTAATATTAGTACATCAACAATTACACAAAAATATAAAATTACCTCTGTCCCTTTTCTTCTTCTGTCTCTTTTCGTGTATGTGTTGATCCTAGGAAATTAGATTTAGATTATAATCCCCCCCTAGCTCTTAATTTTCGAGACATAGGAATGGGGAAATTATCGTAGCGAAAGGGATCCTTTTTCTAGGAGGGATCTATTTGAAGGTTGGATGAAGGAATTGAGGATTGTGGGAGACCTCGCCTGAGGTGTAGATTATCTCGACACAGAGGCGAGAGTCCACTGAAGGTAATCTTTCATATGCATTAGGATGAAGGATATAATAGTTCGATAAATTTGAAATAATTGCGAGAAAAGAAAAAAAATTATTACATTTTAACAATTAAAAAAGAACATTATTCATAAAAAAAAGTATGTGCTGCCACGAATCTTATGTCATATCACAAGAATCTTACGCATTCGGATAATCACTGATTTAAAGACTTGCCCCAAATATGCGAATCTTCAAATTCGTTTTGTGAAATGAAATTTTTCATACACAAATTGGAGTCAGTGATCAGTATTTGTTTAATTTAAAATAATGGCACGTAGATTTTAGCCTCATTCAACACAGAATTTAATGCGTATGAGTTTTGTTTCGAGGTACTTTTTCGATTACTTTGAATTTTTCAAACTATCCCAAATAATTTATCTTCGATCCCTTCACCCCCCCCCCTCCATAGGTATACTCAAGATTAATTTCGAATTTCTTGACGAAGATCACTAATTTTGTGCATATACATATTATTTTTTTTCTCCCAAACAAGATTGTGAATACTGAGTTCTATCACAGGGTCACACTAAACTTATTCAATTTTCGTCTACAATTTATCTCTCATAGAAGCAAATCGAACTTCCGCCGTCGTTGCGCCATGTTAATAATAATATTTCTGCTTCATATTATAGAATCCTTTCAACGAAAAATCTTCATATAACAATAGAAAGGTTTGCCTCGAATACAGGTATAACTTCCGAGAGGTGGATCGAGATCTGAGGTCAGGTAGAGAAAGAGGACGGGTGAAGTGAGATTTATGCAGCAGATGAGATCTAAAAACCGCATATAAATCTTAAGCTATATATATTTCACTTGGTTTCCAATCAATTAATGCCTCTTAGAAGGAGAGGATAGTGAGAGTAGGTGCAAATGCGACTTTCCACTAAAGGTCAACATTTAGAGTTGGATGCAAGAAATTGAAACGGATGGAATAATAATCGCTTGAGGAAACATAAAGTTATTTTCTAAAAATAAATTATATACAGTTTGTGAATCAGTTTATGCTATGTCGATAGATGTATACCTACACGTGCAGTTCAACGTTTGAGATATCTAAGTGGGCATCTAATTTTAGAGCTTGAGGGCAGAAGAACACTCGGAGCTTTATCCTCATGAAGCCTTTTTAAGGACGAGATTGAGCCTACTTGAAAAGAAACAATTGGAGATTAAATCTATAATTATTCACAACTTAAAAAGAGAGGAAAAAAATGATTTTTCTCAATTTTCTATTTGCCTTCTCGTAATTTAGGCAGCTTAATGTGAGTTCCGATTTTAGTAATAAAATCCATTTTTTTTTTCAAAATCAGAACCCCAATTGTTTTTACCCCCCTTCCTTCCGTGGACATAACATTACCTCTTATGTTGATTGTAATTCCCCTGCCTGGCCGAGTGACGTGAAATTTCAAACCAGAATTCCCACTAGATGACCCAACGACCTGAATAATACTTTCAATTCCATAAACCATGATTAATTAATAGCTATTAAAGAAATAACTACTTTCCGATAATATTGAGTAGATAACCAATTAGTGATCACAATATCCTGGTATAAATAATAAGGAATATGTGTTAGGTCTTCAGTGGGATATGTCATCCAAGACGTAATTAAAACTTGTTTGTATTCAATTTCCATAGAAGTACATATGTGTAAAGAAAAATTATTTTAATCAACATGACAATTTCCTGACCAAAAAATATTTTAACAAATTTTTTAGTTTGTTTCTCGTTTTTATTATTAGGAACGACACAAAATATGTTGTCAGTCCGAAACGAAGAAAAAAAAAAGAAGCATATTATGCACATTTTTAAAACATGATCAACTTTCGTACCATTTAAAATATCGTACATTACTTGTTTGTAACTTTTTGCAAAATCTTTAATTGTGTGGTAAACACACTAGAATAAATTTATTATCATTTTGCCACTATTAAGACCCAGGGTTCAATATCAACATTCATATCACCCTGCATATATTTCGAATCGTTTATTAAAAAGGCCTTTTTCCTCACATTTAGCAAACATAGTTATATTAAAGAAAAAAAATTTGTTCTTTTGCATATCTATAAAATATAGATTATTAATGAAAGATTACAACACAGGTTGATGGAAATTGGCAAACAACTGATTCCTTCTAAGACTGTATTAGTTAAGTTACACACTTTCTTTTCTACTAAACCATTTGTGATATTGATATCGACTGCCCTAAATTACATGGGAAACCTGACAAGGTTTCTAGATACGTAGCTCTAGATTTGTACTCGCAACCCTGTAAAGGAAGCTTTTCTTTTAATACATACCATGTTCATGTAGTAAATTTATCAACCTTACCTACCGTGTATCAGAGCCATCTTACATAAATATTTAATTGTAAAATAGAAATACGTTCAATTTTAAATTGACTAAAACATGATTAATAATCTGCGAACCGTTGAAAACAATCAGCTGTTTGCTGATAGATTGATTTAATGGAATCCAACCCCGATAGTAAAAATAGATTTTAACGAAGAATAATGCCGACATTAATCAAAGACGATTGAGCCCATAAAACCAAATGAATCCACTGCTCTTTATCCATCTACTAGACAAAACCAGAACATCAATTTAAGTGTCCATTTTTATCGACTTTAGCTGTCACCTTGTTAGCGCTTAGATATTTTTTGTCAATTGATTGTTAAAAGATAAATTACCGATTAGAAACAAAATCAATCTATGTTTGCAGCTTCTTCCCTAATCCTCCCGGAATTAAAAAGAAATAGGACATATTTCTTCGTGAAATGTTACCATAAAATATCCCTTAATGGAACACGCATAACAAATGACATTGTACACAGTTAGACGTTAACACTGGCTTACATAGACTTCACAGCACACTGAAGTGATTACAAGTGTTAGATGATTGTCATTATTTCGGCGTGACGGATTAAACCATCAAAAGACATATCGTCGAGAAAACCTCTTAAATCCAAAATTGAAAATTTTACCCTACTTTACGCCTTCCGTTTTCGTGTTTAAATACTTAAAAATATAATTACCATCATATGGAAATAAAATTTTCAATTTTTGAAATGAATCAACTTGGTACCATAAAAACTACACACAATACAAGTAGAAAAAAAAGCATTCATTTGGCATAATTTTATTTTTCTCAGTATGATATGATAGGTGTAATTGTTTTAAAAATTATAATTCATTATTTGAATAAAATTACAATCTGCTCAAGGAGGGTAATAGATAATGGTAATTAAAGGTCACATTCGTGCCATGTTTACAAATTCACATTTGATCTTTCAATCATATCGTATTTACAATATACATTCATAAAATGTAGTCATATATAAAGTACATAGCCCCCCCCCTCACTGCAGACTTCTCGGCTAAGGAGGAGGCGAAGATTCGGGAGAGCCCCTGCAGCCCCATCACAGCTACGTAGCCGAGGAGGCTGAATGAGAAGTATGATTAATGCAGTAATTAAGATAATTGTATTCAGTAGTAACTACTTAATTTTTAATATCTTATAAACTATCACTGGCATTTATTCCCTCTACATTTTTATGGTTTATCCCTGATATTCATTGCGTGTCATAAACGGAATGATATTAAGCTATATATAAATAAGTGAATTGAAGCTATTTATTTCATCACCTAACAATTATTGCTACAAAACAATGAATATTATTATGCAAATATTAAAACATTTTAATAGAGTGCGTGACGACAAAGTATGTCAGTCCACATTGGTCACAGCAGTCAGTAATATTTATCATTACTTCTACCAATCCGTAACCTATTATTTTTTTTTCAAACTAATTAGAGCATTCGTTTCGGTAATTTAGCTACCCTCACATTGCTGTCATATTATTTTATAGGTAAATTGATTCGTTAAGGCTTTATGGTTTTTAATTGAGTTTCACTACAGAACGGTACGCGGCCTGAGACCACAAGACATGAGAAGATGGTTATAAAAATGGTTCAATATATCTGTAATTTTAAAAGTATGATTTTATACACCTCGAAATATGCCAATTAGTTTTTGGTTTTACAACAATAACGGGAAGTTGTGAAAAAAAATTAAAAATGAAAAAATCGGTCCTGCTTCACTAACATTGAAGATTTCTCGGAAATACAAGCTATTTATGCTTATTCCACATGGTTAAGGACGAGCAATAAAAATGTCATTGATGTTCCAAGATAAAGTTTTGAGAACGAACAGTATAAATTCAATGCATTTCCTATATATTTATATTCAAAAAATAATATAATAATGTTCATATCGTAGACAATTTGAATCGCTAACAAATTTACTAATACAAATTTAAATATTGAAAAAAATAGCGAGGGTTGGTGAGTTTGTTTCCAAGAGATCAAGTTAAGTTCAATCAACAAAAGGAATTTTTAACTAATATTACTTTATACGGCATAAAGCCTTTTACAACAAACGGAATATTACTTGCACGAATGAAATCCACCTCTGGATTGCATGAAACAGAGGTGAAATTTCCGTTTGTTCGTGTACATGCCGGATCGACGTGAAGGAAACCACAACATCGGTGTTCCCAGCCACAAACCATTGTAGCGGTCAGACATCTGCTCGAGTCCATCTTGGAAAAGCAAGGCATTCCTCAGCTAGTTCTACAATCATAAGCACGTCCTATAATATTTCTGGAATATGTGCGATCCCAAAACCAAGACTGAACTCGGAGGATGAAAGGAATAGGAAAGGAACTCGCGGAACTTGAGTTTCTTAAAATTTATTAAATGCTCGTTAAACAATAATTTTAATTAAATAAATAATTACATGATATTTCTTAATACCAAAGACTTTATTTAATCTTTCAAACCTTCTAGGTGACTATAAAATCAACCTATTGCAATCGATCGATTTCTATTGCTGGATTGCAAAACTTTATTTGTTGGGAAGTCATTTATTGTTATTATGTTAATTGCTAGAAATACGTTCACAGTACACACAAACGTTCACACTTACATCAAGATTCTGTACAGACGATTCCATCAAAAACTATGCGGACAGCCGAATCCTCACATTCTGGGACTAGCAACACGAACAAGACTTACCTAATATGCCACGACTCCACGAGATACTAGAGTAGATTCATTATTTAAAAAAACTGCCATAAACATAATCCTTCATATAGGCTGGCATCATTGGATGTACTTTCCCATGTCATGGATGCCTATTTGTTATTATTATTACTTCGCCTTATTATTATTACTTCGCCTTACCGATGATCGGGCGCTTTGTGGAAACCCGAAGAAACAGGCATGGGAAAAAAAAACAAAAGAACTAATTGCTCCGTCATCAGAAAATCACGTGATATAAGCAAACAACAACCGGATACTCAACTAACATAATTCCCGGACATCATGCTTCGCGGTTGGGTATGGTAGTTTTAGTTAGCTACATCATGTTGTTAACGCTTTCAAAATTATGTTTCGTACAGTTTCATTATTTTATTGCGGGAAATTACTTCTCGAAATCTGATCTGGAGATTTGAGTTTGCTTAGTCAGATCAATGCGTCAGGAAAACGTCAACATAATGTACCACATAAAGGTGCTTTGTCAACAAATCTGCTTTTTGTTGCAAATCAAGCCGGGAATTTTTTGAGGAATAAGTAAGAACTTAGCTACCCCTATGATAT
Organism: Acanthosoma haemorrhoidale; assembly: GCA_930367205.1. Lineage (NCBI taxonomy): Eukaryota > Metazoa > Arthropoda > Insecta > Hemiptera > Acanthosomatidae > Acanthosoma > Acanthosoma haemorrhoidale. The sequence continues at coordinate 151,382,687 of OV884011.1, read as the reverse complement.
AAGAACGAAACGCACAACATAATTTATCATATGAAAAATTTAATATTCCACCTTTAGGTGGTTGTTGTTCTGGAAGGTTTGAGATTATTTATCGTTTTAATCTGAAGTGTCTGGCTACAAAAAAACACATTATTCCATGAAGGAGTTTTCTTCGTAACTACAAATTATCAGACTTACGATATAAATAATAATTGGTTAATAAATTAAAATGAATAGTTGAAACATAAAACTGATGTAAGAGAATCGTTGTCATCAACAATCCAGCGATATTCAGATTCCCACACCGATGGCTCTGATACACAGTAGGTAAGGTTGATAAATTTACTTTAGTTCGATAACACATGTTTATAGGTCAAGAATGGGAACTGTGGAGTGTGGAACGCTTTCTCCTAGAGACGGAAGATTCATGCAATCATCCTCTGCTGCCATTCGCACGTAATTCTACACAGTATATAACAGCACAAGATATCACCAGGTGATAATGCTAAGTTAGGTATAAGTAGCATAACAGACACGAAGAGCTGCCTATAGCAGCGAATATGAAATCACTGGGATGTTATTACCGAGATGAATTTGCCTCTGACTGGAAGACTATTTAAAGATGGTGGCATCACAGCTGACTATAGCTGCAGCCCAACATCTGGGAATTAATGCATAATCAACTGCCTGGAAATAAAAACGCTTAGTCTAGACAACCCTAGCTATGCTTTACCGACAGAGAACATGACACCAGATGACAAATGATTTTGTACTAGTCATCAAAAAGAAAGTAACTATGCGTAAAATATAAAACTATCTTTCATACATAATATATAAATTTATCAGAACCAATACATAAGAACTTTACATATATTTTATAGAGGGTCTTTCATTAAGCGCTTCCTTTGTGTGTGTGAGATATCAAAATTTTTTATTCGTTTGAAAGACCTATTGATGCCATTATGAATGGAATGTAACATCGTGCAAATGTCCGCTACGGCTTTACTGGGTGGCACGCACCCGAAATTTCCATGACTGGCGCATAAATCAAGCTGAATTTGACCGATGGCATGGGTTATGTTGTCTTTGAGGACCGCTGTGATTTGTGGCATATTCGCATAGACCGGCGACTTCAGAAAACTCTACAAGTCAAACGGGGTCAAATCGCACGATGTCGGCGGCCAATTCACATCACCTCCACGTGAGATTACCACGCGTCGTTGTCTATGGTCGTTTACCTTCAGCTCCAGGGTCAGTTGAATTTTGTACGGGTGCAGGCCCAAGTCACGACGCGAAATTCGCCAAGTTGTTGTCTGCGAAAGACCGAGTTCTTGTGAGCGACGCGAAACGACTGCCTCGGATTTTCCTGCACACTCTCACGGACAGCGGCGATGTTTTCGGCAGATCTTGCGTTTATTCGTCGTACATCGGTGGTTGATTGTTTACTGAACCAGTGGACTCAATTTTATCCACCACACTGCGAATAGTCCTCTCGGTAGGACGGTTATGGCGACCGCGGAACGTTGCCCAAACAGAACACCCATTTTGATAAAACGATTTTACGATATCATTTGCACGTGTAGTTGAACGCTATATCCGTTCATGGTGATTTGGGAAAACAGACTAAATAAATGACAGCCAATTTGACAGATGCAGCTTCAACAATATGGCCGTTATCAACTGTCAAAGTTTGGAAGTCCCTATTGGAAGACGCTTTACAAAGAAGAAAATGAAGAAAACATATAATAAACGACTAATAAAAAATAAAATGAGAAAAACATTTTGTTATAATAGTAATATATTAAATTAATTGCTTGATGTTGCTAGCAAAGTGTGACCATAGAACATAAAATAGAATAGAGAAGATGCGGCATTGGGTAAGGGTCCTGCACGGTTGAGAGGCTTACTCTGCAATGCACTTCCCCCACTTAAACACACCATAGTTCTTGACTCTAGGTTACTAAACGGTCTGTTTAGTAACGTAGTAAGTAAGTGCATTAGTTTTCTTTGGTTTACGATGGCCCGTTGAGCACTAAAATGCAACGCTGCCCTAAAAATGAAAAAGGAAAGAAACTAAGGTAGTCAACTTTCTTCATTCGTCTCCACCTGCTACCATCCACCGGTAGGATAATTTCCGGAGATTAATTATGAAAGTAAGGAAAGGCCCCAAACTAAACTAAGCGGGACCCTTTTAGAAGTTGAAAAGAATTATGTGAAAGGGGCCGGACTTAAAGATGTCAGATATTTTTACTTATCTTTTCGCTTACGATAGGTCACCTCTAATCGTGATCTTTTTTTGAAGTTTTTTTACACATCATCATAAAGAGAAAAAATATAATTTAAACAGTTTAGAAAGTAAAATTAAACAAATAACGAACATTTTCAATTAAAAAAATGTAACATCGATAGTTTAATGTTGATAATTATAAGTGGTGACCCTTAATTAAGTTGAGTGCAGCGAATATTTTAACTTTACTCGGAATATTAGTTTTAGATACCAATGACAATGTAATTGACACAAATATATTTTATGTGTCTAGAGGAGAAATTATTTCTTGAGGTCATTTCTAATTTTGAATGCAAGTCGTAAAATTGTATGGTCCCGTCGTCGAGGCCGAGACATTTCTCTTGGTTAGCCATAACTTTATTTTAGTATTTTAATCATTTTTTTTCTTTTATACGGTTTTCAGTCCGTCTACCCTGGCGATTGAGTGCCCTGTTTGACCTATTAACTTGAAATTTGATATCGAGATTATTACTAGATAATTATAAAAAATATTTCCCTAAAACTTTAAATAGGGTACAAAATTAAAGATCTCGATTAATTATACATATGTGTTTTTTGTTTTACATTTTGAAGTTTAATTACATAAAATGATTAAAACTGTCAGAACAATCGTGTTAGCAATTTCAGCTTATTTCGTGTTTAATAAAGAGATATGACAGTTTGCATGTTAGTTTCATTCCATGCCTAAAATGCGCTAAAAATAAAATCAGCCTTATGGTCAATTACAACGCATAATAACTATTTAATTACTGTGTATTGAAAACATATTTTTTCCCTAGCATATTTTGAGTAGGATATCAAATCTCAACGCACCGATTAATGGTATGTAAGGAGTTAGTAGACTATAAATGCTATAAAACATAAAATCAGATTACTGACACTGTTTTTAGTCACAGTCATCATATCACAGCTACTTAACATTAATCATTTAACATCATTGGTTATATCAATATTATATCAAATGAGAAACCTAACCGAATCATCGTGATCTGTTATTTTACTAATGATTTCGTTTTTTCAATGAACTTATTCACTATGGAACTGTACAAAATATGAAAGCTTACATCAGTAACATAACTAAAGATAAATTTCAATAACAGTAATATTAACAGTAATTACTTTTCGTGCCATCAATAATTTGATTTTCAACACGATCTTATCATAGAATAATTCCACGTTCAGAGCACATCATTATATAAGCGTGCCCGTTATAAACAAACTACAAATAGTCAGTGAAGTTAATTTGGACTTACGAGCTATATATAACTAGAACTAGAACTATATATAACAGCCAAACCTTTAAACATCAGACAAAGCTAAACATTAAAATCCAAAGTCCTGAGATCTGTAGTAAACTCTCTTTTTTTTATACTTCATATCCTCAAAATTTCCATATGTTCCAATTAACTAGTTTTTGTGATCATTGATATTTCCAATTTGATTTGACGGACCAAAGGATCAAACACATCTATAGGCGTGCGAAAGGGGGTGAGATACACACAAAAACATGCATGTAATAGACGTCGGAGTATGTAGGTAATTTATGCGAACTCATAATTTTTTTACAAAATTAATTAACAAGGAAGCCGTGATTTTCCTGGGGCAAATATACATACATAGTAGTTGCCTAACACAGGAAAGTTACACGGAGTTTTTTCCCTCGCGTGTCGCCCAGAAAATAGGGCGCCTTAGTAACATACATGTGAGTGGGTTAATACCAACCTGTGAACAGGACACATACATTAGCTGTGGGCATGATAACATGACGTAAGCAACTAAACGAGTAACAAAACCCATGAGTTTCATACATTCATAATTTATATTCGTAATTCGGGGTCATTCTCAGATTACTTGCCAATATGCATTCCCAACTCTTTACAGCTTTCATTTTCGGAATTTATTTTGACTAAGTCGTTCAATGTTTGTAACGCTATTTAACAAAAATAACAAAAGTGCCAATATCTGTCTAGTTAAGTAGTTGTCTGAGCTTAAAAATGTCAGAACCGTAACCGTCTCGAGTTTTAGTTGGCAATTTACTAAATTAAGTTTTCAGTGGCGCATGCGACTTCTGGTTAAAACTTTTAACATTTCTTGATAAGCAAGCCTTTCTCCTATAGTTTTCACCCTTGAATTTACTATCTTCCTGAATTTAAGGATCTAAAAAAAGAATTTACGTAAAAAAAACGTGCGTCTCAAGGTTTGTTTGTCAGTACCGTAATTAAAATGAAAACTCCCGGGTTTTCAATACCACAGGTAAATATTGAGCGACAGATTTTTCATGAGTGGCAACCCAGCAGAGACACCCTCGGATCTCCATATCTTTCGTCTTCGCCGCGCCCTTGACTTAAGATGTTAACTCATGGATAGGGAATGTGAGGAGAAAGTGGACTAAGAAACGTGCTCGACTCTGAAGGCTCCGAAGAGCAAGCGAAAGATGAAGAAGAAGCGGAACCTGTAAGGTATCCGAATACGGCGGAAAGTGAATCAAAATGTAACCTCCAATTTTGTTGCACGAGTGAGCGGCCTGAAAGAGACAGCTAAGGCAACTACACTTTCTGTTATATTCACCATAAGTTTAATAAATATTTGCTCACATATAGTAGCATAGATATAAATAAATTTATCAAGTTTTTTAGTTAATTTATGTTTGTTTATTATACTTAAGAATAGTACAGGCTCTTCAAGAAGGAGCATGGGAACTCTGTTGAATAAATAGTATTACATTATCGATAAGGTCATATAATTTTACTTGTTGTATGTATTGCCTTTTGTATTGATTTAAAAAAATTAAATCTTGCAGTCTTTCACTATACGGTACTTAGGCTTCCATCTCGACAGACGACTGACCTGGAACCCACATAAGAGGCTAAAAAGACAAGGATTAAACAGACGCGTTGGACAACTGTACAGACTACTTCGAAGAACATCCCATCTCTCAATAGAAAATAAATTACTAACCTACAAAGTTATACTCAAGCCAATCTGGAAATACGAAATTGAGTTATGGGGGACAGCAAAAAAGTCGAACATCAAGCGTATCCAATCCTTTCAATCAAAAGTCCTTAGAACAATAGTAAATGCCCCTTATTACGTCAGCAACAAAACCCTTCATAGTGATCTTAATATACCCTACATTTTTTAACTCACCCCTTCCAAAATCATGAAATTCCATAGTAGCTTTTCCAACCACCCTAATCCCGTAGCACAGTCATTGTACTGCACCATTCATCCCTATAATCCTCCTCCTCGGAGACTGAAACGGCAGTGGCCTCGTGACCTGCTATAAATGCGTGACAATGGGAGTCCTGGCAATGGCCAGTTTTTCCAATCATGTCCTGAGCTTATGTGGCTCTCGCGCTCTTCGTCAGCTTCTACTGGCTCGTATCCGGTGACGCGGCTGACAAAGGAGCGTGGGGGACTTCCCAAGACTCCGCTTCCTCTTTCGCATGCAAGGGAGGTGACAACCATGTGGATTTGGGAGGCTGTTAGTAAATATTGTATGAATGAGCGAGTGACTGATGAATTGTAAATATGGTATGAACGAGAATATTTATCTCAATTAGTTATTGCCTAATAAGGCAGATTGTAATTTCAGCACTATAAAGAAGTTATATATTAAATATATTTAAATCAAAGTATTGGAAGCTGCCTGTAGGTTGGAAAAAACCTTTTCTTTTTTTAAAATACAAATTAGCCTTTACCGATAAATGTTTTCAAGGGGTAGTAAAACTAAAAAATGGTTCTTGGCTTATATCTCCATTCTGGAGTGGAAACTCGAAATAATTTGTTTGTTAATATTTTAATACCTATATTTGGTATTTAACGAATATCTATCCGAAACCGTTATATGTACGTCGATGTGTTGAACTTTTGTTTGTAAATAGTCTCTTAATCATTTTCGGGTAGGGCCGTGAATTAGATGAAAAAGTGTAGTTGAAACCTGCAATAAAAATAATTCTGTCTATTTTTTTTCCCATAGCCCCTTTAGTGTCATAGTGTTAAACACTGGGTTTGTCAGGTGCTGCAACGATTCAAAAAACTTAATGTGCCTCCGGCGGATGAGCTCACCCACCGACGGCACACCAAGCAACGGGTGCAGGTCAGCGTTCTTCAGCCTCTCGAAAGAGGTATGTTGGACCATTTTTCGCATGATCCCATTCTGGAAATGTTGGAGTCATTTGGCTGTATTGTCAGTCAACTGGGTAAATAGCGGGGCACCGTACAGCAGAGCTGGCCGGAGGACACATTTATATATCATCAATTTGAGACAAAGCGACAGGTTGGGTGAAGTTAGCATGTGTGATGCTTTGTCGTACTTTTTCTATTTTATTAATAAAATGAGTAGAAACATGGAGATGCCTATCCATTTTTATACCCAAATAGTGCATTGAGAAAGAATAATTCTGTCTGCCCATAGTTTTTTATTTCCAATAATACAAGCGCTTTTCATAGCTTATCCAGTTACCGGGTGGGAGCCGTGGAGGTAGCAGCTCTTTTAAGCACTTGCAGATGATCGTTTAACCCGTATGTGGGCAACAGCCGGCCCGCGGGCCGGATCCGGCCCGCTGTAAGATTTGATCCGGCCCGCGAGACATTTTGAAAAACCCAATTTAAAAAAAAAAAATACACTACTTACTCATACTCATGGAATCAAGTGAGCGAGCAAGCCGAGTGGCGGTGATCATCAAAGAGTGAGGCGGCAAACATCAAAGTTCAAAGCCATTGATGTTTGCCGCCACACTGGCGGCGCAACAAAGGATTATTGCTTCGCAATTGTATTGTTCTACACTAGACGATTCTAGATCATTCCTTCATTTTGCCTATATAAGCGGGTGGATGGCCGGAACTTAGTTCAGTCCTATTCGAGCTACCGTGGTGATAAGTTTGCTTTGTGACTTTGTGTGCATCTTGAGTGCTTACTAATTATACCTATTTTCTTATTAAGTTTATCGAACGATAAGTAAATGAAAATGATGTCTGGTGGAAGGAAACGAAAAGTAGATGCAGAGGGTCGCCAGTTTCAAGAAAAATGGACTGAAGAATTCTTCTTTATCTTGCACAATGGTAAGCCTATTTGTTTGATGTGTAATGAATCCATTTCGGTGATGAAAGAATTCAATATAAAGAGGCATTACTCAACTAAGCATCCTACGCTGCTCTCACTGACAGGACAAATAAGAAAAGACAAAATCCAGAAACTTACCGCAAATTTGGAAAAACAGCAGCAAATATTTCATAGACAAAGAACACAACTTGATAATGTTGTGAAAGCTAGTTTTATAGTTAGTTCAAAATTGGCAAAGTCATTGAAACCATTTGCCGAAGGAGAATTTATCAAGGAGTGTATGTCAGAAGTTTGCAGTGTTTTGTGTCCTGAAAAGAAAAATGAATTTGAAAAAATTAGTTTGTCAAGACGAACCGTTGTACGACGTATAGAAATGATGGCTAATGATATAAAAACAACATTGACTGGCCGTATGACTGGTATTGAATCATTTTCCATAGCATTAGACGAGAGCACCGATTTGTCTGACATAGCTCAACTGGCTATATTTATTCGAGGTGTTGATAAAGAATTCACTATTACTGAGGAATTGCTTGCTTTACAGCCGCTAAAAGGAACCACTACAGGAGAGGACATTTTTAATGAAGTTCAAAAGGTATTCACAAGTTTTGGCTTGCCATGGTCGAAATTAGTTGGAGTATGCACAGATGGTGCACCTTCTATGGTCGGCTTACGTAAAGGTTTCATCGGAATTTTGAATGAAAAAGCAACTGAATTAAATGTGCAAAAAGATGGTTTGATAGTCCTTCATTGCATTATCCACCAACAGAACTTGTGTTCTAAGTCCATTCGACTCCAGAATGTTATGAATGTGGTAGTAAAAACCATCAATTTTATTCGATCCCGAGGGCTTAACCATCGTCAGTTCAAGGCGTTTTTGGATGAAATATCAGCCGAGTATGACGACGTAACATATTATTGTGAAGTCAGATGGCTAAGCAAAGGGAAAATGCTGAAACGGTTTTACGAGCTTAGAAATGAGATAGCAGAATTTATGCAAATAAAAGATAAACCACTATCTGAATTGAGTGACGCAAAATGGATATGTGACTTAGCATTTCTTGTCGACCTTACAGGCCATTTGAATGATTTAAATTTGAAACTTCAAAAACAAGGACAGTTAGTAAATGATTTGTACAGCCATTTGAAAGCGTTTCAGAACAAAATCCGCTTGTGGGAGGCACATATGCTGTCTGGTAACAGTTACCATTTCACCACGCTCTCTGCGTATGAAAATATTGCTTACGCTCAATATGCTGAAGAACTCAAGTTACTGTCGGAGCAATTTTCGATCAGATTTAGCGATTTCAAACACATGGAAGACTGTTTCAATTTATTTGCTACTCCAACAAAAAGTAATGTACAAAATGCTCCAATACACTTGCAAATGGAGTTGATCGAGATTCAAGAAAACTCACTCCTAAAATCTAAATTTGAAGACGTGGAGTTGTGCGATTTCTACAAAAAATACCTCGAAGAAGACCATTTTCCGCAGCTTAGAAAATTTGCAAGAAGATTGATTTGTGCGTTTGGCAGTACTTATAAATGCGAACAGTTCTTTTCATTGATGAAAGTTAATAAATCAAAACATCGTACAAGGCTGACTGACGATAATTTGGAAAATTCTTTACGTCTTTGTACCAGTGGAATTAATCCAAACATCGATGAATTAGTTTCCCAAATTCAAGCTCAAGTGTCTCATTGATTTCGGTGTCGCTATTTAACTTTCGTAGTTTGTAACAATTCTAAATTTAACGATTTAATTTAATGCTGTAGGTACCTATTTTTTCATTTCATTTTGTTATTTTAATAAATTGTGTTGTAATAACATTGTCGTATTATTTCATGGCTGACTGATATCTATCGCTAAAAATTATGAACACTACTTTAAAATGCACTACTTTTAAACGCGGCCCGCGAACGTATTTGCACACTAAAGTTTGGCCCATAACATGTCAAAGGTTGCCCATACCTGGTTTAACCCATCAAAAGCTCTAGTATGATTGGAAATAAAAAACTGTGGGAGAGAGAACTTAATCATCAATTATCAACGCCAACCGGTAAATAATCAATAATCCAATGCAATAAATATGGTATCAATGATTTTTTATTTTTTTGTGATAGCAACGCTAAAAAACAATTTGCAATCATTATTATGCTTCAGGAAGGGGGGGGGGCTAAAAGTATAAATAATGACAGGTTACGTTGGGATATCGGCCTTGAAGTATAGAGCTAGTCAACTGTAATTCGGTCTCTAGGCCATTAGTGGCATACCGTTCCAGGTTCCAGTCACTGGAGGCACTGATTTGCGACAATGGATGTTTTTTATCAGCCGGAGCAGCCTGCCGTTACGGGCTCCCATGTGAGACTTTCCCTGTGCAAATCTAACATTGGACTCGCTCTTCGGTCCAGCGATTCTCCCCACACAGGCTTCGAGAGCGTTGGAAGGAGAGGGAACGGCCATTTCCCGACGATCATTGTTTGCACTGTGTTGTTCACATGCTGTTGTGGATCTTTTTTAACGACCAATTCCTGTCTCGGGATGAGAGGACTGAGATCTTGTTGTAAGACGGTGGGTTTCAACTAAAAAGATCAGCATTTTTTACCCATTTCTACCAATTAATGTTTTTAAATTTAATAAAAAAAATAGATCTGACCAACTGAAAAAGGATCTAAAATGCCTGATGCTTATGAAAAGATGCGTCTCCAGTTGAATGGAGTGTGTGCAGCTGACAGCCTAAGGGGGTTTTAGTTTTATACAAATTCCTCACTAAGTCTTCAGTATTATAGTACAACAGATCATTATTTTTATTTTGAAAATGAGTATTAGAAATCTACAAGAATTCAATTGTTGATAATATCAAGAGGAAAAGTTGTGACGTTAGGTAGTCTAACCTAATTTCATAACCTATTTTAAGATTTGTTAGCATTATAAAAACCTGAAACCCTTATATTTTTACCCATTCGTCTACATTATCTGTTCATTATGAATTCTTATACGCCATTATGAGCCCCTCCCTCCGTTTTATAAATAAGAATTAAATTTTACATAAAAATTTCTTGGGATGATCTCAAGAGATGAAATTAAAAGGAATGATTATATTAATGAATGATGATTAAAACCCCCCTTATTAAATTGAAAGATATGGTCTAATTTAGGTTTTAAATAAAAATGACTGTTAAGCCCATTAATTAATTAGTTGGAAATAACAAAATAAATATTTTTTTATATAATATTTAGGATGTCAATTTAAAGATCTCGATATTTTGGTACGTAATTTGTGTATTGTTATTTTAAACTATATTTGCAAAAAGTTATTGAAACTGCCATTCATAACTTTAAATAAACCCATATTTGAAATAGATGACATTTTCATTCCACTTGAATGAACTAATCAACAAACAAATTCTCCAGTGATGCAAAATAAATCATGAAAAATAATGAATTAATTATATAATTACAAGTTGATTAGAAAGTCAAGAACTACAAACTATAGATATTTACGTGATAATGGTTAAGTTATATTTGTTGGCATATTATTGGACCATAATTACAACTACAGTAGAATCACGCTCATCCAAATTCCGCTCGTCCGCGGTTAGGTAGTCGGATCATCTCGTGGCCTCCACTTAGTACTCAATATTCTAGGAACCCAGGACGATATAACCGCCGAGTTCACGATGAGAATTTATCTGAGAATATTAAGTCAATTGAGGCCCTATTCTATTTTTTCAGTTTTATTTTGAGCTAGGTCGTGCGAAGTTAAGCTTAAATTATAAACTGCTACACAATAAAATATTGGAATCGAAAAAAAACTGGATATAAACCGTCAAAGGAATGCCTGACGATTGCGTCGCAATGCAAGTTGGGATAACAAACTTCATATGTAAAACAAATAATAACAATAATACATTAATAACTAAATAAATGAAATAAAATGTTTAGCTGACTCCACCGGTCTCAACCATTCCACCGACCATGGAGTTATACAATACTTTGTTTAGTTCAATTGCATTCTGTAAAGCAAGATGCATGTTTATTACAACTTACAAAAAGAAAAAAGAAAACAAAATTCGCATTATTTCCGGTTATTCCGACCATTTAACCGTTCCTGACTACCCCATGGTCCGTCGAGGACGGGCAAGTGAGGCTCTACTGTAGTTCATTCAAGAATCAATAGCTTCACCATTTTCGTTCATTGTGAAAATGAATTGTCATGTACACACAAAAGTTGACAATAAAGAACATCATTTTTAAAAAATCCAGACGATTCTCAGCCCATGGGCAATAGTACCCAATTGTACTAAAAAACTAATAAAATAAAATATTCAATACCATCTCCCCTACTAGAAATAGCTTTTTAAAAACAAATATTAAACAATAAAAAAAGATATTAAAATCAACAAGAAAGGAGTAATGTATCCCGATTTCTATGGTTGGCAACCAAAACGTTATTTCTTCATAAGTATTTGAATTTATTTTTTCGTTTCAAATGGGGAAAGACAGAAATAGCTTCTAGTTTTAAAATGTAATGGTAAATTTTAGTTAGTTAAATGGACCTGATTTATTTTAATGTTTTTTCCATATTATACTTTAGTTTTGACCTTTATAGTTTTAAAATTATTTTTACGAACTTTATCATAAAACATAAACATATGCAACACATACGTGTGATACAAACCCCAAATTCAATAAAACGGCCATTTAAATCGCATTAGCTAATTTTTCGCAGGCATAATGTAACTCTTAATACTTAACAATGTAGATTAGTCACACTTGGTTTGTATCTTAAAAGTTTTTATGGAAATTGAGAAATACAATAATATGAAAACTTTTTTTATATATACTGGTTCTATATCTTGGGGTTTCACGATTTTTTTCTCTTTTTTTTTTTAATACACTGCTTTTCATATAACGCTCCGCTTGTAAGACAGTATAAAATAAGCTCGACAAATCCCTAAGCTGGCTCTAAAAGGAAGATGCTCGAGTGAAAGCGAACAAATATTTAAGTGATGAAATGAAAGTCTGGAAAGGACTTGAACGACACTTATGAAGTAGAAGGGACGTGGCGAATCTATGTCGGCCTTACTTTCTACACCCACAGTAAGCCTCTCCAGTTTGGCTTCTTGCCGGGGCAACGGGGATGCGTGCAAATAAGTACGCTTCAAATCTCTACAAACAATAAACATACTGATTGTATGGTATAGGAACTACCTTATCTGCCAATGATGAAATAATTTTCAACTTCATACTTACTCCTACGTACAAAAAAAAATCGACTTGGAATTTTATATTGTGGCAAAGCGATAATCATCAGTTGATCCCACATCCTGGAAACTGGTTTTCGTGAAACCATTCCATTTTATTTTTAATGTCCCGGCCACATGAAAATAATGCCGAACCCATGAAAACTAATTAACGGAAAACTAATAATCAATAAATTATTTAGTACTAAAAACAAAATAAAGTGCTATACTGAGTGAAGTAACAAATTGAACGTCTAGCCCCAAGTCGTGTGCTTGACAACCGAAGAAATGGTTTCATAATCTAATCGTTTCCCTTTAAAAATAGGATTAGGATTGTTGTTTATAAAGGACGATCAGCTTGTTAAGCTCCTGCAATAAAAGAAGCTCTCATCCATGTAATTGCTACAGTATCTACCCTCAATCTGCCACTGTCGCTAGTTCGATGAGCGTTCATTTGACGATGAAAAACCAGATAAATGCCTTGTTCAAGGACATACAAACCTATTGCGGACTTTAACTGTAGGACTACAAAGATTGCGTAAGTACCAATGGTTCTATGGAATGGACAATAGAATTTAATTATTTATAAATGGAAAGGATAGAACAACAATTTCTAAAAACTCTAACGCATCAAACCCAAATTAAAAAGATGAAGCGTTTTGGAAATACCTTCAAGAGCGGAAGAAACTTGTTAAGCAGACTCAGAAAAGAGCGTAATGAATTCTTAGATAGGTATGAAGATTTCAACGCATAGATATCAGCGGAACACATCATTCTTTCACACTAATTCTGCCCAGCATCTTAATAAGCGTATTCACAGCGATGACTCCAATACCCCCATGAGGTTAGAGTACGATGAAAAGAAATGCAAATGGAAGCCATCGTTAAAACCACACAATTTCCACTTCTTTCGAAGTTGTGTATTGTGGTTATGTTTCTGAAATCTAACTTGCCGAGACAGTAATGAAGACCTATGAGGAAAATAAATAAATTCCTGTTCTGTAATGTAATGAAACCATAGAAAATTTTTTTTTTTTATCGAGAGCAGTTTCAAAAAATTTAAAGTATGTCTTCCGTCTGTTGAGGTTACAAAGCATATCTACAGCGCTCTTTGTCAGCCTCCACTGGCTCGTATCCGGTGACGCAGCTGACGAAGGAGCGTGGGGTACTTCCCAAGACTCCGCTTCCTCTTTCGCATGCGAGGGGAGTGACAACTATGTGGATTTTGAAGGTCTCTGGTCTTTTTGTAAATACTGCATGAATGAGCGAGGGAAATATAATAGTAAATATGGTATGAATGAGAACGTATATCACAATTACGTATTGCCTAATAAGTTTCAATATATACTCGCAAAAGAAAAAACCGTAATTCACCAAAATTGCCATTAAGTAACACCTTACTTACTAATGCTGTCTGTGAAAATCGCAATTATCAGGCAACGCTCTTTCAAAACCATGCTGGTTTCCATGCTCTAGCATGTCTGAGGTTCCAAAAATTTAAGAAATAGTCATGTCCTCCATTAAATCCCCAACATATATCGCATACATGCAATCGTACACATGAACCCAACATATGAAATAGCTAACATATCGTTTTCTCCATCAAAAAACAAATGTGATGTCAAACAATAAAAACCAAAAAGTATAGTTGTGTATTATTTAACTGAGCAAAATGTATGCGTCTATTGTACATTACATTACACAAATGTATTCAACTATATACGTCCTGAGCGTTCCATTACAAAATTCCTTAGGTTTGCAGAAGCACAATAACACCTCGTCGAGGTTACTATGTTCTTCCATTCAAACCTGTGACGGATAAATTAATACTCTGGATACACTTGCCACGAGAGACACTGCTTGATGTTTCATGCATCCTTTTATGTAGCATGATGATATTTTGCATAGAAGTTTTACTTGATGCCCCAGAGATATTAAAAATAAAAACAAACCCATGCAAAATAATGAAGTGTTAATAATTATTCAATTAATTGTAATTTAAAAAAATTTTAAGTTTGAATGCTGATTTTAGGTTAAGATAGTAAGAAAATAACGTGAAATTTCGTTTAAAATATTTCGTATTATACCAAGTAGGTAATTAAAGATCTCAACACATTAATAGTATACAATATTTGATGAAAGTTTAATAGACACAATTCAAGGAGCTTATTGGTCTGGTGTTTCAGTTTCAATCTCTAAATCATCTTTATTTTTAATTTTTGGTTTTACATAGTAATAAAGAAGATTTTTTTTTTCTTCTGTGGGAGTTGCAAATACACAATATAATTGTAAGTAGTCGCAGATAATTTATATGAATAAGAATGGAAGTATTATGTGATGTGCACAGTGGCTGAGAATGCAGGTAGAAAAGAAAAAAATTGTTCAGGTACTAAGAGAGGAAAGTTGTGGAAACTATGGTGGATAGTATAGGTAGGTTGTTGGATTATTGTGATTGCATAATATTTGTTGTTCTTTTTTGAATCCCATGAAGTGGGTATCGGCCGGGGCTGTAGAGCGTTAAATAATGGGTAATTTAGATTTTTGATATTGTCGTAAAGTTTTACTTGTACTTGGATATATCAGCGGGCGTTTCGACAGTCTTGCAAAAAAATTTTAATGTATCTTTAATAGGCTACAAAAAGTTATTAAGATCGTTTTTACAACCATAACGAAACCCTTAATTATATGAGTTCACAGCTGACTTGATTTTTTTTTTTTTTCATTCCTGTAAATAATTGATGGATAAACTATAAACAGATATTGTTATCTAATGGGAAAATAACCACCGTCTAGAATGGTGTCACCCGGTATACTTAAGATGTGAGTGGCTTCAACGGCAGTCGGCAAGTAGGTTGGTGCCCACTTTCTTATCGTGGCCTTTCATATTCTTCCAATTTGACCTTAGAACTACAAATTTAAACAACTATATATTATTTTTAGTTTAACTACTATAAGAATTATCAAATAAAATCCCTTTATTTGTGCTGCGTAGAATATAGATCAGCAATACGTAGTATATGGAATAGTACATATAACCAAGGTGATGGATAGGAGGGGACAATCGTAAAGCTTTTTTTTTTCCCAACATTAAAATGTCAGTCACCTTAAGTACCAGCTTTACCATAAGGATATTTTATTTTATATGGATAGAAAATTAAAACCACATAACATTAACTATTTTTGTACAACGAGATTTATTAAATTCTTTTGTAAAAAACCTTTAATGTCCTTCAAAGTTCTGCAATTGGAGACAATACACTTGTCCAATCTTTTATTCCACTGGTTGATACTTTTTTTAAATTCCTCTTTGGTGATGCCAGACAGCGAATCCACCGTTTTTGTCTTGGCTGCTTCAACGTCCACCAAACGCATTCCTTTTATGTCCCTTTTGATTCGGGGGAATAAAAAGAAATCGCAGGGGGCTAGATCGGGTGAATAGGAATAGGGCATAGAAAGGGATGAATAAGGAGGTAGGGGTGCAGTGGTTATACCATTATTGGTAAAAAATCGACGCACATAGAGGGGTGTGTGAGCGGAGGCGTTGCCGTGGTGGAAAAACCAATCACCCAAATGCCACAATTAGTCATTTTCCTTCACGAACTGTTGCGCAAACAATTTTTAGGCGAAATGCCAGGTTAACAGTCCGACCCGGCGGAACAACTTCTGAATGGACCACTACTCTCACATTGAAAAAAACAAATGAGCATCGTCTTCATTTTGATCTCACATGACGAGCTTTTTTAGGGCGAGGCGAATTTAAGTCTTCCATTGGTTTGATTGGTGCTTAGTTTTAGAATCATATCCATAGCACCATGATTCGTCATGTCACTAGAGCCTAACAGCGTGGCGTTTGTAGGTAAGCACGGTAAATATATAGGCGGATATATGTATCCTTAGAAAAGATATATGATACATCATGTATACATTGTCTTGCAGTTTTATTTATTCGGATACAGCTGAATATCAAATAGATTAGTGTATCAATAAGCGCAGATGTATCCGTAAATATATTCAAAGAAACATCATTCATTCACCGAACGTAGCAGGTGATGCTTAGTTACAAGTTAGGGACTGCGCCTCGCGTACATAAACTTAAACATTGCATTAGCAGACTTGTAGATTTTATAAGTCTCTATTGCTAAAAATCAACCATCTTTACAATCTGTTATTTCTCAATTGTGTTTTTGATTGCAATCTATATGGGAAGGGTGTCGAATGAAAGACAAAGCTCCAGGCAGAGCAGCTGTGGTTCATTAATCCATGACTAGACAGTGTGAATAGTCTTGATTCGGGCCATCAATGCTTGTCTGTCTTCAAGTGATTGTTGCCTCGATAAGGTTCGTTTCAAGGATATAGTTATTTTAATCTCTCCAATGAATCATTTCCGAAACGTCTACTCAATTTTTAATTATAACATTGAAACATCCGATCTTTGGACCATTTTTACACTGCTATCTTATGAAAACATCACAGACAAAAAAATTAATAATGATTGCTCAGTACCAGTTTGAAAGTAAAGTCTCTTCTTGCAGGAACGCAGAAATAAAGCGAGTCCCAAGAACCTTAGACCTACTAGTGAAAAGTGTGTATAGTGTATCCTATGACTGCAGAAAAGCATGAATACTGTGTATCCAATAGAGAAAAGTCTAATAGCCTATTTTCGTTTAGGCATTAGAAAGGTATCTATAGACTACAACAAAGGTATCTATAGACCAGGTCTGGCCAACACGCGGCCCGTCACGTGTTCTGGTGATTTAATTGATACTTTTGTTTCTCGTTGTGTACAAAAAATATTAAATAAAATTCGTATTAATTAATTAAATAAATTGTAACGCTATCAATGTATTTAAAGTTTTTACAGAGTACTTGGCTCATTTCCCCAGCCCTATTCGTATTAAAATTGACAACGGACGAGAATACAATAACAACCTTATAAAGAACTTACTGACATCCCTAGGGATCGAACCATACTACATAACACCCAACCACCCCAATTCACTAGGACTACTTAATAAAGCCCAATCCACTTCGATAGAAATTTTACGAACCATTAGGGAAGAAAATAAAGACAAATCTCTAGAAACAAATTTAAAACTAGCATTCATCACTTTTAATAATTCTTTAAATCAAAATTTAATAATGTCTCCCAATGAGATTACTTTTGGTATAATAAAAGATCCTAGTAAAGAAGAGGCATTAATAACAGAACAACTTGTTAGCAATTATCACGAAAAGTACAAAATAACATTAGAAAAAGCATTAGTAACGAAAAAGAACAAAGAACCAACAAACTGAATAAAAATCGAGAAGACCCTGAAATAGAAAAAGACCAATCCTGCTATGCTTTTTATTGACAAACGAAACAAAATAATAAAAGTACAAACAGATGATGTAGTTAGAAAAAGAAAAATTAAAAAGAGACAATTTATACCACAAGAATAAAATGTTTCAGTGGAGAACAGATGGGCATTGATACTGACAGTGACACTCACAATAGCTGCTAATAATAATAATAGTAATAATAATAAAATCATGGAAGTATAGATAGGACCCAATATGCTATGCACCTAACCTAACTGTACGAAATATTAAATTACTTAACTGTACTAATACTAGACATAGAACAGTCTTTGGAAACATGTAGAATGGGAATCCTTCATCCTAACATAATAAAACATACCGAATTAATTGATGACCAACTTATATCACAATACTTCGAAATCATTTGGTTAAAAAGTAAAATTTCATGTGTTATACGAAACGGACTCATTCATTCTCATCATCCAATTACCAAAGAAAGGACCAAAACTAAGTTCAATCTATCTTTTACCTGCACCTGTACGAAAGGACAATCATGTAATCATCACCTCAGGACAATGATTGCATATCTAACGCATTGCATAAAAACTTAGACAAATGTATCACAATACTATTGTAACTCCTACTCCTTTCATTCAGTATTACGATTTTATAGATGTATATTTAACTTTTAATTTGTCATATGTATTCATTGTAAGCAGTAGTACCTTACCTATACCCCCTTCTCCTCTATTATTAAATTAGATACTAAGGAAATTATTTATAACCAAACTGAGAAAATGTATTTAGAAACTAATTTATTGCCTGAAAAACATGTTATTTCTTAAAATATCACCATTCCAGTCCAGGAGTTCAGGAATTAAAAAGGGGAGGAGTTATGTAATCTTGTGAACAAGTGGAAAGGTCTTGAGCAGAACTGTATACCTGCCTTGTGACTTCATGAAACTCACTGATGCTTCCTTGTCATTTTTAAGTAAGCAACCGCTTCCATCCCACAGCTCCCTGCTTCCCAGAATCATATACATATATGTCTCAGCTTTAGCCACAGAAACCCCACTTGCTCATAGACATTTAAACCAGTAAGTGGTAACTCTGTAATTCCTAATATTTGTATACACCAGTATTTCGCTTGTACTTCATAATAAAGCTTTTCTTCTTGTTCTTTTTAAAGTCTTTCCTCTACTAAGAGTATTTAACTATTGATAAAATGCTTAAATTTCACTACCAAGATCAATTCAGTTTCTTAATGTATTTTAATATGTTTTGAGATATTGTAAAAATGAAAATTACTTTGGTTTTCTATTGTATCTTGCTTCTATCGAAAAAATAAAATCTATAGAAATAATTGAAAAACAACGAATTCTTTCGTCTCCGTGATTAGGAATTCTCGGAACCAACAGTTCGTTATTTTTTGCTGCGCGAACATCATCGGTTTCATTGCACGAACCAAGTTATTATTATTTCATGTGAATCTATGTTTATGTGTTAGGCTTGTTTTTGACTTACTAGCGTGCTTACTATTTTTTTTGTGTCTGGTGCTCATAGTTGAATAAAAGTGACATCTGAAGACATCAGATTTTTTTTCCTTAGAAATTCTGAAATTTATTCAAGTGAGTATATTTTTACCATTGCAAGTAAAATTAAAAATTGATAATAATTCAATAAAATGTAAAATTGATAAAAGTTATTAAATATTGTTATTTTTAGATAATTTAATAAATCATTAGAAAACAAGAATAGATACTTATATATAGAATATATAGAGAGAAAATTTTGTTGATCAGTGTAATATAGCAGTATTACAACATTTCAGGATGAATTCAAAGATAAGAAGAAATATTACTACTTCATTTTGTATTTGCATTACATTTTTAAAAGCATGTTTACACAAAATGCAGCCCGCTATAACGAACTTTACGCGTCAACAAATCCCGTGAACCATTTGGGTTGGGCAGGCCTGCTATAGATTATAGAAAAGTATCAATAAAGTATCCCACGAACAGAGAAGTGTACACAATGGGTTTCTTCCAACATGAGTCTAAACTATCATAAAACTGGCTGGAGCATGCGCAGTACAGTTGTGCCGTTCCACCTCACTCGAAACCTAAAACTCAAAATGTCAGACATCGGTTCCAACACAATAAAAACCTAGTTTCAAAACGGTTTGTGATTGTCAAAACGATCTCAGTGTTGGAGTAAGGATTTGTAAAATCAGAGACATGCGCAGTCATTCTCCCCTCCCCTCTTTTCCCGTTCGCCGTAAAATTGAAGGTTATAAATATCGTTAGAATCATTTTAAGTTACGTCACCCTTCACTACTTCACTTTAAAATTATTAACCGTAAAAAATATTTATTAGTAATGGTTAATTTTAATGTTTTTAATTTATAAATGTAAAATATTAATGATTAAAAAGCGGCCCAAACACTGTTTTTTTTACGAAAATCGTCACAAGGGGGGTGCCTGGTTACCCTAGCCCTGGTGACAAGTGAGGGTTGTTTGAGTTTATAAACTGGACAATCGTTTCATGACGGCTTTACTATCTGACTCCATTTTTGATAGGTATGTGCCCCGACAATGCACTATGTTCAGGAGAAGAGGTATAGGGTAGGTAGGTAGTTTGTGTGGTCTTGGAATGACCACGAATTCACACTCGGTATCTGAGGGTAGGCGAAATCCGTCCGGATCCCAAAGGCGAGTGTGATCCGGAGAGAGACAGACTGACTTGTCACGGGAGACACTGCTTGCTTGGTAAGGCTACAGGGCCGTGACAACCATTGTCCACTAGGGAGAGGTCTCTCCCAAGGAGGTGCTAGTTTTAGCAAGACGAAGGCAGGGATTCCCACTAGGAAGGTGTGGGTTTTGACGACGCCGGACTAAAACATAGCGAGGTTAGGAGAGAAGAGATGCAGAGGTTTTTTATAAAGAAGCAGTCAGGTTTCAGAGTTCAAGCGGGGTAGCCACGAGCCGGTAGCTGCCAGAAGAATGATTTACAGGGGCCAGACCACCGGCTTAAATACCCAGCTAACCTTGCCCTTACCCAATCATCATTAGGATTGTTGTGACCAATGATGTGGCTTTTCTTTGTTCTCTGGCAGAGGATGGAAGGGTTTGCCGAGGGTCTGAGCCTCCTACCTGCCTACAGCTGGTGCCCCAGCTCATATAACTAATTGGCACCCCGAATTTTTTATTGCTTAACACATTTACAATGATTTATATATAGGGGTCTCCCCTTAGTGAAAGGCACTTTCCAGCCAAAAATAATTTTCCTTATTTTTCCCACATTCCTATTTTTATAAGTTTGAGAGCTTAGAAAAAACAACAAAAAAAAAACAAAAAAAACAATGATTTATATTTTGTTCATGTTATTTACATTTGTTTACAATATATTTTGATCATGTTATTTACATTTGTTTACAATATATATAAAATAGAGTATAGGGTGATTTATCTTATGTAGTTAGCGGTCGCTACAATAATATTAATTCTTCTGCATTTTACAACGCACGGCCTCGCGACTTCACGTTTTTGCAGTCTAACAAGCCCGATCATTATCAAGTAAGTTATTCTGTTAAGTAACCTTAGATTATAGAAAAATCGTGAAAACTTACTACTTTTCAATCAAGTAAACAACAGAATCCATTCACAGAGCCAATTCTGCACAAATGGTCAATTTCTATATTGCAACCAATTTGTTAAAAAAAAAAAAAAAAAAAAAAATCCATAAAAAGCAGCCTGAAGCAGGGCGAGACATCCTTCCGGCCGTAAAAATAGGAACAATTGCACTGACAAGCTCCACATACGTCGTACAACTTCCTGGTCAGTGCCTGCCTCAGTTGGGTTAATGCTAATTGGTGTTAGTTAAGAGCATTCAACGTTCAGCTACAATCTTCTTCTATCATGAATAAATGCGTGACCCAGAGTAATGCAGGTGAAGTTGAGGATAACAGAATTTTATAATAATTATAAAACTTCAATAAGCAGTTGTGTGAAATAACAATGAAATGTTTATCGCCGTAAAATTTTGCATGCAAATATTAATTCTATTTCAAACTGGTTTGTGATTATTTACTGAGCATGCGCGAACCTAGCGTGATCTTGGATTTAGAACATGTTGGAACGTTTTTTCCAATCTCTAACTGTTGACTCTTTCAGAAGATTAGTAATTAGATATTACTTACTTGTTTTAGTCATTCATGCTATAGCATTCAGATTTTGTAGTACCTATCGAGATGATTAGTATAAATCTGATATTATATAATTCATACGATGTCATAATTAATTGATCTATCGATCAGTCACCACACCCAGTTAACCAACGAAAATTGGTTTGCATTAATAATGCAACTAAATTGAATTCATTTGAATTATAACAAAAATGTAGAAAGTCGGAAAGTAATATCCAGAATGCTTGCAGAACTACTGACTGAGTTCCGTACATGCTCTTAAATTATTTTGAAAAAATGCTCGGTATTATTAATCACAAATACTTCAATTTAATGATTTAAACCACCTCCATAACTCAAAATCGTCCCCTAAACGAACAATAAAAATTTTAAATAAATGATTTATGCAATCGGCTCCAAAATTTAACTTCTAAAATATGTTTGGATATATTTCTTGAATGACGTCTTTAATGAGTTCTAAAGCATTGGAGAAATCGGAAAATATAACCACTTTTGAGCAGTAAAGTTTTGAGAAAGACTAAAAACAGGTTCTTAGGCCGTTTAATATCTATTCACATATATTACAACATGCCCAAAGCATATGCTGCTGTCAAATATACCTTTAGGATTTCAGATAGAGTTCGAGAGAACACAAGCTGAATGCCAACCAACAATTACAACCACCAAGCACCTGTTTGAAAGTAGAATCTCACTGCGGGACCAGTAATTATAAAATTTCAAGAGAGGTTTGATAACCCTCTTATCAATATTATGAAGAAGAGTAAATGTAAAGAAAAAGGATTTGCCAATATAAAAAAAATTCAGGCGTTACTGGACTTCGAAGTAGGCAAGAGATTCCATTTGAATGGAAAATTCGTTGCCGCTCCGATAACAGCAACGAATGTTGTCATCTCCTTTACAGCGAGCCCAGTTCATGACCATTCCAAGTTACTTACGGTCTACGAGTATTCCAACAGTTCTGGAGGAAAATTGTACTGGTTTAGATGAGTAAAATGTTTGTTTGCTGAATATAGGACGACCAAAATGGTTTGAAAATATTTATGAAAATTCTGGTGGTTTTATTGGCTCGAACATGTAAGCCATTGAAAATTTCCTTTATATAGATTTTAGAGGTATTTGGAAAAGCATGAGGTTTTTACCTCATCCCATATTTCCGGATTAAAATTTGGTTGCGAAAAAAAAATTAACTTTTTTCTGGTTACTCGTTGCAATAATAATAAGTTTCTTATCAGTTATAACAAAAAAGTGCTTCAACGTTTGTTTGAAACCTTTTTTCCTGAACCCAACATTAAGCTAGTTACAACATTTTAAAATTGCCATGATTTCACAAATCTAAGATTTCAACTTTCTATGACTGATTTCATTTAATGACGTAGGTTGTATATATAATATATATATATACGTAAACGTATTGTACTATAGATATTTATTATATTTCTAGTCGTATGGTATTAATTTTTGTAACTACAAAACTGTACATCTATAAAGCCGTGTTTATACTGAAGTCGCAGTTACTTATTGATGACAAATGTTAACAACAGTTCAAATAACCGCTAAATTTTTCAACAAAACCTCCTGTAATTTTTTTTTTCATCAAAAACGTTTCCGCACAAGAGTTGGTAAATATCAAAAGACTTATCCCATACCTAGTACCTAACATTAACCCTCCCTCCTTCGTTCTTTTTAGTTGTATTTCCATCTTTGTAGTGTTATTGTTGTGTTGTTTTTAAATTGATTACAGTATGTTTACTTCGGGTTTCGTGTGTTTTATTTGTTAACTTAGTTTAGCAGATGGTGACGAGGCTACGGTAAAATAATGGGATGTGAATACACTTTGAGAATCTAGTGCTAAGCGGGAAATCCCAATCACCGTTGGTTTTCAAAAAACGTAAAGAGAATGAGTACAATTCTTGTCAGAAGTCTTATCCAATAATCCAAAATTGTTTTTGGCATCACTTAGACGAGGTTCTCTACCACGTACGTCCTCAACACTTCGATCAAGCACAGGTTCGTACAATTTCCGAAAATAATTTTTGCGTTCACTTTTAATGCTAACACAAGAATTGGTTAAAAAAAAAAAAAAAAAAGCATGCAAGTAAAACAAACTCATGAATATGCTAACGGCTTCATCGTCAACACAGCTATTTCCCTAGCACCAGTTTTTGACAATTGTTAGTGAGGACATTCATGTTCTTGTTCTGCACACTGGGCTATCATATTTCTCCAAACATGAGAACATAAACTTCTCATGTACTCAAAGAAATCATTTAAGTGTCTGAACATATTCTTTTTAATCAAATTTACTGGTTGTGCACTATTCTGAAAAAACAGCCACATCTGTCCTATGACCTTTTGCAATATTTGCTGCAAAATTCAGAAACCCTTAAGCATCTTAAGAATCCATAAGCCAGTCTGAACATATTTGATCCTTAAATTGTATGGTGGTGAAATGGGAACGAATCACTGGACAGATTGAGATATCTGATGTTCACAAAATTTGCCAAAAAGTAAATTTAGTCTTGCGTGACAATCATCTACAGAAGATCCAACAACGTTCAAGCACTTTGAAATCATTACATGATTCAAAGTTGCTTGGGTCACGACAAAAATACACTTGAATAGGGATGATAACAAAGCGTTTCTGGTCTAAGCCCAAATATGATGACTAATCATAAGTCTAAGCACCTCAGTCACCCTGGGATGGAGATACATGTACGTTTGCCTATATTGTATGAATGTTCAGTGTAAATATTGTTTGAACGAGATTTACCACAATAGTCTACAGCCCGATTAGGACAGATATTAATTTATTTGAATAACGATTTTTTTAAATAACTTACATAATCTCGTGAAGAGAATTTATTAATTAAACCGGAGAAGAACCATCTTTGTAGCGGAAATAAAGAAGACAAGAGGGAGATTTTGCAAGTGCGTTATACTTGAGGAAATTATAAGGTGAAGAAACCATCTACACTTTAGAGACGTCAAGGTATTGATTTTATATGAAGTTCAGCTGGCAATGGGATTTACCAGATGGAATTTAAAACTCAGTACCAGTAGCTTAATTATCAACATTCAATGTAATTATAGTAATTGTTTTTATTTTATTAATAATAGTCATAATCTTAAGTCGAGCAATGACAAATGCGCAAAGATAGAGAATCACTTTGTCGACAAACTATTGCTGCCCAAATCTAAAGCATTTAAATACTTTCTAAGGTTTATTAAGTTTAAGAGATAGCAGATATCACATTAAAAGACCATGAACAAAATAAGTAAGGGGCGATGGCCAACTAAATTTGAATACTTGATATGGAGCATCCCGACCGGGATTAAATATTATGAGTAATAAGTATACTGCTTACAGTATAGGACCTAGCAGTAATACATTGTTCACTAACAGCTTATATTATAAATACTTACTCTTGCACAGGGAAACAAACAGTCTGCAAAGGTTTTACTGACGCAAATATAAATTACACTCACCTGAAACAAAAAATAATCATAATATTAAAACAAATGAGTAATTTATAATCCTTATCTAAGTCCATTACCAATAATAAGGTAAGGCATAAATTATTGTTAAATTTGATTTACGCATATTGAATAAGACCCTTCCTTTTCACACTTGAAAAACAGGTACAGAATTGTTGACTTGGAGCTTATTAACTTACTGGCAATGCATGGAATATCTGATTATATATTGGTTCTACTAGATAACGTGAGAAGGGGGTGGGTACTTCTCTTTTAAGAGTCTAATATTAAAACGTGACAAGATTCCTACAAGAATGCCAAATGTTGTTGTTTTTGTACAAGTTTATATTGTTTTTAAGCAAAGCATTTACCCTAATTAATTGTTGGAATTGATCATTGAGAACTTTATTGTTAGACAATGTTGAATTGTCATTAGATTTTTTAGAGGGTTTCGTCGTTTCATCTCTTCGTTTCGCTAGAAAAAATAATTTTTTGATCGGGTATGTCCCCATCGTTAACCCTTTTACCGACATCCGACCTGTAGAGATCAATTCAACACCGGTTGCTACAACCCTAGGGCCCAGAGCCGGGGAACTGTTTTATAGACACAGTAAGATTCCGAAAAGCAAAAGACAATGATCCTCTAACTTAAATTTATTTATCGTAAGACCAAGCATAAGATCGATATATTAACAACCCTAATGCACCGTGATAGATTATGCAACCAGTTATCACGACTGCCTGTTTTCAGGCAAAGTAAAGGTATTTCAGACCATATAGGAAATATTTTTCCAATATATTATATAGTTTTTATCATTCTAGATAATCCTAGTACCATTTATAAGATTTTTTTCAACTTTTTATCGACTAAAATTAATTTCATCGATTATAAAATAAAATTTTTTAAATACATTTATATATATGTTATATGGTTAAAAGATAGAGAGAAAGAAGAACCAAGAAAATACAGTAACTATACCAAGAGATACTACTTTTATGCTATTTTTTGAACCTTAGTAAAATTGCACTTTTAAACAGATAAAAATAAATTTATTTTACTAAAACTAATATAAAACTATTATTGTTTCTGAACCAAAAAATAGTCTGCTAATACTTCCAGGGTTTGTCGGATGTATCTTTAAATTTCAATGAATCACTTCAAGCTCAAGTGATTGTCCGTCCGTCTGAATGTTCTTAGTATTTTGTTGCACATTAAAACTTACCTTTTTACAGTCCTTTTACGTCTTGTGCAAAGCTATAGAGAATTGTTCATCTGCTTTACAGTCGTTAAGGAACACCTGTACAGACTTAATCTTGGAGTGTGCGGCTTCAATCAAGCCCTCTAATTAGTAAGAAAAAAGAACGAGTTTTAGTCCTTTGAAAGGAAGCTCTCAAAGTGAAGTGCCTACTTGATTAAGGGCATGGGTTTAAAGCGCTCCCTGTTGTCGAATGTTTTGAGATTTGAATTTAAATTTTCATCCTCACACACGACCTCAAATTCAACTCACATCTAATTATAATTTTTCCTGTTCATATGTCTCTCTATATTATTAAGTTTTTTCAATACAATCGTTTTAAATCAGCAAACGTATTTGTTTAAAGTAAATCAAACAAGAGATCAATTCAATAAATACAATTTTCCCTGAAAAGAAACAATTTAACCATTTCTGACTGGTTTCATACAAAACGTTTAGTTTCAATTTTAATTCTTGAAAAGACTACTTCTAATACTTTAACTATTATTATTGTACACTTTTAAAGTAAATATAGATAAATTAGCGTGTCAGAGTGAGATATGTACAGTGTGAGTTTTACTACAGCTAGAATAGGCTTCAGTCAGCTACAATGGGAGGACATATTGACGAAAGAACATTGCAAAATCTTTCAGCATTAATTTTTCATATTAATTAGACATAGGGTTTAGATAGTTTATTGTTCACGATGAAAAGAGACTAGAAGTGGTGAAACCTGTAGTAAACAACTTTGCTTCATAGAATTAATTTCTTCACACATCACGATATTTCGCAAATGAATACTTTCTAAGCGCTAAAGTATAACATGAGATAAATTAATCTATAAACCGAATCACTTTATTAATAAATCAATCAAAATTTATAAAGCTTTAAATAATTACCTCGACACCCCTCATACATTCTGTAGGAATTTGTTTCTACAGTAGTCAAAGTTTTCAATTATAATTTTATTTCATGCAATTGATATTACAAAATTCCAGCTCATAGAGAAGCAAATTCATAATGTTCTGTAAGTTGTTGGGGAACTCAAACGCTCAATTTTAATCGATAACCTTTTATTCTATGAAATAAGTTTGAGTTAGTACAACGAACAAACGAAAGTTGTTAAATTATTACTTATATTTAGTTCAGGTATTTCATTTTCATATTTTTCCCCCGAGAGAATAAGTTCACTTTCAACCAATTAACTAATTAAATCTTTAAAACATGTTTTTTGTGGGACGCTGCTTCGTATGCTGTGTTTTGTATTATCCAATTATCCATTAACCCACGCATATTTATAAGTGTGGTCGAATTCAAGTCTCATATTTACGACCACTATTACAAAACGTACTGTCACTCAGGTAGCCAGAAAGGCACACGAAAGACGATCAGCCCTTACCTGTTTCGAAGTACAACCTCCACTTTCGGACTTGGACAGAAAATAACATGACAGCCCATAGCTGGATAGGTATAGGAAGCGTGAAAAGAAATATCGCTTTTGTAAACTGTTTGCTCCCGCGAAAGTTGGAAAACGTCGGACTGTACAACTTTCCTTCCTCAAGAAAGCACTTTCCTGTCCGGTAGGCACGCTACGACAAAGGAGCAATCACCGAAGGTAGACCACAAGCATTATGTATCAATTAAATATAAGGACATATCATCTATTCTAACTGTAATGCCTGCCTTATCTAACTAACAGTCACATAACATTTCCGTGACGAGATAATGGAATCTTGATGAGATACCCGGGGAAGGTGGCTAACAATAGGAGGTAGCTGGATGCTGGTACGGCTGCTATGACAAAAAACTGCGAGTCATTAGCATGAGGGATAACTAACAAGCTTCACACCTTTAAAAAGTTGCCCACTATTACGTTGGGGGGATTCAACTCCAACAAAATAGGCTCATAAGGAGTGCTAATCCGGTTTAGACAACTGAAGGTACGTTTGAACGCTATCTACGCTACTAGCTCCTCATCACCACCTAACAACTACGGCACCAAGGTCTTCATGAAGAACACCAAGGATTTGTTTTGTTCTTATAAAGGAATATTATAACTTTGACGTTCATACTAGAACATAGAAGAGCATCAACATTGTTTTTGGCTAGGTCACGTTGAGTGAGGTTAGAGCCCTCATTCTAGGTAAATAGCAGACGTGGTTTAGAACAGGTTTAGAACTATCAAAACGTGCAATCTAAGGCGTTGAATACGCCAGGAAGTAAAAAATAGATGTTGTTTGTTTTATATTAACAGTTCATAATGCATCGTGACTAATATTTTAAATGAACTGAATTTGACTTATTGAGAACACTAATTTTAGAGAATAAAATGTTTTAACAAATAGAATAAAGTAATTTCCTTTTGTTTTCACGATCATTTATAGGAATTTTAAGAAACTGACGCGGAGACTCAGATGAATCGTCGGGGATGAAGTTTGTATTTAAAAAAAAGTGAAAATAACAAAATATTGACACATGTGAACCTATTCAAACCGGCTCGGCATGTAAATAGACTTTATTACTTGCTCTATTTTTGAAATATCTTTAATATTTTTTTCCCATTACCGTCCTCAACCTCAGAGAAAATTCCCAAACTTTAAATCTTAAATAGCTTCTGAACTGGGACTTGAGAAATATTGAAGTTTAAGATTTTCTTTTTATATTTCCCATAACTTTATTTTAACCATGTATTTTGTGGATTATTAACATTTAAGATGTTATTCACATGATCTATTATGTATCATTCATGCACACATAGACCGTCAGATGAAATACAGTGAAAATAGAGCCTCTAATTTCTTGCTCGGCAGCTACATTTTATAGGAGAGCTATAGAGGTTTTACCGTATGACCAGAACGAAATCATATGTAGAGGTATTCTGACGAGAATATAACTTAATCCGTTCAGGTTCACCATCTAGATAATCCAATAGAATTAAAAAATATCTGGATGGAAAGTTAAGGTGATTGGAAAGAATTGAAGCAATTCATCCTACCAAGAACGGTATTAAACCTTTCTCCTGCACCTTTCACTGTCCCTTATATTTCAACGAGTACTTTTATAATAAATAATGCATTTAAAGCGACGGACGTGAGCCCCCTGATTGTGACGTGTAATAGATCAAATTTATTTCGGTATTTTCGAAACAAGTATTGGTACTCCTTATTAAGGATATTTGATCCACCACAATAAATAATCTTGTGTCCGTACAAGTAGTAGAGGAATTAAGTTTTGAAGTAATAGAATGCGTGAAGTTGGAAGTTTAGACCGGTTCTCATGCAATGACTCATTTCAGGGTATAGAATCGGAATTGTTCAAAAATTTCTGGATATTCTATGGATGAGTAAATATTCGAATAAACAATAATGGGATCCCTGTTTTATACCAATAGCATTATCTAACTCGTTTTATTTTTTTCAATAAATGTTTTAATTATCTACCTATTAACGGTCTATTTAAACAAAGCACTTTAAAAAATATTTAAACATACAGTGTCTTCTTATATTAAAGAAGTATTTACACATTAATAGTAATGACTGATGAACCCCCCCCCCTCCCCCGAGGAAAATAAATCGTGATTCAAATTATCGATATGGTATAGAGAATATATACATACTCACTAAGGGCCTTTCATATGGTATAACAGTTTCATGAATACTGTTCATGTCTGATGAAGGTTTTAGATTCACCAAAAAACTAACGGATATCGTGTAGGTGAGGTGTATCTGCACGATGATCTACATTAAAAAATGATTTTTATAGATTTTGAACAGGGGAATCGCTGGGAAAAAAGAATAGATTTCATAGGAACGTAAGCATATATTACTTAATGAAATTTTATTATAAATCATGTTCACGACGTATGTAATTAAGCTATCGGCGTAGCAGCTGCAGTCAGTAAGCGTTTCTGATTTGAGACACCAATCAGCGATTTCTAAATGCGATAAACGTTTTTATTTTGAGATCGGAATATGCTTACTCCAGCCTACTGGAAGCTGGAAGTTTAAAAATAAAAAAGGCTCTTACTAGCCTACTGGTCAGATAAACCACATCTCTTATCTAATTGATGATAGCTTTTTATAGACGTAGCTCATAATTTCTGCTAATACACAACATTTCGAAAAAGCACTAAGCTGTGCAGAAATAAGTCTTCTTTTTTTTTAGTTTCCTTATTTGTGTCGATTATTTTTCAAAATAATAAATAACCCTTGTCTTTTCACTGACCTGGTTGTTATTAGTCTCCTTTAAAGCTAGGGACATGACATTTTACATGGATGTCCTTTATTACATAAAAAACATAGAGCTAACTCAATAAGTCACGATTAAGTGTTGCTAATTAATTGGTTGGTATGGAATAAAAAAATAATTTTCTTTAATTTTGAGTGGTATATAAAATTAATGATCACTACGACCAGATTAACAATATGTAATTTTTTATTTGTTCTTTTAAAGTTATAATTATGAAAAGTCGTTACAAGTAGCATCGCGATAAAATTCGTTTATTTTATTTAGAGGCAGAATTCTTCTTTACATGATGGTTCCATTTGATTATCCAATGATACTATCATAAGACTTTCTCCATAAAAAAAAATTAAAACCTGAATAACATAATTAATAATCATAAGGGAACCTCATAACACATATATATTAAGCTATTATTTTAAGTAAAGTTTCATGTAAAGGGTCTCGAAATATGGATTAAAGATACCGCTACCTATTCTTGTGTTAAGGCTTGTCGGTGGTCTGTTACAAAATTAAATTTCAATTTCAAAATCATCTTTCTTTGTAATTTTTTTTAATTAAATATAAATAAAGAAGAAGTTTTTTTTTTTTGTCCTGCGGATGTTTGAAATACAGAATATAATTCTACGTGTTTAAGCAAATTAATATGAATAAAAAATAAAAGCATAGTATGATGTGCACAATGTAAGAGAATGCAGGTAGAAAAGAAAGAAATACTAAGAAAGGAAATGAGTGGAAACTATGCTGGATAAGTCCATTGTGTCTGGTAAGATCATTTTGATTGCATAAAGTTTGTTGTTCTTTTTTGAATCCCATGTATTGGTTGGGGCTTTAGAGCATTAAATAATACGTTATTTAGATTATTAATATCGTCGTGATACATAACCCGGTGCTTCGCGTATTTCATAGAATTAGGCATCGATTTTGGATTTTTTCTAAAGGAGGTAAACTGTGTAGTTAAGGATTGCAGAAGGGGCGAAGCGGGAAGTAGATTAAGTCGTAATGAGGCTTTGTATATTAATATTTTAAGAATATTGTTACTAAAATTCATAAAACTATCAATATAATAGTTTTTACGTTCATAACGAAGACCTTAATTGAGTGAGGAAATTTTTTCTATCTACTCCTCTTCTTACATACGTACACACAACGTACGTTTAGTCATCTGATTTTGGCCAATTTATCGCTAATCCTTAGGATTCCGAAGCAAGAACGATATCGTTTTGTGAGTAACAATGTCACAAACTCTTTTGTATCAATGTTTACGACTGAATTAGAAGCCGTGGCGGACAGGAGTGTGAGACGCCTATGCTGATAACGGTGAAGAATGGCTCACGGTCGAGGACCGTTGGAATCCCTGACGTGCCGCGCACTGGACAATGACCGGAGACTTGGGGGCCCACGGGTAATGAAATTAATCTGAGGAGGTCCCAGACAATAGGGTGACCTCCCTCTTCATTCTTCCCGATTGGCTTCCCGAGTATCATCTGCGTAAGGCGGGAGGGAGCATCTTCAGCGAAATTCAATAAAATTCAAACATCTATTCGATTCGTCTGTAACTTTCAGTACATACTCATTTAGCTCGGAAAATGTGGTTGGCAAGGAAAAGTTTCAAGACTGGCCATTTTCACTCTGCCCCCTATTTCAACCACCACTCTTACCCCGTATCGAAAAAAAAAACGGTGATCTTAAACACCATTTTATTATATTTTTCCGCGATTATAAAAATTGAAAAACAACCTAATGAGAAATTCAACTAAAATATATTTTATAATACTCAAATTCGCATAATTGTCTCACAACTTGAGCATTAAAGTCGTAAGTGCTCAAAAATACTTAGTAGGTTCAACGTGAAGCGATCCTCCAGGGCAAAAGTAATTTAAAAATTGGAAGCTATAGTTATGGAAAAAAATAATTTCTATTTTTGACGGTCGATATCTAAACATAGTTCGGTCAAAGAGAATTAACAGCTATCCCTTCAAAATTCAGAAATACCTGCTTTTTCATTTTTCCAAAATTCAATTAAGAGGGATTTTTATTTTTAATGAAGACAAACGTATCACAAACTCCAATGATGTTACATGATATCAACCGGTCAGTTATTTTCCGCAGAGTTCATTAAAAAATTGTATCAGAATCCAACTCACCTAACAAAGATATCAAATATCATAAATATCAAACCTCCCAAAATACCTAACATGCAAAATGTTCAAGTGGTTGATAAAAACAAAGCCTTCATATCAGAATGAATACCAGAAATATTCCCTGTGTTCATGGGATGATTGCATATCTATAAGAAGTGTTCATTCAAAATCGAATGGAACTCTGTTCATTTCACGTCTGACCTGTCAGATCACAATTAATTATCCTGGTAACGAAGTAAGTCGTTTAGAAATTATGCAGTATTCCAGAGTGGCTACAGCATAAGAAAGAATTCATAATATATCTAACAGAGACATCGTAAATATCGAAGGGACACACAAGACTTCTGGAGTACGTGGAGTTGGTTAGGTAGCTGGCTGGAATTATTTATCTGGCCCGTCTCTGGGGATCTTCCTTGCCTGGTCGCCTAGAAGCGGGAACTTAAGTCCTTAACTGAGTGTATATTCTACGCTTTATCTCTGTTAGCTGCAGCGAACAATGTTTTCAAATATTCTAATATCAAACACCATACAATAAATACGAGTACACTTATACAAAGAGTTAACTTTTACCCAGCATTTAAATTAAAAAATGAAAAACAGCTCAAGCAACAGTCTTCAAAGTGTGCCTATATTTTAATAAAAAATCCAAACTTTCTCCAGAAAATAAATTAATTCACCAGAAAAAAAACTTCAAATTGTTTAAAATAAACGTCTCAGAATCATAAATAATTACCCACTACTACATTAAATTACTACACCAGAATTTAATATAGGCTTGACGATTTAATTTTTTTTTTTACGACGGTTAACTTAGCTCTATTAATCCATTGATAAAGAAATAGGAAATTACAAATCCATAAAAGAACCAAATATATTTTATTACAATGGTGTCACATGTCTGCTTTACAAGCACATTACAATGCTTCAATAATCTTAGTTATTTTAATGTATTATTCTTTCATGTATTAACCACTTTCAGTTTAAGTTTCATCATTATTTTGGTTTTTTTTGGTAGATTTCGAAAATATTAAAAATTTAGTTCTTAAACTGTTCATGAACATTGCATTGGCAGTAAACCGCCACACCATTGTATGCATGTTGGTATTGTCATTTGTGTACCCCACTACGCCGATTGAATATAAAAATAATAGGATTATTTACTGATTAATAGGTAGAAATAGGATATATGAGGGTTAGAAAGATGTAAGTGTCCTTTTATATAACTCATTTGGGTTGCAGGGAACAGATGAAAAAGTTGAAAGAAAATCAAGGACGGGCAGAGTTGGCCGATTGCAAAGCCGAATCCCCCAAATGTGGGAAAATCACATACTCGCCTAGTTTGAAAGAAACCTTTCTTTGGACGAAATCAAAGTGCAAGCGCGGACTGTTTGGAGATGAAATCCCAGTGAAAAAGGATAGCGAGAGGGACCTCATTCTCACTTATTTCGCGGTGGAGTCCAAGATACGAGTCCCACTACTGTCGGGGGAGGTCTTCCTTTCTAGGAGGCTACAGGCTGAGGGCTTGAGAAATTCTGTCTAGAGACACCCTACAAATTTATTGTATTATCACTTTACACTAAAGCAATACGCTCAGAATTTGATAGAATAATCTAATCTAGGGATTTGATTACTCTATCACATCTAGTGGTTCGAATAATAAATGACATACCATTAAATATTTTAATTATTCGACTGGAGTGTAGAGGCGTGGTTCTTTCGGGAAAAATTGTATAACATAGAATTTATAGGAGTGAAAGGGGTCCTTTTACTAGGAGGGACCTATTTGAAGGTTGGGTGAAGGGATTGAGGGGTGTAGTAGACCTCGGCTGAGGTGTAGATAAAATAGGGTACGTTTGGATATATTCGCATACATTAATATATTGGTATAAATATAGTAACGAGAATAAATTAGCACTTCATTCCCCAAATGTAGCATTTTGGTATAGCCTTGTGGGAAAATATTAGACTAGCATTCGCCAAAAGTAGCAGTAAATATATATTGTTTTGTTTTTTAAGTATTCAAGATATTTTCAAATATTTATATACACCAATAACAATCGTTTATATGGCTGTTGATACACCGGTGCAAAAACTCATTCCATTGTCACGCCACCACGTTCTTTTCTTCTGCCTAAAAGGTGGTGAAGGTTTGGATAGAAGTGTACCCTTGTAAGGCTAGCTCGTTGTCATGTATATCCATACGGTTAATTATTTCAACTCAAAAAAAATAAATAATAAAATAAACACTCAACAATTTGATCAAATCTTTGGGTGGCGATATTATCAACTTAAGGGGAATAAATAACGCTAAAACGGTTCTTCTGTATTATGAAAAAAAAACCATACAGGCCCTTATGGCGAGACCCTGGCAATCTTCATTTATGTGTTTTCCCTTCACTCTATGTGATCACTGAAGCAGAGATTGGGTTAAGCAGGGTCAACAAAATGTCATTTATCGTTAGTGTTCCGTACCAATCTACGCGTTTACAAAGGTATACACGCCGCTGGCATTTTCTACAGCGAAACAATTTCATAATATTTTGATGCGTTTTTGTAATAGCCCCAACACATTATTAATCAAGAAGTCAAGACCCTTAGTTTGATTCTCAATTTAATATTTAATTTAATAATAGTTAATAGTAGGAACACATGTATTCTTTAAATTACAAGTAACTAGTTAATAATAATTCTTCATTATTTGTATTAGGTTTCTTTTATTTATAGCTTCTTTGAAGAATCATGTAAAAGTTTAATGATGGATATCATCCTCCTACATGAAAATGGGATTGCGAAAAATCGCAGTTACACCTTTGATGACAGTTTTAATGACTTTACATAATTATAGTTTCCTTTGGCTCCAACACTCGTTACTTATTATTAATCAGGCCGTCGAATCTTTAATACATTACTCAATATGAATGTATAATAGTTATTGTTTTACTACTAATTATTATTTTAAAGACCCTTCATTTTCGACTACATCCTCGGAACATCAAACGCAATTACTCTGTGAAGTTAAAAATCATGTATTCATCTTTAACTAGAATTCAATTATAATATTTATATAACGTTATAATACTTCATTATCATTGGACAAAGAGGAATAACCCTTGCTTGATGTGCATTGGTTTTATTTAAATGTTTATTGTTATATTTTTTTTTAATCGGATTTCCTTAAGAGATGTCTCATCAACGGAGCTATTTAAGATATAAATTTCTAATTATTTCTTCGTAGTTAAGGACATAAAGACGGTAGCGTAAATATGACTTAATTTTTTTTTTTTTAACTTTTAACTAATTTCAAGAGTTAAAAAAATTGGGTCCAGGAACTTAGGTTTTGTTATGCTGGGGATATTCATTGCACCTGACATTTAGAAGCACCGTGTCTACCCGCAATTTGTTTTATACTGATAAAAATGTTTTCAATGGCTATACTACTATGCTAAAGTATCGAATAAAAACAATACAATTGTGTTCAATAGGACATGTAGTGATAATCTTCTATAGAATTAAAATGTATAGTTATAATATTTAAAATTATTATACTTCATAAAGATCACAAAGTTGATTTTAATCTTTGCAGTACCATTTCAGATACTTGAGAATTATTGTGGGTCGACCAGAGAGAGGAGTACATTTATTAATATGAATAGCCCTCGAACAGTATTCCAACATGACACCCCTTTGAGGGTTCAAGAGGAAATATACATGCATACGATGTGGCATATTTGAAATCATACCAACGTCAAATGTGGACACTTGAGTGCAAAAACTGCACTATATTGGCTGGAATCCCAGACCGAAACGGTTGGATCAGATAAAGCTGTAGTGGGCAGACACTGACCTAGCAGCACTAACAGAATTAGTATCGACCCGGTAAGTCCTCTGCCATTTGGCCTACGCTTACACTTCGGGCCAATTAAATTTAATAGCATAATGTTTACATTATTCAAGTATAAAAAGTATTTAATGTTACAATATTAAACTGTTGTTTATTGTCACCAATGATTTAAAGTATTAAATAGATAATTTCCAGACACATATATCCTCGTACACAAATCACATATTAAATATGTTTTATTGTCAAAAAAGTGACCAAGGTAGTTTAACAAATAAAATTAGTTATTTTTTACAATCCTTGCTTCATAGACTTGAAAAGTTAAACATAATACAAGATTTTTTAACTGTAAGTCCTGAAGAAGAAAAAGTTTTAAACCTAATATTTGTTTTAATCCTCCCATTTGGAATAAAATGTAATTATGCAACACAATTTAAGTAATTTTTAAAGCTGTGTGTAGGTGTAACAAAATAAAATTAATAGACTACATGTTCTGCCTACCAGACAGGTAAAAATATCGTGGTTGTAAAACCAAATTAAAGAAAATGTAAAAAAATATGCTATATATGCGGTTGATTTTCCAAAAACAAAATATATTCCCGACGCGGAGGGATCCAAAAGTCAGGGCAGGTCACTTAGAATAATAGAGACAATTTACAGTACAAAGACTGAAAAGTCGCCTTTACACCACCCTCAGCATGAAAGAAATTATAAATTACCTCAATTAAAAAAAAAAATTAACATTACTAAGTAAAATTCTTTTCCTAAAAATTCACTTCTTATAAAATGTTGAAAATGAAAACCGAAGTCACAGAAAAAAAAACAGTAGAATTTCATTACAATGAAATAGAGAATAGGGAAAACGCTTAGGAACATTTATAATACAAATTTAAAAAAACAAAACAATTTAAATCAAATTTGGATATTTTTTTCGTTATATGGTGAGTATAAATATTTATGATTTCAATAAATTTGAAGAGAGTAGGCATTTTCCTGATGAAAGAATCGTTAGAATGTAACTAAAATGTTTTATACAGGTCTCATTTATACCATTTATTTATTCTATATTCAATCTAGCCGTCTTGCTTTCACTGGCTTATTGTTTTTCTTTATGAAGAGTGCTAAATGAACTCGAAAAAATGCGCGGTGGTCGTTAGCTCCTCTTGGAGCGTGCTCTGAAGCTAATACGTTGTTTATCACCATCTGCCTCATTTATGTAGCAAGGGGTGCTTCTGGAAGTCGTCAAGCTTCGGTATCACACCTCATTTCGATTCTGTCCGGCGCGCCATCCGAGGAAACATTTGATAAATAATGTCACGTAATGAGGATGCATTTGAACCTCTCAAGGAAAAAAAATTGTTCATTTATGTATTTTAAAAAAACTTTTCTTGTTTAATTTATTTCAGAGGTGATAGAAGTAATGATTTTTATCAGTTGAGTTATTCAATGAAAAATTACATTTTGCGTTTTTTTCTCAGGATTTGGGTAAATAAAAATTCGGACCAATCACAGTACACCGAAAAGTCTTACAGAGGTATAAACGAAATCACATTTTTCAAGGAAATTTGGTGTCAATATAATAATAAATATACGAAGGATGAGATGTCATAGTAGTGGTTAACGTTATCCCGACGTTGAACGTTTAGCCCAATCTCACATTTTGCGTGTTTCCCTTGGGTAAGGAAACCAGGTTGTTTTAAACTTTTTATCTATTAAGTAGCTAGTCTATAAGCCTTCTAGAGAATTCCACCAGTTACACTTTACAATATAGACGTATGTCGTATCAACTGGCTTACTTGCCCTAAATTTGGCTCGTTAATAAACTACCAACTATCAGTTTCGATTTGTTTTCATTTAACTTTCGCAGCAAAAACGAATTCACGCTACCATGCTTCCCACTAAAATTCTCATTCTTTTAACAAAAAAAAAAATATACAGTTACTTTTTGGTAAAATTTAATGGCATTTTAAAAGTCAGTCACAAGAAACTAAACGATTAATGGGCTAATCGAACAGACAATAATCATTACGTAAAGGAAAACAAAAAATACATTTCGAAAAGCTACACTCAGCAGAAAACGAACGCATTTTAGCTAACTAGGTCATCTTTACACTGAAAAGAACTGTACCGTTTCGTCTTAGTACACAAATGTATAAATTAGGCAGAAAATTCAATAGGTACAAATTCTAGTAAAGTGTGATTCATCATAAAATTAAGGGTTTTTATTACCACGAAACTAATTGTATTGGCTTTACTGTAAATATAGACCACTGAAGTATGTATAGGGATGATATACATAACAAATTACGACGTCATGATCTAAAATTTGATATCTAACTCATAATTATAGAAACATGTTCATATTTCATTTAATAA
Organism: Acanthosoma haemorrhoidale; assembly: GCA_930367205.1. NCBI lineage: Eukaryota > Metazoa > Arthropoda > Insecta > Hemiptera > Acanthosomatidae > Acanthosoma > Acanthosoma haemorrhoidale. The sequence continues at coordinate 151,343,295 of OV884011.1, read as the reverse complement.
GTAATATTTTAATGACCCTTCATTATATTACATTTATTTTAGGCATCATCAGGTCATCAAATAGAACCAATATCAAGCCTAAAAAAACAAGAGTTGCTTTAAGTTTGGGAACACGATGTTAATGCTAGTTTTTACCACTTTTTTGCTATTATAGTTGATAAAACAAAAACAAAAAATAATCGTACACACACTGGTACCGTTTCACTGCGGTCTAACGCTGTTAACAAAGAAGTCAATTTATCAAGAATGCTGGACCCTCTGGCATATTTGTCACATATTCTTTGCAAAAAAGCAAATTGGATGATCTATAATGACCTCATTTCAAGAAAAGCTTCATTGAAATCGGTGAACCCACCAGTCGGTAGCCCTTGTCAGTAGAACATCTCAAATCAATGTAGTAGGAAATTATTGTTTCTCTTTAAATTTGCTGAGATACAGTCGGATAGTGATAGAGTCCCGGGGTCAAACCCAGTTTGTTACTGTTCCAAACTAACTGTTTGGAGGCAATTTGCACACTAGAGGGCAATTCGCTATCCAACTGCTCCTCCCTAACATAACATTCCCTTCTACCCACGGCCGTTATGTAGAATATTCATACCCAATTGTCCGGAGTGGAGGATGGTCCGTTTCCATCACTTATACAGGTGGTCTGTTGAGGCATTTGGCAATCTTATCTTTTAATGGCTGAAGTGGGATGGAGCTATTCGAGCCATTTTACTCAGTATCAATAGTCATTACAAACAAATTGGTCGATATCGGCAACTATTGCGCTAACGGCGGTGATTCTCTACGCTGTTTCTAACGGAACCCATTTTTCAGTAACCCCAGCTTTGAAATTGAAAAATTCAGTGGTTCAGAAAAGAAGTAGAACCACTTCACTACATAATGGTTCTGGGTTCTTTAGCTTGAAGTTCTAAAGTCAGGAGGTAGAATCTCTTTTGGTAGCTAAAGTAATCTGCTCTGGACTAACTATTAACTGGGGAAAGCAGAATTTATAATTAAGTTTATTTTCTTCTACATCTTTAATGGTTAACAGTTTACTTTCATAAGCCACTTTATTGTATTCGATATTGGATAAATACTAAAACTGTTCAGAACACACACTAAAAATATAATAGAGCTCTAATGAAAGAAACCAGCTAATTCACCAGCGGTGTTTTGTTGGCTAAAAGTACAATCATTTATTTTTTATTTTTCGGAACTATTTTAAGACTTTTGGAAGAATTAGGGTTCTGTTCAAAACTAGAAGGATGTTTTAACCAGTGCGTCTGGATGTTCTGTTTTTTTTTTAGACCCCTTATTCATTTCATATTTCACGTAAAACATGAAATTTTACATAAAAATAAGAAGTAAACGAAACAGTTCACTGTCTGATGCATCACAATTGACTTCTTTTTGTTCTTCTCTAATGCTGTATATTAACTTCAAGATAAGTTACGTTTCAATTTTCTGATGTCACCTTCCAGCCTTTATTTTTAAACTTTTATCAGTCGAGTTTTTATATTTATTTTATCAATTAACTTTTATGGGCATACCTTCCCTCTCAGGAACACGTAAAATATTTGCCCATAAACATGATTTTTCTATAATATTTGTCTTATATTGCATTCAGATCATTCTAGCAATTGTGCATTCCCGAAACTGTATCAATATTTAAAAAATACGAAAAATGTCCAATATAATAAATACATCCCTAATTTAACCGATGGCCACACGTCGTTGTAAGGCAGGAAACGTCTCGATTCCACCGAATTGCCTACACAACGGTAATTCTCCCATTGTTTCAAAACAATAGTGCAATTTAACGGCTAATAGATCACTATGGCGTGATCGAGAACTTCTGTCGGATCTGCAGAATAGAAGTTTCACTTTCTAAGTCGCAGGAAGAAATATAGAGAAGGGTGGCAAGAACCAGGCGAATAGAAGGTGAGAATGAGGAAGTGGTTTTAAAAGTATTGTAGAGGGGAGACTAGGCGTACCTCAGCTATTCAAAGGCACAGGAAAGCGTCAATAAAATGATGGGAAATTCTCCATTTACTTGGAACTAAATAGTGCTATTAATAATAACAACATCTATCGAAAGTACAAGAAGTCACTTTTAATTAACGACTACAGTCAAATCATTTATTAGCTTTAATTATGTAGTTAAAACTACAGTTTGATTGCAGATGCATTAATTTGGCTTGGTGCTTGTATAACATACCTTTAGGTAATAATAATTAAGCCCAATCTACTTCCATTCAGGTATTGGTGGATCGTCTTTCACCAGTCTAGCGATCGCAAAAACGATTCAATCTAACTGTAAATTAAAGGTACCCTACAACAAGTTGAAATATACCTGTTAGTGTATGGTTAAAATAAAAATAACGGGAAGTTTACAAAAGTCTAGCCCGTTTCGTTAATTTTAAGATTAAAAATTATGATTTTACCTTTCTTAGGCATTTCAAAGAATAAAGTTTTGGGAGACAAAAAAAGAAATCGGGTATTCGATGTCGTTCTATTTCAATAGGTCGTTTTATATTAATGTTTTAGTCATTTTTAATATAATCGATGTAAAACATTTAAGCCATCAAAAAAAAAAAAAAAAAAATGGCAAGGCAACCAGAGCCACCAACTACTTATGTTTCACAAATAATATATGATTTTTTTTATGATTCTTACTTTTTTTTCATCTTGTGTCGATGCTTCCAAAGAACAATGACAGCGGCTTCCAGCTTCTCCGGCATAGTCTTTTCACACAAGAACTGTAAGTCGAAATGTTCCAACGGAACCATATCAAAGAGTCAGGTATCGCTTCTTGATGGTGAACAGACTGTTGACATTCCCGTCTAGTCCACATAATAAAAAAATACGTAAATATTGAATAGAATACAAATACTCACAACCCAATTCCCAAATATCCTAGTCAACCAATATGTAGCAATTAACCAAAGCTCCGGATAGTCCAGCATTATAACAGAAATAAAAGTATCTAGTTAAACCGACATCAGTTCACTAAGTAAATTGGTTCTTTGAAATGTGTACGTAGGAGAATTATAGATTTATCTAAGTGGAGGGATTAAACCTGCTGTATACACAACCAGATGACTTCACAATAAGATGATAATAGTCAATAAATGATTGACAACTCAACTTCCAAACAGGGCAATCGTGTTTCGTCTATTTGTCTGACAGTATGTTCTACGTTTGCAACCGTAATCTAATCCATGCTAAATTAAAGAGGGCTACACTTTGTCTTCTTTTAATTATAATCTCTGAAAACTGGAGCAGAAAAACGTGAAAAAATATCGCGTATCTATTGTAGTCAATAGCAAGTGTTATTAATTTAACACAATTACTTTTATAATTTGTTCAATGTCAATTTTAGATTTTTCAAACAGGGTTGTCCTCAAGGACATACCCATTAAACACGTCAACGTAAAAATAAATTATATCAATGCAATTATATTCTAAAATTTTCACTTAATGCCTAAAATAACAAATAAATAATAAAATTGCTAAAGACCACGTATTTAATGTTGATCCAACCAATACCGATCTTTTTTTTGTCAATGTTCAAGCTGTATACATTTTTTTTCTGACCAAGTCGACAATGACCGTAATGGTTTAAAAAATAATCTTTATTAATACTACCGAGTAGTTCCATAAATTTGAATGCTTTATTTTATACTATTTGATTCACGAGATTATGCAAGTAAATACAAATTTCTCAAATAAAGCTGAGTCAAGCAACTCAACTAACACTTCTGGATTTTTTTTCTAGGGTGGAGAAGGTAGGTATAAACTGTATGGGATGTCAAATTGGGCTCCACATCAGCAGTTCATAGAAAGTATTGGATACAATTAACAAAGTAGACCGGGTTCGTTAGCGCCATTGTCGGCAGACAGAGCAGCTGAACCTTGCTGGAGTGCCGGCCTAATGGCCCACTTCTGTCAGCAATCAACGGGCCATGCTTCTTAATTGTCTTGCTCAGGATATTATGTTCAAATATATAAATAATTAATTTAGTATTAGAGTGTGGAGTTCCCTGACTCGTTATAGGAAATAATACAGGAAAAGAGAGAGAGAGAGAGAGAGAGAGAGAGAGAGAGAGAGAGAGAGAGAGAGAGAGAGAGAGAGAGAGTGTCAATTACTTTTACGGTCGGTCATACCACTTAAAGCTATGATACAAACTTTGAACTAACAATTTGATAGCAATTCGAACTTAACTTGCGGTAAGCACCAAATGTTTGTGGGATAATATGACCTTAATGGTAACCTTTTTTAATTTGTTAAAATTAAATTAAATATATACAATAATCTAATAGTGCACTCTGATTGGCTCCTTCTACTGCATACTTTGGATCTTAAGCAGTTTCTGTTTACATTACACATATCTTTGATTATAGTTTTTTTTTTTTAAATATACAGAACGGACTACTTATCGGAACCTAAAACTAACTAAATCCTATAACGTTCTCCCTTCAACTACCTGCTGCCATCGACGGGGAAATCGTGTGAAACACGGGGTTGGTGAGATATTGCAGCGAATAAAAGAATTTGATATGTCTACGGCGAATGAACTCATCCACCGTAGGCAGCCCAAAATCATCGTGGAGCTCAATGTTCCTCCAATGCTGGAATGAAGTATGTAGGGCCACTTCTGCATCCCATTTAGAAATTTTTGGACTCGCTTCCGTCAGATGACTAAAAAGCGGTGCAGCAATGTAAATCTCATGTAAATCAAGAGCTTGATGCGCAGAGATAGATTGGGGGAAGTTGGGGAAAGCCGGGAAGACTTCGTGCGTGTTTGTTTTAACTTCCTCACCAAATAGCCACAAAAACGGAGGAAAGAAAAGAAAAAAAAACTTCAGTATTTCTGACTTACATAGGCAGCTCATCCTGCCCCCAGCAAATGAGGAAACGGTTTATTTCGGCTAATCACATGATCGTTTATTTTGACCAATTAAAATATAAGAGCGTAGTAGCCACGCCCCTAGTGAGCTCTTGCGGTATCGGGGTCCGTGAACTAGACCCCTCTATCTACACTGACGGCGAAGTTTTATGGATGTAAAATATGGAAAGGTAGGTGGGTGTTTTCTGGTCCGTAAAGAGGGTAACTTCTATTTATTCATGGTGTAGAAGTTAGCACAACATTACTATTACAAACATATTCAAAAAGGTCTTAGTTGTGTGATGCATCATAACTTTATTTTGTACTTAATCCCAGTCTAATTCATCACAATATTGAAAACAAGTACAGTAATCATAGGTACATTACAATAATTAACCGCTAAAGCTGTATAATTTAACCAGTGCTAACTCATACTTACTGACCTGAAAAAAATCCAACATTTTGAAATTTAGCACTCTTGTATGTGGGATCTAATGATAAATTAAACAAAAGTCTTGATAAATCTGAGGTGAGCTCTAACTGCAGTGATGTGAAACATGTCGTTTGTTTCAGTTCCTTTATGCTTCAGAAATTGTTGATACTAGACAAAATATTGTCAAATTCAAAAAGAACGTGTATAAAATATGCCAAAAATGTCCTATGCATGTTTTAATGTTTCGTTATAGTTACAGAGTTTCATGGTAGCGAACTGAACACTAGCCGTAGAAAACAAACACGATAGAACGCCCGAACATCTTCCGTCAGTATTCACCTGCTACTCCCACTATGCGTTAAATTTGACTTCCTCTGTTAACCCACAATTGCCAAATGTAGGGTTCTGGGCTCAGAAAAAAATAAAATAAAACAATGGGTTAAATTATCGTAAAAGAAAATTTCATCGACTAGCCGATAAAAGTAGGGTAATTTATGAAGAAAAGACTCCGTGTTTTCTATGTGGCAACACTGTGTGCCACTTAACTATGTGTCGATTAACACTGCCTAGCCACATTGTTTATCGTTAATTTTCGCTATAGAGCTTACATCAACAGGTATTTGTTTTCGACTAAGATTTTCGCCTACATAAATTAATAACGATAGTTTCTTTTCGGAGGATGGATGGTGCAACTGCTATCGAAAAATCTTAGGAAAACTGCAACGTTTGCAGTAATCGACAGAGATGTAGATCATCTAATGAGTCTACTTATTTCCTTAACCCCACCCCAACGAGAAATGTTGCTAATCAAGCTGAGCATGGCAAAGTTGAAGTTTTTTCGAGCAATGGTTTTCAAAGCAAGGGGGTGGGTGACAAATAGTGCTCTTCTTGCATGGATTTACTGGATGTGCCGTAGCTGCGTACCGGAAAGTTAAAATTAGGTATGTTAATTTGTTCACAAAACATACTGCTAAATTGCTAAGTATTGTCGATGTTTTCAACAATGCATCCTCTTCTCATGAGGGTGTCGGGATGCAGGAAATAAAATGTTTCTGAAATTATACGGAACGCTTACAAAACAAACATCCCTTGACTAATATCGGCATCACTTGTTCGCGCAGTCACTAACCGTACATTGCAGCACTTCTTCCAACGGAGGGAGCAACAAACAACATTTGTATCGAGCATACTAACAAATACAATTTTGGATGGGGGTTATTTACCACATGAAAGCTGGGAGTGGAAACAGGAAAATAATCAGCTCATCCACAAACGTGTGTACCTGGCGAAATTTTAAATCTCATTTTTTGTAAATGCAAAACTGGATGTGGGCCCAGGCGTGGGTTTAGAAAGACTTCTCTACTGCGTAGCATCTGTCATTTTTGCCATGGGGAATGCTTGAATGCCACAGATATCACAATGGTAAAAAATAAGAACGAGAATGTTTTGATTTACTGCTATACTACTCACTCACTACTTCAACAGCCTGCCTGATACACCTATCACTCCCCTAGAAGAGTCCCTCTTCATGCAAAAAATCTAGATTCGAATTAAAGTAATATAAAACAAATCAAACTTTGTTATTACTTTCCTTAATTTACTTTGTCCATTTTAGCTTTTGTCTAGTATTATATATAAATTGTTAAATAATAAACAATTGATTGATTAAATGTGCAGCAAATTATTATTCACCCCAATGGTTTCTCAGTAGGATTGAAGGTAGAGAAACGGCGGACATAAACGTGTTCAGGGCACGTACCCTAAATTTCCCAACTTTTCTCGGGTCGGTGATTTATTTCTTCATACAGGTAAAACTAAACTTTTATTTACGGCAATTTAACTCGGAGTGCGATATATAATTTTCCGATACCGTACTTCTAGTTCGATCATCATACATCTGGGAACAGTGGCCGTCCCGTGAGGAACTTCCACTTACACATGGTGGGCATAGCTGATGAATAACCGACCGATTGAATGTTTGGGGGAAGATGCTCGGTCGGTCCGTCATATGTTTGTCAACTGCGGCAAGTGATCAGTTAGTTCCCTACCAAATAATATAACTATAAATAAAATAGAGATATAAATAAGATAAATATGACGAATACTTAAAAAACCAATATTTTAGCAAATTTTATGAACTTATTTTTGAATTTGCAATATTTTGTCTAGGACCAATAGTTTCTGGGATAAAAAGCATAAGCCGAAACAACCGATATGTTTCACATCATTGTCGCTAAGAGCTCACCTCCGATTTATCAATACTTGTGTAATTATTCATTAGACCCTACTAATTAAGTGTCGCAAATTGCAAAACAGTTTTTTTCAGGTGAGGGCCTTTTCCGGCATTCATTGACTTAACTTCACTTGCAGTCACCAGGAGACCCTAAATTATACGGCTGCCATCCAAATTCGAACCCGAAATCTTCCTCACTGATTGCATAATGCTTCATAACTTCCTAGCCAGCAGAAAATTTGTACAAGAGACACTTATATTAAGCAATGCATTGAATTAACAATTGATGAAAAGAAGAAAGCATGAATCGCTTGAAAGATGATGCATTGACGCCAATGAAGTAAAAAAAATTACAATGGAAATTATTTTATGACTTGCATACTTAGCCTAGGTGCTTTTTATAATGAACTTTTTTCTACCATTAGCCGGATTAAAACCTTCATTAAAACATAAATCACATAACCGATTTTCTCTTGTTATAATAGTGGCTTTGCTCAACTTAAACGAATAGGCTGAACATAATTTTTATTTCACATTTAATTGTGTTTATTCCTTTATTTATTTATTTAGTTCTGTGGGGTATAATAAATATGTTTTTGAATGTAATTTGCAATTTGTTAATGTCATATTGTCAGCCGGGCAAGGACAAAACAGGCAGCATTGAACCATTGGAGAAGCATTTGTACCCGGATTTAATCCTCATGACCCAGTTCCCAAGGTCTCATCACCCTGCCCTTCGTCGTCGATGTCGGCTTTGGAATGGTAGCAAGTCAGCAATGATATTAACTTCGTAAACATTCAGTTTCCATATCACCAACTTCCAATTCAGTTCCTTTCCCGACTCATAATTCCTTCAGAAAATATGATAATGAACACTTTCATATAACTGCGATATTAGCCTGTTTAAAGATAAAACTAAATTGTGATTAAAAAAAAAGTATTATAGATATTTGCACCGGATTGATTTCTTAAAAAAATGATGATATGTCATGTTTACTAATAATTGTCTTCAGGTTCCTGCCAAATTAAATTTCCTATTACCAAATTAAATTCTAAATTCTAAATTCCTTTATTGTGCTAAAATTACAATCTGCCTTTTATAAGGCAATAAGTAATTAAGATAAATGCTCTCATTCATACCATATTTACAGTTCATCATTCACTCGCTCATTCATACAATATTTACAGACAGCCCAGAGACCCCCCAAATCCACCGCGAAGAGACAGCGGAGTCTTGGGAAGTCCCCCACGCTCCTCCGTCAGCCGCGTCACCGGATACTAGCCAGTGGAGGCTGACCAAGAGCGCGAGAGCTACAGACGCTCAGGACATGATTGGAGAAACTGGCCATTGCCAGGACTCCCACTGACACGCGTTTATAGCAGGTCACGAGGCCACTGCCGTTTCAGTCTCCGAGGAGGATTATAGGGATGAGTGGCGCAGTGCAATGACTGTGCTACAGGATTAGGGTGGTTGGAAAGGCTACTGTGGAATTTCATAAACTTGGAAGGGATGAGTTCTAGAATGTAGGGTATGTTAAGGTCGTTATGAAGGGTTTTGTTGCTGACATAATAAGGGGCATTTACTATTGTTCTCAGGACTTTTGATTGAAAGGATTGGATACGCTTGATGTTCGACTTTTTTGCTGTCCCCCATAGCTCTATTCCGTATGTCCAGATTGGTTTAAGTATAACTTTGTAGATTAGTAGTTTATTTTCTATTGAGAGATGGGATGTCCTTTGAAGTAGTCTGTACAGTTGTCCAAAGCGTCTGTTTAGTTCTTGTCTTTTTAGTCTCGTATGTGGGTTCCAGGTCAGTCGTTTGTCAAGATGGAAGCCTAAGTACCGTACTGTCTCGGATACAGGGAGAGGAATAGAATTAAAATAAACTAGTGGACAAGACTTGCGACAAAGGGTGAAGGTAATGTGGGAGCATTTTGCTTCATTAACTTTGATCCGCCATTGATTGCACCAATACTCGATCTCGTCAAGGTGTTTTTGAAGGTTATGGGATGCTATGTCGGGGTCTGGGTGGGATGACAAGACTGCAGTGTCATCTGCAAATGTGGCCAAGAAGGTATTGGGAGTAGAGGGGACATCAGCGGTGTATAGGTTATAGAGGATGGGGCCCAGGACACTGCCCTGTGGAACTCCTGCATTTATGGGATAGTAGTTAGAGTATTCTAAACCACAGCGGACTTGGAAGAAGCGGTTTGAAAGGTAGGACTGTAGGATTAGGAAAAGTGTCTGTGGTAAATATCTTTTGAGCTTGTAGAGCAAACCTGCGTGCCAAACCCTGTCAAAAGCTTGAGCTCCTATTACCAAAGACATATAATTCCATACAACGACTTTCCAGCCAAAAATAATTTTCCTTATTTTCCCCACATTCCTATTTTTATAAGTTTGAGAGCTTAGTAAATAAAAAAAAAAAAAAAAAAAAAAAAAAGACTAACATTAATGAGACATTTTCTAACAATGGCCCGAATTTAGCTTTGAACCTACTATAAAAAATATTCTGGCCCAGTTATCATTGTATCCAAAATTTCGTAATGAAATATGATAAGATCACAAAATTGGCGATAACTTTTGTACAACTAAAAATTCCCTCCATAAAACATGGGTTAAAGGTCTGCATTCAGCCTTAAAAATTCTGTAAGATCCACCAATCAGAGTTCCTGTTGCATAATACTTTAATTTTTAGTTACTTAGTATTATTAATCGAACTGACAGTGGGGTTAATACAACAAAAAAAATTAAACCTAAACAATATAATTACAATAATTCATTAATAACGCCGTTAAAATCGTGATTACAACTTACACTTCAATATAACTAGTATTTCGTTTAAATTAAATTAACTAGACGGTACAAACTGAAGTTCTAAGTCCTGCATAAAAGACTATTTATTATTGATTGCATGTAAACATTTCAATAAAGATAAATAATAAAAACAATGAACTCCAAGTTAAATCTATAAGGCTGGCCCATATGGTCCAAGAATGAGAGAAAGAAGGATGGCAATAAGAGCTTAGGAGGAAGTCTCCAGCAATTTAGGGCAGATCGATCTGTAACATAAGGCTGTGTCAGTGGTGTCGCTTGCACAAACACCAGGCCATCCTTACAGTAAATACCGCCAGAAGGGAGGTCGGCTACTCAGCCTGAGTGCCCACCGACCTCCATATTTCTGTCTTTTCTCTATATTTATTTCCATATCCCTCCTTCCTACCTTGCCCCTAAACCTACTTTAGCTACCGACTTAAATAAAATATAGGGCGGAGAGGAAGGGGGGATGTAATAATATTCCGGATGTGTTGGTCACGATTAAGGGTTCGCTCTTGCAGTATTATATCATAAGGGTCTTCTTGCTATTCCTTTTATATTCTTCCGAGTACAGTATTATCAAAAGATTACTGAACCAGAAGGTCTTAGTTTGAAACTGGTAAATTTGTCTGTGCCGATGAACCTCAGATTCAGAATAGGCCTATTCTCCTCTTTGTTCAATAGTGGAAGGAGCTGCAGGACTCGGAGATCTTCGCCATTTGCGAGAGCGCCAACCAAGACGGAGAACAGTGACCAGCAGATCTTGCAACGCAACGACATACCATTTGTAAAAATGCGGGGAGGTACTTTCAAAAATTGGATTAAAAGCTAGTTTTAAATGTACATATAGCCATAAGAAACCTCTGCACAAAGGATAAGAGGCTGAATTAACTGTTGCAAATAGTTTTAAGAATAAAACAACCTTTTGTTTTAGAGTTAGTAATAGGGCAGCATTGGAGGGTAAAGCAACTCTTTGTGTTTGATTAATAAAAATGTAAATAAAGCGTTTACATTTTTCTTAATACTAAGATCACACCAACAATTATAAACTTAAGGGGAGGAAATACAGAACTGTGAATTGATAAAATTACTAACGTGCGTTGACCAGTGCAATAAACTCAATTGCACTGGAAATCACGCGCCACAGGCTACGAAATGCCCTGTGGTCCATGAGGGAACCCCCGTCTGGGACACGGAACCCAAGAAAAGGGTTTAAAAAACATTTATTTTTGAGATGTATTTAACGCCTAGCCAAATTTATTTTTCAAACACTCCAAGAGCTTTCGGCAGTTCACATTTCTTTTTTTGAAAACTGGCCAAAATGATAACTATAATGAACTCGGATGAATAAAAATGAACAAAAGCAACATATATCTGTCCAGAGTTTTCAGTTTGCTTTGAAAATGCCAATTTGAGTTGGCGAAAGCACTTGGTAAGTTTTAAAATTGAATTGTGAGGAAATTGTGGCGTAACTTGGATACTTGTTTTACCTCTTCACTTCTTATACTATGATTAAAATAAAATAACGAGAAAATATGATTGGCTAAAATTGTTTAAATCAACTAAATTTGTGTAAAACATATAGAAACGAAATTTATGGTGGTTTAATTAATTAATTATTTTTGATAATTAATGGTTTAGCGAAAACTATATTTATGATAAAACATATAATCATATATTTATCAAATTTGATTTTTCAAACCATTTCTATTACTCAAAAACCACCAAATAACAATTGTAATTAACTAAAATTATATCCAGAAGAAACTATTAACAATTAAAATCTGGTCGAGATATCTTAACACCCAATTTCTTTTGTTGAGTACCGAAACTTTATATTCGGAACAGTTTCTGAACTGAGACTTGAGAAGGCTCAAAACTCATAGTAAAGTCGGCCAGTTGATAAATACGAGGAATAATTTTTAATTCGATCCTCATCAGATACTAATTACATAAGTAAATCAAAGATTTAGCTCCTTTCCAAAATATTTATCAATTTAATTAAATTATGATAGCTTCAATCAATCTGCTGAATTAACTTAAAACGAATTCAATTGTATTCATTTTAACAAAGAAAGAAATTGCCTCATTGCACATAATTATAAAATTTTAGTTCTTGAAAGTAAAATATCACATTTTAATAGGATCGCAATAAAGTCCACATAGTTTCCTAATTTCATCAAAAACATCTTTAAATTCCTGCAGTTAAATAAATTCCTTAAATTGACGGTAGGGGTGAAAAGTTAGTTTGTTATCTGAAAGACTGTTTTGATTCAAGACCCGGTTTTTATTCCCTTAGAAAACAACATAATAACAAGTTTATTAGGGTGTTTCGTGGAACGGATAATCACAGTTTAGTCCATAATAATAAAGCGAAACAATCGGATTGTTTGTACCAGTATTCATTAGCTTGAAGTCACTTTTATTATCCAACAATCAGTTATAGAATGCTAAGAATATTATATATACGGCTAAAAGCCCCTTCTAGTGTATACCTGCCTCAGGACTTCATGAAGTCACTGGTGTTTCTTGTTATTTTTAAGTAAGCGACCGCATCTCTCCCAATTCCTGAAACAACCCTTCTCGTATTCACATATGTATAAGCTTTAGTTCCAGTTCACACTTGTTTCCCAGACAATAGTCCCGAAACACCCGAGCCAGTAGTATGTAGTAATATAACTCTTAATATTTGTATATACCAGTGTTTTGCTTGTACTTCATAATAAAGCTTTTCTTTCTTTTCTTTTAAAATACTCTCCTCTACAAAGATTACTTAACTAATCGATGTATTTTTCACTTGACGTAATAACTCCTCTCCATCTTGCCCGTATTATACAAAAATATGAACGGTATGAATAATCCAATAGTCCATTGCCCAATAGGACAAAAAAAAAAAATGATCGTGAAAATATACGAAAAAAGACCTGCCATGTCTCCGGCCGGGCGCTTTTCCTACAGAGCTATCCCTGAACAATAACAAATATCTTTTGCTACATAATTGTAAACTTCACAAAAACATTAAGAGAGCGAAATATATCGGAGACTAAAATGAAATCCAGTTTTGGTCACAAGTACCGAATCTAAGTTGGAGGATCGGGAATCAGGAGATCCCAAATTCAAATACCGGCCATGTCACTTTCCATTTCTTTGGATAGTGCTTGTTAAAAGAGTGGGATTTCAATTATGAAATTACTAACATAAAGGATGTACATGTTCAATGTTTGAGCCCTGGCTCTATTTCTTTGGCTAGTATTTTTTAAAAAAGAGGGATTACAATCGTGCAATTACCGATATTAATACTATTTTCTTACGACATCCCTATTAACTTTTTCATTTAAAACAATAAAACACAAGAAGAAAACTATGGTTTTTCATTTAACACCCCACTTGAAGAAATTAGCACCTAATGATATACTATGCGGGGTATATGTCGAAAGCGATAAATTATAATATATGAAACATTAATTTGTTTCTCGCTAATCCCTATAGGAAAACCAAAATAAACAGAAAATTTTCATTTCTATCACTATATTTTCTAAGTAAGCAAGCAATCAAATCTGCTAAAATGTGATTGTAGGGTTTTAAAAGAAAGGCCTCGATCGAAAACGATAATTGTCAAAATGAAGAATATTGGCGATCATAAAAAAACAAAACAATAGAAACAATTTTTTATGACTGATTATAATATAACAAGAATAATCAATAAATAAAATGGGGTTCCTTTTAACCCCTCCTTAAACTGTTATCTAAGAAATTACTTAAGTCAAAGAACTCTTTGTTGTCATTAATATTGATCTAATATACTATTTATCTTGCATTTTCCAGTGACCACCATACTACTAACTTTTTAACATATTATTTATTATATTAATAATAATAATTATTAATCATTTCTAAATCTGGATAATTCAGTTCAAAATGAGGAGAAAGCGAGATAATTGGCCAAAAAAAGACAAATCCTCGACTTCTGGAATCACAAAAACATGCTCCGTGACCTACTGAATTGACCGCACAAGAAAAAAAACGACTGACATCTTTGTCATCAGAAGCTTGCCTTCACATTCCATCTTTTCTATGAACCATTTCTGGCACCGAGCATCCAACCCAAACCCAGACAATATTCTTAGTTCTAATTGGTAGGGTGATTCAATTAAATTTTGATAGAATAGAATAAAAAAATAGATAACTCTGATATTAAGTAAGCACTCATATGGCGCGGAATCAAAGTGACAGATTCCATTCAGTGGAAGTAATCATATGCCTACGACTTTTTATTGTAAAAGGACCAGAAGATATACAGAAGCAGCCATTACATATACTAAGCACGTCAAATATCCTATTAATTTCAACAGTTTTCATACGGAAACAATCCATGTATACTTAAATTTACTGCTGAAAGTCTATTTTGTAATGGCACCTGAGCTAGAAATATATCTCTCTTTCATTACTTGTAAGGCTTTATTTGTCCGAAAGAAACCAAACAGTCACTGATTTACTGGTGACAAAAATTAAATGAATGCTTATGACTTACATAAACATGTAAAATAGGCGTTGAGCCTATATTGAACGTACATTTTGCGATGAACAAAATAATCGGTGATAGTTAAGAAATCAATAAGTAATAATTATAATTAATGTAACCTAGATTTAACACACATTATTAGATATTATACAAACATTTTCTAAACCGGATACTCAACAAGTGTTGAGTAACGTGAAAGTAACGATAAAAATTAACGCGATTAGAAAACGTCAGTTCTACACGAACAATAGGTTCAGGCGGAAGATAAGCGAAAAACCCGATTCGCTTGCAATGGGAAACGAAAGACTTATCTTTATCAAACTCATTCGAGTGAGGTATTTTATTTATAATTTCAGAACGCTTTCATGAGAAAAGTGGTCAGACATACTTCTCTACAGAGGTTAAATAACTCCGACCTACACCCATTGATTGGTGTGCTGTCTGTGGGCAGGTTCACATATCAAGACACATCAAGCTTTTGACTCTTTGTATCAACTGTCAAACCCAGTGTTTAACACCATGGCCTCACCACGCTTCCCGTATCGATGGCAACAGGCTGTTCGGGAAAACTAGGTTAAGTTAGTTAGTTAGATTTAAGTTAGTATTAGCACAACTCATTCTTAAGGTGAGCCTTATCACTTTTTATGTTAACACGCCTTGTATTCTGTACATCAGCCTACCATAGAAAAATTCATGTCAACTCATATCGTCTCGTTCATTTAAAATTGCATATAATTATTACTCGAGTTGGTTAGTTAAGCCCTGCCAATTAGCTCACCTCATTTTACAAAAAAATGCTCAATAGCCACCTTCCATTCGTGAGAAAAAATTAAAAGAATTGTTGGGATTTGCTAATAATTCATTAATCAATGACCCTTGAATATTTTTTTTAAATGCCATTATTGTTATTAATATTTCCCGTTTGTTCGGGAAATCAAGAGGAAATTCCAGGAAAATTGTCGTGTTTCTACGTTTAAGTCGCGAGAACAAAAATATTTAACAAACAACAGGGTTTTGGTAACTATCTGGTTAGCGCCGGTTATGGGCGCATAATTGTTATTATTGATTAAAACCGTATTCGCCAGCTCTAATATATCATCTTCAATTGATAAAATAAAAAAAATATTAAACGTACATTTTGCGATGAACAAAATTAATCGGTGATAGTTAAGAAAACAAAAATTAATAATTATAATTAATGTAACCTAGATTTAACAAATTAAAAATGCATAACTGCACATCAAATTTAATAAGTTAATAATACAATCTCATATCAATAATAAAAATACAAATTCAATAACATGAGTACAATAAATATTAATTTTATAGCCATTCACCTGTTCCCACTACTTCTTCTTTTCATTAATATTAAGCGGCATTTAATAATCTAATTTAATCTTTGTCTTCTAAGCGATGACTTATTTTTTTTATCATTATCATTATGTAGCAAAGCCATTCTGTTTGGGTCATTCGGATGTTATTTTTCCTGTAGATGTTGGCAGAGCTGACTTTTTTTTTTTTACGGTGTTCTTTGCATCTAATGAATAATTTTCTTTTGGTTCTTCCAACATAATATTTATTACATTGACCAAAATATAATACGCCCGACCTATCTTTAACTGAATCGGGTCCTTAGTTTTAGAGTTGATACTTTTGCAGGCCAGACCAATACCAGCTTTCTTTAATATATTCCTTAATTTGTCGGAAATAGTGCCGAAGTATAGTAAAGTGCACCATTTATTTTAAATTCAAATCATCTTTGGGGGTCTCTTATATAATCTTATACTCTACTATTTTCTTTGGATGCTCATTACTCGTTGCTTGCTCCTTTATGTTAGAGCTATTCATTATAATTTAAATTGTTGTCATTTAATCTGTTTACGAGGACAATTGTGACTGAATAGTGCGAAGAGGAGCTGCTTATCCCAACATCACTCGTTGCAGCCTTTATAAATATTGTTAAAGGCAACGATAACTGATGAAGCGATTCACATCAACTCTTGGCACTATCATAGTCACAAGATCGCCACGTTCCATTCCCTGCCACCTGTCAGCTAATGCAGACAAGCTCAGGCTGCTCGGCACACCTGAGACCAAGCCCTGGCTGTGGGATGCAACAGGTTACACCATGACTTGACGGTTCAGCGACTTCCAGGTCTGCTTCCTTCCTAAGTAGCGGGTGTACAGCCGTAACTGTTGCGTCGTCGAGGGTTATGGCAAATACCGTGTCCGGCGTTTCCTGTCTCTTCCGCCAGACATTCATTGTCTAGTTGCAGTCCTAAGCGACATAATCAGGCTCCGCCATCATCATAACAACATATTAATGATCCCTGGTAAGTAAAGAACTGAATTAAAAGTAGACCATTGCGTGTTGATAGAAGTGAAAGCCTATTTGTCGGTTGCTTATGATATTTGTTGAAGTGATCCTCACAATCCTTTTTTCTGGTTTCTTTACTCAAGAAGCAATTCATGTTACCTTTTCAAAAGTCTAAACCAGTCCCATTTTGAGGTAGGGAGTAAATATCTTTAGTAGGAGCTGGGAATAGAACCTCCATACCTGATCGTATCTAGACTACAGAGACTGCAGTACCAATTCCAACCTTCAACAGTAAATGTTTGAAGTAAACCGGTAAAATAAAAATAAGTACTAGATGTTCTAACTTCTTAATCCGCCTCATCAGTGGGTCGAGTAGACGATAAAGCTTTGCCGTCTTTGTTTAGGGCTGATCAGGTCACCAAACCAAAAGCACTTCCAGAGCCTCCAAACATTTTAAAAACTAAAAATTGGGACTGGAACCCTGGCTCTACCAACAGAGCCTCGCAAAAACTGTAAGGAATTTATCCGCGGTATGGCATTATATAAACATAAAAGAGAGTCTCATTTTTATATAGTGAATTTAACAGTGGTATTGATCCCATTATTATTATTATTATTTATTAATTAATAAGATGTATTGGTTAAGTTCTTGATTGAGAATATTTATATATATATATATATATATATATATATATATATATATATATAGGCAACTATTATATACAAAATATAATTCTTAATTCTCAGGGAATACACATCACTACATCCATCGGATAATAAATCGTTATTATCTTTAGAATCTATTTTTTAATTATTCTAATCATTTTTATTAATAAGGTAATTCTTAATATGACACTTTTTAGAACATAATCATAATTATTAACAATATTTTTAACTACATTTCAGGGTTGATTAATATGCTGTGTTGAAACAACCCAATATAGGACACGCACCACTTTGTGATTAATAATTTGTTTCATTCTCTCTCCTCATACAAGCCATAAAATTTATAAATGACCTATAGTTAGAATCACTGTTAGTTTTTTATGAAAAAGACAGGCTCACTACTTTTAGAATGTTTATGTTAATTTTCAATGTTCGTAGTACTAATATGTTAAAAGTAGATAAGGTAATTAATATATTAGTTGTGGGTTCACATGGTTTGGCTCTTTGCTTATATCTTTCAGCTACCATAATGTGGCGAATAATTTGCATATAGCTCGATTCAAAATACTTATATCCATTTATAAGATAACAACTTGGGTTGAAACTTTTTGGCACTAGCTAGAACCTGAATAGCTGAAGATAATTTTTTCTTTTTCTTTTTTCTATTTAATATATTGGTTTGACCTAAACAGTCAACTTACCTTGTACGTTTTCGTCAAAGCAAAATATAGATACGGGATAAAAACAAAACTTTCTACTGATTTAGTAGGAACAGCACTATAAAAGCTTAGCTTTCTTTCTTGTGTGCATGCGTAACATAAAATGATACTTTCCTATAATAAAAAAAAAGATGATCTCATCTCTCATCTCAGGTGTCTACTTCATGATAAGAAGTGAACAGGTAAAAATCCATGGAAATGCAGAGTATTTGCTTAACACTGGTAGCTATGGAAATTATGAACAGTTATGTATAAAGGTATACATATGACAGCCGGATATTCTTGTCTTAGGTGGGGGGGGGATTGATCAGGAAATGAAGTTTGAAAGGTATTGACGTCATTAGTCCAAAAACGAAGAAGTATCATCTTTCAGTATGTTTTATTTTTTATCATATCATCACTACCTAAATGTTCATACACAACCAGTACCTAAATAAATACAGCCCTACCACTATCGCATGCGACTCGACAACCATGTGTTGCCAGGCAGCGATGCACAAGGCCGAAGCCACCAGGAACGGATGAGGCATTGGCGCTAATGACGACGGGATGAAATCACTCGGTGTGACCTTTCCCCTACCGCCGACTCCTACCTAGTCAACCCATCTACTCATAGCGAATTTGAAATGTACAAGTATGGAAGTAAGATTGGGTACGTAACACAGTGACATAAAAAAAGTCTATGAACTCATGTCCTAGTTAGTTCGTTATGTTAGCTTATTTTATTTACACGCCTGACCAACTAAGACTTGGGTAAATTGAGAAATGCTGGTTAATCCATTTTTCAAACAAATTTTGAACTAGTTTGTATTCTTTGCGAACTATCTAAACGAAATATTGGAAGTAAAAAGAGAAATAAACATTAAAGGAATGATTATAAAAAATTTACAAAATTAAGTAAAAATTGATTGGGTATCAAATTAAATACCTCTCCTCATTAATAATAGGTGTTGACTATAAGTAATAATAATAGGTGTTATTTAAGTAGACTATAATTACAAAACGTTAATAAAACTATGTTCACCATTCGAAGTTTTTTTTGGCTCGGAGCCATGAAATTTCACGAAGGATCTCCAAACATTGGCCCAAGGATTCTAAGAATAATAACAACTCCATAACTTATTCAAATGATATAATAGTTTAAATAACAAAATTTTAACTGCCATTGATTTAATAATTACTTCGAATTTTATAACGTAAATTCTCTAATGATAAAGAGCAGGGAATCAAATTAAAGGTCTCAATGTATTCAATAAACTTAAATATTACTCCATAGTAATTTAATAAAAATTAGGAGTAGAGAATTTCTGATTTATTTTCAAATGAAAATATTAATTAAAAATATGTCTATCGTGTTGGCTCAATTACATGTTCTATATAGCATATCAACTAAGAGGGAGGGTTCATGAAATTGTAATTCAAAAATAGCAACGATTGCATAACGAAATTATTAATAAGGTATTTTAATCCACCACTCATAACATATTCGTAGCCTATTGATTAACTTATACACATCCGAGCAGTCAAAAATATAGGATTTTATTAGAAAGGTTTCGATGGTAAAATAGCAAGTCAATATTTACAGTAATTTTATAATGATCATGTTATGCTATGTTATTATGAATAGTAAATATATTATTATTTTCATTGGTTCTAAACTAACCATAGTATAAGCTCAATAAATGTAAAAATCCAATCACTCAATTTCATTTGTAACAATAAGTTACTTTTTAAGTGCAAGTTGAGTACAGAAAGAACTGTTCGCCTAGAATCCACCAACGTTCAAAACTCCACAGCATATGTTCGATGAATAAATGGCATGTGTTAACGAAAGGCTTCTTCCTACAGTCGATGCCATTGTCAGGGCAGGTGTTGGTAAGTCAACGCTTCAATGAAACTCACAAGAGTTTCCCGGCGAGATGATTTCACGGTTTTAGTTATGTTCTACCTTGTTCCTTTTTTTATTTTCTTTCATAGCCCCTTTAAATTATATATAACAAATAATTATAGATCCTCAGGCGAATCTATTTACAAATTATTTTTGTATTTCCTGTAGCATTGCTACATTATATACAGGTTTTGTTATTTTATAAAAATTATATACGAGAATGAATAAACAAGTTGTGTAATGAATAAACAAGTATAATGATACACATTATACCTAACTGGACTAAACTGTGATGGGGCTCACCTTTTTGATCAAACTTAAAACTAACTTACATTATCTTAAGGTACTTAACATTACAATACATCAAGGTAAGTTGAAGGAAGTATGAGAACGATACCCATATCCAGTTTGGGATGCCTAAAAGAGGCCGGTGGATGCAGGAAGGTAGTGAGAGCTTTTTAAGTCAGAGAAGTTAATATATTTTATTTTCTTGATTAGCTAACTTTTTTTTTTTTTTTTAAAGGATGAAGTCATCTGAGTTCCTTTATAATTTTGAAAACAAAATAAGACATGAAACCTACTGGAATAGGTTATAATGACAAGCGATTTCTACTCTTGGCTCTCAAGAATTTATATCTTGGAATATTTGTGAATTTTCAAAAATTCAGAGCATTAAATCATTAAAAGGATCTGGGCAGTGACTTAGGAAAACATAGATTTGACGTCAGTTAATGCATATGAAGGCGATTTGATGCTCCCCCCCCCTCCCTCAGATATTCTTATATGCCTGAATTAAACCAAATTCAGAGCACCCCGCGGTGCTGTTGATATACCATTGAAATATCAGCCTCCAACTTCAAAACAAATATGAACGTAAGACCCATCATGCCTGAATGAAAGTATAGGCTGTACTATGTCCCCCTTTGGATCGAAGAACAATTATTTCAAACCACACGAACATCTCATAGCGAACCACGATCGGTGTTAAGTCAAAGGCGCAAGCAGGCCAGTTAAGTCACCACGGTGCAGTTATGACATTGGTTACATAAAAGCTCGGATGAAAAGAGGCCCTAAGAAAGAAACAGAAAGCAAGTGCAACAATGGCTGACTCACATATTCGCTAGGCACATCATTCATTAGCGGTGCATTGTCGGTTGGTGAACTGGAACTTTCATTTTTGAAAAACGCACACACGTATTCCATCGCTAGAACTTAAAAAAAATACTTTTAGCATTATTTCGAATTAATTCACGAATCACGGCAGCCCCGTAATTATTTATCATTTAATTTTGATCTATCAGGACTTGAAGAATGATACAAATTAGCGAAAAGGGTTAGACTTTTTTTCACGTTTATTTTCATTTCTGTATAATAATAACCAGAAAATTTCGAAGTGATAAGAAATATACCTATTTAATTATCAGATTGATTAATTAACCACTAAAACTAAACAATGCACACCAGCAAATATGGGTCTACTTCACACATACAGACAAAAGCGAGCCCCATATCTGAATGATAGTGTAACTGAATCCATTCAGAGAATAATCCACCATGTTGCTTATATGGCGGAAGAAAATAGTTAAAGTGTGCCAAGGACCGGGAGTGGTACCATTTACTTTTTTAAAAACTTCTACAGCCATCACTGAGAATGGGTTCCATTAATTACGTTTTCATTTTAATAATTTTCTGTCAAACAACGTACAATTGAAGATTTTGTCAAGAAAATTAGCATCCTAGTTTTAATAGAGGAATTTTTTAAAACTAGAGAGCTTAGAAAAAAAAAAAAAAAAAAAATTTGATAATGATAATAATTCACCATTGGTCACTGTAGCGACCACTAAGTACATAAGATAAATCACCCTATACTCTATTATATATTGTAACATTCATCATATTTGAGAATATCATGACCAGCGACCCTTCCATCTGGTCAGCATCGTCCCTTGTGCTCTTAGGAGTGGGGATGAGATGAAGGGCCAGTCTTAGCCTAACAGCCTGAGAGCGAACCAGAGCAAGCTCCCGTTTTGGCGGTCACCAACAGAAGAAGAGGAGAAGAAGAAGAAGAAGAGATCAAAAGTAACGTGGATTGGATTATACGGAGATCATCGATTGGGTGATGTTTATATTGTTTTTTTATTATGGATCCATTAAAAGAGATTGACCTCAATTTTCATGGTTTTTTTTATAATTAGTAGTAATTATCCTTGTTCAAAAGGAATTGAATATTTTTTATATACTTTATATCAGCACTCTATATAATTATAATTATCTGTTATAATCATTTTATTTGTATATATTTCACAATTCCCAGTTTCTCAATCTATTAATAACTATAACATTAGCCTTGAGATCGGGCGATTCAATCGGGATAATTTCCTATGTCGAAGACATAAAAACAAGTTGAATTAAAGATCTCATGACGGACCTACCAAATTAGTTAAGGTCAATTGATCTAATAAATTAGGAAAAGAAAAGGTAAAAATTGAGGTAGGTTTCAATATATATATATATTGTAAATTGGTCATAATATGTTGTAAATTAATTTAAACAAATGTAAATAACATTACCAAACCCTAAGTCATACCAGTGTAAATATTGTAAACAATAAAATACGTAGCTGCAAAATACTAATCAGAGGCCCTTGAAGGTGGAGTCAGGTAGTGACCCAGGCCTGGGTGGGTCCCGGTCTAGAACAGTCTAGCGTTACCGCAATCCTGCGGTTTGGTTGGTCAGAATAAGACCCCAGATCATTGGTTACTGGGGCTATATATACCCCCTAGTTTTAGTCAATAAATCATTCTAACTACGACTCTCTGACTGGTACTTGCAGCGGCACTGATGTTTCAAGATTCATTCATGACCTTCTCATTTATGAAAACCTCTACATCTCTCTTCCTAACCTCACTATGTTTTAGTCTGGTCTCGTCAGACCCCACACTTTCCTAGTGGGATTCTCTGCCTTTCTCTCGCTAAAACTAGCACCTTCTTGGGAGAGACCTCTCCCTCGCGGACAACGGTTTCCGTGGCCCTACAAACTTTACCTAGTAGTGTCTCCCACTGGAGTGTATCCAGTCAGCCTCTCTCCGGTTCACACTCGACTTTGGGATCCGGACGGTTTTCGCCTACCCTCAGATACCGAGTGTGAATTCGTGGTCATTCCAAGACCACATAAACTACCTACAATACCTATCCTATACCTCTTATCCTGAACATAGTGCACTGTCGGGGCACATACCTATCAAATATGAAGTCAGATAGTAGTAAGACCCGTCATGAAGCAATTGTCCAGGTCATAGCCTAATCAACCCTCATTTCGTCACTAGGCACCCCCTCAGTGCAACGCTTTCTACACTTAAAATGAGTTTATTTATACAACACATGCATGAGAAGCCTAACTCCAGTTACACCAAGCCATTTTGAACAGCTTAAGTGAAGAACTATCTCGACAATCTGGCTGTCCGGAAACCCTGCGCTTTTTGAAGACAAATATTGCTTAGTTGGTTCTTGGGACACCACGTGATACAAGCAAATATTTTTAAAGATTTGAGTCCACATTTTTAAACTCCTGAATACAGTTTGTCACCTACTTATACTCGTATGTCGTGCCTTGAATTGATTTTTATCTTTGAATTCCTCTTTTTGTAATAGAACTCAAATAAACGTCAGGCAGGAAAAACACATTGCGAGAAACACACTTCAGAAAAACTTATCAAAAGCATATAATCATTTTTCCCTGGTAAAATATTATATCCAGCATACCAACCGGCTCAAGCTAGAATGGAAGAATTGTGGACCTGACATTAATTGTAGACAACTATTTAATGGATATGCTAATATAACGGATATACACAACTTTCAGTCAGGGTGTTCAAAGTGTATATATATTATATATATTATATAAGCCATTTGTATTTAATTAAAGCATATTTATCACAATTATCTATTTCCCTTTTAGGGTAGATTGTAATTTTTTTTAAACAAATATGTTATTATGCATTAATCCGGCATTACTGGATTCCCAAATTTGCATTATTATTGAATTACACTCTATGAAAAGCTTAAGAACTATAATTTAAACACTATAAATACTCTTCTCAATAATGCTACGAAGCAGAACATAAGCACATATATTGAGAATTGGATTACACCAAAGCCCTTAACCCTTAGCATCAATAATTCAGCCAGGTCACCCACGAACACCGGTCACACTGTGCAATGTAACAGAGGACAACGACAATGGCCATGGAATTTGATCCGGATAGAAATCTAGGAGAAGAAAATAAAACAGGGAAACTTAGCAAGTCTAAAATAGAGATGATTCATTCCCAAGAAATAATGTCAATTCGACTGAAAGAAGTTAAATATTAATTTATGTAAAATATTTTCCAGGATATTTTTTAAGATAGGTTTGTTACAATTTTAAATAATGACTGAATGGAACTTGTTGATGTAACTCATCATTGATCTCAGTTCTTAATTTACTTGATAACTCTATCCTGAAGACCAGGCATGACTCAAAGAAACTAAACATGAAGGTTTGATCTGAAAACATTTTTAGAGCCAATTAGAAGTTTTTCAAAACCAGAAACCATGTCTTCATCCGTGTGTATCACTGTATGTTCTCGACTTGGTTAGTACCCCGTTCAAGCTATATACATGAAATTCTACATGCAGGGCCTATTTGATATTGGGAAGACATACGTTACTAATTAATTACTTGGTCTAAAAAACATTACATTTTTCTAAAATTATTAATAAGGTATAGAATCGACGTCCTGATAAAAACGTGCAATAAAAAAAAGTCCTTAATACTATCATTGATATGTTGTTCACAACTTCAACTCAACCAGTTTTCATGACACTGACATGACACCCCAATGAACCCTAAAATAAAACCGAATCCACGAAAAATAATGAACTGTCATTAATTAATAACATTGAGATTAAAAAATATTAAAAAAAAGCTAACGAGTTACAGGTTAATTAATAATATGTAATACCTTTTGAAACTTGAATGGACTATAATAAAAGGCTATTAAAACAGTCAGATACTTGAATGTTTGGTATGATACAGACGTATCATAAGTAGTGATTTAGGGAACACGTAGGCGAATTTAGAAGTAGTATAAATTATGGTAATTGCACTATGTATTTATTATATAATATTCATTTTTAGTATGTATAATTTAAAAATGTATTAATTTAATATGCAACAGCATATGAAAGAGGCTCAACGACAGTAAGTATCTGTAATGACTGAACCCTGAACTAAACTCTCACAACTCCAGTTTCTAATAGATTTCAACAATCTTCAGTTCGAACCCACAGAAGATCACAAGAAAGTTATCACAATTTATATCCCTTCATCAGATGAGTTGAAAACATAATTACTACAAATCTGCTTTCACTTTATACAAAGCGAACCGATAAAGTAGGATTCGAAATTCCACATGCGAATAGCCTTTAGTAAAATTTACAACAAAATTATGGTATATTAATTAATCTGTCAATCTGAGTTCTACGATCACCACCGTAGAAGTATCCCATCGAACAAACTTTAAACATTCCAGATTACTTAAATAAATACATCTATCCGCAACCGGCCCCAACCAAATATCCCTGAAGCGACCGCTAGCTACATAAGATAAATCACCCTATACTTTATTGCATATATATTGTAAGCAAAATTAAAATAACATGAACTAAATGTATTATAAACAAATATAAATCATTGTAAATGTGTAAGCAATAAAAAAGGCGGAATCCAAGTCACACGAGAAAGGTCAGCCAGGTACCCGCCGGGCCTAAGAGCCAAATGCGCGAGGGTACCACAAGTCATAAACATAACAACCCTTTTGGGCCCTCTCTACCTCCAGGGCTTGTCCCCTGGCCGGGTAATAAGGCGGCGGTCACGTTCCTCGCCACAGGTGTGCGTGGGACATCGCCGGCTTAGACCCTTTCAACCTCTCAGCAGGCAAGGGGAGAGCGTACTTAAGCCAGGGCTCCTGGCCCTGAAAATTAGTGTCTCGGGACCTTTACTTGTTGATGTTTGGTTTCCGCTCGAACTCTGAAAACTTGACTAATTCTTTATGAAACCTCTGTACCTCTTCTCTTGAACATAGTGCATTGTTGGGGCACATACCTATCATAAATGTAGTCAGATAGTAACGCCGTCATGGAACGATTGTCCAGGTTATAAACTCGAACAATCCGCACTTGTCACCAGGGCTAGGGTGATCAGGCATCCCCTAGTGACGACCCAACAATCCCATAACATGTTGTGTAAAGTAAAGATATAATAACGGGAATACTGAAGAAAAATAATCGACACATAGAAAAATACGGCGGCATGAAAAATATACTTTATAGAGCCTAAAAATGAATTTAATAACGTTCGAACCGATAAAAAGTCTATTTCAATTGTTTTATTTTTGTCAATAACTCGGAATTCATTATTTTTTTATGTAAAGAGATTTTTGGTGACTGAGATAGGTTTTAGAAACAGAATAAAGAATTTTAATGAGTAATTCCGGGTAACATTTGGGTCCCCACACTTCCTAGGCCACCATTATGGGCCGTTCCTTCACCTTTTATTTCATTAATTTTGTTTATAAATATAAATTATAAATATATTTGATCTTAAGTAATAATTAGAAAAAAATACTATAATTTTGCATCATTCATGCTTATCGAACTGGTGGTAATAGCCATGAGAGAGCGATACCATCTCCTTGATAGACTAACAAAACCTGAGGCGTCACAGTGTTGTACACTTTGACAAGGGTCAGATTCTAGTTTGTGTGAGTCATTCATTAATTATCTAGTTCCAGGCCAGCCGGCATTGCGGTCGGAAAATAGTTGTTGCTCCTCATATCGTCTCGAAAAGGGAAATAATTATGAAATCGAACATCAACTTGGAAAACATACGTGTCAGAAGCGAATTATACAATGTGGAACATTTATGTAGCTAAATAAGGTTAAGAATTTAATTGAACAGAAAATTTGAATATATATTAGATTTATTATCAGAAGCGTTATATTAATAACAAATTATTATTTGTTACACCATAAAAAATGTACAAGTTCTGGGCCACTTTTTATATTTCTCAAAATTAAAATACCACTTAGGGTGTAAAGTTAAGTATTCTTCACAGGATGCCTGATATACCTAGTACAATAGTGGAAAGCATTTTTTTACATGAGCCAATGCATCTACAGAAGGGAAATAAAGAGCTAAGTTTCACTTAGATGGACTTTTAGAGAAGAACCGCGTGCAAATTTTGGCCAGTAGGGATAAGGAATGTGCAAGAGAATGTTATGGATGGAGATGGCTTGAGAGATGAAGTTGCCTGAACTGGTACCGGATGGAGCAAGAAAATAAATAAAAGCAGAAAAAATAGTGATTGCCTGAGGAGAACCATGTTACAGGCAAATTCTAGCGATTTAATAAAATCACTAAACATGGAAGATTATGAAACGACGAATTTATCGTAATTTTGTGCCTCCATATTGTGAGTTTTGTGCAGAATAATCAAAATGACTGCGCTGTCCCACTCACGGAGCCTTGGTGAGTGGTGAGGTAGCGCCCACCACTGCCGACTATACTAACATTCTCAAAAATCTCACCGTGTAATCAGTAATTATATGAACTTGAGATATGTCTAAGATATTACGTTACAAGAAAATTGCGAAGTGTAAGATGGGGCTGTGGTATCTTGTCATTATGAGAAAAAAATAAGCATCGGTGACCAAACCCTTCACACTTTCTAAATATGACACGCACCTGGGTTGTAAATGCACAATTTCACGATGGATACTCGTTGCGGGGTATTCGGCACGATGCTAAGTTTCAATATCTTGTAACTGTAGGTAGTCAACCTACCTAACAACATTCAGTTCACAGTCTCATGAAGTTGTGAGGTTCAGAAAACATGCTAGAAAAAAATATACAACGATTTATATTTAGTCGACATGTAAACAAGGTATGTGTACAATCAATGGAGCATTCGTTTTGACTGAGTTATCTGTGTGACGGAATAGAAACAGGCACTCCAGTTAGAAAATGACCTCAATTACTCAACGAGTTTGAAAAGGCCGAATTACTGATAATTGCACAATTTGTTATATCATTATTATCCGAGTACTGGTTGTAAATAAACACTATTTTTGCTGGCGGATTTGCCACCGTAGTCAATAAAACGATTCCGGGTAAACAACTGCAGAGATAAGACAATTATTAATTTAAAAATTGATTAGTTAATATACTAATATTAATCAATTTCAATGAAAATATCAAGGTATCAGTTTTATGGCAAGTTTTATAACTAAATATCAAGTAAACACGGTTAAAGCTCTCATGTCAATTTATAATTAAATAACCAGTGTCAAAATTGCAATCAGTTATAAGAAAATTACATCCTGGTTGTAAACTATATTAATATCAACAATAGAAACAAATAGGGTGAAATCTCATTCAATGTAATTAAATGTTTAACAGGTTTATTATATATAGAAGGAATTGCTGCGATTCCACACACCGAACTTACGTTGGATACTTTCACGAAAACATAAATTTTTGACTTTCACAATTTCAGTAAATTCCAGAATAGTTGATGGTTGGTTCCTCGAGGCTGCACTAGAGTAGTCCCGGGTAATGTTTACATTTATTCATTCTTCCCTAAATGACTTATATTTGACACGTGTTATTTATTAAATAATTATTCAATAATTATAATAACAGTAAGGATAAATGAAATAATTGTCCTCTTTGTCAAAATAAAAAGAGCCAGAATCAACCATTTGGAAACCTTAACCCACCAAGTCCTGTAAATTTTAAAGCTACAGGACAAGAAGAATAGTTATGGAAACTGGGAAAATAAAGGTCAATTAATTCCAGTAATTGTAGTCCTAACCAAGCGCTCTCAGTCTACCTAATTTAATTAATTAATTAATAACGCCATAAATATTCCTTTGTCACGCTACCAAGCTCAAAAAGACATAATAAGATTAAAATTCAATTAATGACGTGGTAAAATAATTTTTCAAGTGTTGTTCGTAGAACAAAATTTATCCAATGGGTGTGATATAAATTTAATAAAATTAATGAACTCGCCTACTAACCTTTCTCTAAACGTCTAGGATCAAATAAGCAAGTCCTATAAACTATTCCTAACGTTTCCCTTTGAAGAATAATTGGTTCTTGTTATTGGCAGAAATCCGTATCAAAGATATATGCAACCACTTCTGAGAACTCCATCAACCACTAGAGGCAGTTTGTTTTTCCGTTCTATCCTCCTTGGGATGAGGTAATTGGGTTCATTATTGGAGAAGGGGAGCTCAAATCACCCTGTCTAGGCATCTATGCTGCACTTTTCATTTTAGACTGGGACGACCACTCCATCCAGTAGAACAAACTATTTTAAAACACAGATTCTGGCTGTAACTAATTGATGTACAGTAGTTGACATGTAATTCTACGAATATAAAAACGAAAAGCATAAGGGTTGAGTTTCACAGCCCTCACTCATAGTCAATACTATAATAGCACTTGATGGAGGCAGCGTGAATATACTAATTTGTTGAGTTTTTTTGTTTTTTTTTTGTATGCATGTTTAACCCATAACCAGCACAGCACGTCATAAAAATAAGCATGATCTGTACTTACGATGTTTTCTTATTTAAATCCTTGTTTCCTCATTACAAATGCAGCTCAACCTGACTTGGGGATGCTCCTGATGTTTTTTACTGAGTGAGAGGAGATTTTAAGCTCCGAGAGGATATGCGTGTTTTTTCTTGGGTAAGATATTAAAAAAAAATTAGATGTTAATAGTCGGTAGTAATATTTTATTGTAGTAATAATATTATGCCACCTACGCCTACACATATTGAATATAAACATACATTTCATCCATAAATTAAAAAAGCAATTGTGATAATGAAATAATCTACTATAATTTCATTTAATATACATTTCGGAAAGTTGAAGTACTATTATTTTTAAAAGAATGCTATGCTAAGCAGATAGTGGAAACTTCAAACTTACCAATTATTATCTGTATTTGTTCATTTAGTATGTGAATAATTATCTATTGCACATATTTTCATAAGTTACTTGTTGAATGTTTTATTTGTAGTGTTAAAAAAAACCATAGTATTTTTCCTAAACAGATGTTTTGGCGACCTGTAGATATGAAGAGTTTCATTTAAGTTCCAAAATGAACAAATAAGAAATACCGGCAAACCCATATACAGACATATTTACCGTTTACTAAGTAAGTAATTAATGGGTTATGAAAAAAAAAAATTATGCTAAATTGGATGTCTCAACGTCCTAATAATCAAGATATATTTTGAAACATCATGCCCTCAGTTTTGCTTGTTTTTTTTCGAATGCACTCGTCAAATTTCACATCCAGATCTACCTTTTGCTCAACAACGATAAAAATTACTTTTAAAAAACATAAATAATTATTAATAGTAATTTATTAATAATTTCTTGAAAAAAAATCAACTTCACATAATATTTTTTTCTTTATTGATAGTATTATTATTGAAACATACTTTTGGGTCATTTCATTCCTCTGAAAATTAATGAAGCAGTACTGAATTGTTAATATTAAGATCTCCCTTCCCAACAATAGCTATTAAGGGCAATATCAACAGGTTAGTTGGCAGGTGCTACTGAATAATGCCATGAGTGTTTAATCGCCTGTAATCACTGACTTACTTTCCGCCACAGACACGCATTGACTCACACCAAGGGCCCCTGACCATTCTTCATGCCAGTAGTCCATATCATCTTTCATTTTTTTTATTTATTCTTAACCCCTAAAATATTTTATTGAAACATAACAGAACACGTTCGTTGAAACGGGCTCCTTGTACTGCCTCGGAGCTGGAGCAACTGATCAACTGCATTTCCTCCAATCGATTCGCCATTATTAGCATATCACCCATCTCCCCTCCAGTTCGAAGACTGACTCACTGTTTCTGATATAGTGAACGGTACATTTTTAGGGTCGTAAATAAGTGCATTTTGGTATCAATAAGCTCTGTCAAGCGTTTAAATTACTATTATTTTATGTTAAATTTTACAACATTCAGATCATATAATACAGCATAAATGCAGAGTAGCAAATTTAAATTTTACTGATAAATAAAGAAACATAATCACTATTTCCTCTTTTAGAATGACTTATATTAGTAGTATAGTATATTATTGGTGAGTGGTTTAAAATCTGTCTATCAATTTGATTCAGATTATCAATTTTCTGAAACCAAATATTGAATAGCGAACTCACGACCAGAAAATTGTATAAAAAGGAAAATGTTTTATTACATGCTACCTAGACGACTTTCTAGAAGTAACATTCACAGAATAAATAATGACCATTATATTATAATTCAAAATTTCACGTGATATAATCGCTTAAAGAAAACTCAAAAAGAACCACCAGATCTAATACTCTTGCTAAGAAATGATGGAGGGTAATCAATATTTTTATAATCTATTAAAATGAATTATATAAGTATGATATATTATTAACCAAACTTAAGCTATGTATTCAAAATAACTTTTAAATAAATTACTAAGTTAATTAATTAATCATTCCTACTGCATCCTCTAATAAGGAAAAGTTCAATTTCTCATACTTCCCTTATAATTATTGTTTCACGAACGTTTAATCAAAACTGTTATAACAATAAGTTTTGTATATCAGAAATGTTTGATGAAATGTGCACTTTAAGGAGTTGTCCATATAATAAGAATTTGGAAAACTGAGGATTTTATTCACCCAACTTCACCCAATTTGTCGCTGCGTCTCAAACTGATGATCTATAAATGTATCCTCCGGCCACCTCTGCTGTACGGTGCGCCACTTTTTACCCACTTGACTGACGATCCAACCACAAGTCTCCAACGTTTCCAGAATGGGATCATGCGAAAAGTGGTCCGACATGCCTCTCGAGAGAGGTTAAAGAACGCCGACCTGCACCCGTTGCTTGGTGTGCCGTCGGTGGATGAGTTCATCCGCCGGAGACACATCAAGTTATTCGACGCGTTACAGCATCTCACAAATCCAGTGTTTAACACTATGACCCCACCCCTCCCGAACCGATGGCAACAGACTGTCGAGGGAAATTTAGGTTAAGAATTAGTATGTAAGTTAGTTTTAAGTTTTTGATCAAAAAGGTGAGGCACGTCACCTTATAGAGTACTCTAATAAGAAGTCAAGTATATTGTGTATCATTGTACTTGTATTAATTATATAACTTTTATTGAATTCAGACCTTGTATAGAATGTAGCGATGCTACAGGACATATAAAATGTGATATGTGAATATATTCGCCTGAGAATCTATAATGAATAATAATTTTGTCATTTTTAAGGAAATTGGGGGAAAAAAAAAAAAAAAGATTCCATTTACATTAACCACAAATTAATAAATGCGACACTAAGTTGACTGTATATTCATAAACTGTATGAATTTTTACATTTATTACTATTTTAAAAAGGATATCAAGATGTCTATCATAAATAAATAAATTTGACTTCAGTTAAAAATGTTATTCAAAATCACAAAACACACAGTACAAAGAAAAATAATGATTAAAAGAGACCGTACCGTTTAGACGTTAAAGTTTCCACAGATTGTAGGTTCCGTCGGGCCATCGACACCTCTAGTTCAGAGCCCGCAGCTCGATCCACCACAAAGGCGGGCCTCCAACGGTATTCCAAGCACTTAATGTCACAATCGGACAATAATAAAACACTTATATATTTCGACTGTTGAGTTTGACGGAACACAAAAGAATGATTAAAATAGTCGCATGCGCAAAAATATCTACCATAACTTCCTGCTGATACATTATCCTGCTCAGCTCAAATCTCCTAATATCAGAAAGACGCGACATTAGATAAAAGTATCAATACGCCGAGCTATGAATATAAAATTAATCAACCAGAATTAGGAAAGTGATGTTCACATTCATGAATGCAAATCACAAATCCACTAGTGAGATCGATGATGTTACTGGCAGATTTGTTGCTTCTGTTTCAGTTTACAACATACGCCAAACAGTTAAGTCCAGATTTTTGTATTAAATTTACCTCACAGAGGTCGAAGTTCACAGTCTACTGGCATTGCCATTCGCAATGACGATATTGGAAAGAATCGTATAAGAAATGGAAGATATCATCCTGAAGACTTACCGGACCATATCCAAAAGTCCTCCATGCGCCGACAGACAACCTTGAGAAGACAAACTTGGCGAAGAGCGAGAGGGCGAGCGGTCGAAGACACACCAGAACAGAACCAGGACACAGTGAGCACTGGCGGGGCAGGAGGAGTGGGAGCGATCCCCCACTTCTTCTGTGCCCACACTTCACAATCGATACGTCACACTAATTAAATAGGGGATGTTAGCACAAGGGTGGTCGCCATGGGTGTCCTAATCTGAGGAGGAGTGCTCTGTCAAAGAATGCATGTGGTCTGGATGAGCGCTTCGCAACTTGGAGGATTCTTTTAATAGAGTTGAGTCGAGACGATGTACTGAATGTGATAGGGATGAAACTTGGGGGCTGCGATTGGGCACATTGTCATTAGTTGACATGTGCTCATACTACCTGGGGCTCAAATATTACAGAACTTACTAGAATGCCAGAGTTCAAATCATACCTAAGAAAGTAAAATTATTTACAAACGCAGCACATTAATGCAAAAAGAGAGTGTCAAACCAGATTGCCAACTCTTCCTGACTTATGTAGAAAACAAACAAATCCACTTATCAGTTACCGAGGGAGCGCTGCCATTTTTACTATTTATTTTCATAATATGCAATTTTTCACTAAAACATAGCTGAATACTAGTTTATAAATGATATAGCAATCGTAGGAAGACAACAGAGTTGCCAATTTATGTTATTTAACTGAAACCAGATAATAGTATAAAGCAAACAGATATGTCTGTTCAAGAAAACCTATAAGTAAAATTTATTAGGAAAATATAAGTTAGGCATAAATTAATGAAATGGGGAAATTGGTTATCAGTGGTTATAAAATTTCTCCGGTGCAATTGAGACAACCTTGAAAGTGAAAAGTGAATGTACTCGTATACCAATGTAGCAGTAAAAACCTGATTGACACAGGACTATTGAGATAAAAATAAAAGCGTGCCGTGATAGAAACTGAAGTCTGACAAGTCTCTAAATTCAACCGATATCCCCGACCCTCTCCAGACTAGCAATCGTTTCCCAGTAAATGACCTTAGGTATAACCACTAACTTCACCCCCCCCCCCAGCCTTTTAGACATTCCACAATCGGACTCTTCGAAAAAGGAAGTATGTCCCACAATTAATTGGGGCACCAATAACTTAAAAACTAATCGATTAAAACAAGTATTTTTTTTTCTTTATTCTTTTTTCCAATCCCCTTAAAAAAAGAAAAAAACTTTTATTGACTTTAGGTTCTTAGGCGAATCTATTTACATACTACATTTTTATATGTCCTGTACCATCGGTACACTCTATATAAGGTCTGAATCGGTATAGAAGTTATGTAATCAATACAAGTACAATGGTACTTGGCCTTATTGACAAGACTCTACAAGGTGATGTGCCTCACCTTTTTGATCACAACAAAGAAAACTTAAAAACTAATTCTTAACCTAAATTTTCCCCGACAGTCTGTTGCCATCGTTTCGGGAGGGGTGGTGGGGTCGTAGTGTTAAACACTGGCTTTGAGGTGCTGCAACGCGTCAAAAAACTTGATGTGTCTCTGGCGGATAAACTCATCCACCGTCGGCACATCAAGCAACGGGTGCAGGTCGTGCGTTCTTTAACCTCTCAAGAGAGGTATGTCGGACCACTTTTCGCATGATCCCATTCTGGAAACGTTGGAGACTTGTGGCTGTAGCGTCAGTCAAGTGGGTAAATAGCGGGGCACCGTACAGCAGAACTGGCCGGAGGATACCTTTATAGATCATCAGTTTGAGACGCCTATCCATTTTTATACCCAGATGGTAGGATGAGAAAACTGGCGAGTTCTCTTGTCCTCCTATACTATATGATATTACTACGAGAAATAGTGAGCTAATTATAATTGAATAATTCTCACAACACATTGCTACAAAACCGAACTCGGCTCCCTGCTATTCAAGGCATTCTGCGTATGTGCAGTATACACTCACTTGAGCAGCATTCTCTACCAGTTTATAACTTAGAGAATGCCTCGAGTTCGGTAACTAAACATTTATGCATAGAAACTTCTTCATTGTAATAAAATTACAATCTGCCTTATTGGGCAATAAGTAATAGTGTATAGTATAGTAATACAACTAAAAAAAAAAAAATTATAAGAACAGTTACGTTGAATATTTGTCCGCACAAGAATGTAGGACCACCTTGTCCAGCCTATATATAAGGAATCAGGGCGTTACTTCTCAGAAGAAATATTGATAGCGGAAATAACAGAACAAACAATTGGTTTACCCATACCAATCTAAAAAACAGAAAAAATGATATGGAAACTTGAAAGATATCTCAAAGAGCAAGTAGGTATCGAGGATATACTATGAATAATAAAGGAGCACAGAACAAGCTAGCAAATGGTTACGAAAAGATGGAATATGAAATATTAAATTATCTACTAGAAACGGTATGAAGACGATTTTTTATATACGGTATGTTTACTTTGAACAAGTTTAATAAAGAAATAACATATAAAGGTAAAACCAGTTAAACAAGGATCGTTTGCCTCACTCCTTTTTTTTTTCATTCTTTCAGAGGGTTTTGTTTTATAATTGTAAAAGAATTATATTATTTTTAAATAAAGATAAATAAAAGGACGTAGAAAGTAAATAAACAATACCTAGATACTTACAGGACTCTCTGTCAGTACCTTAAAACCTATTACATAGCCAAAAATACTTCATTTTATCTGTTAAACTATCTTTGTAACAGATATTCACATTTTAACCTAATAACAGTTTCTTTAAATAGGTAAAACATTGACGAAAAGAAACCTACATTACACTCTCGTCTCTCCTCCGGTTTCCACTCCAAAGAAGTAGTAGGAGTCTATCCTTAAACTTCCGAGCGTAAAGCTCATAGATTTGACCTTATCGCTTTGAAAATCTGGTTTGTTCCTAGCTCTACAGCTTCTATAGCTCGGCCCTCAAAACCATCAAGATTCCTCTCCTCTGGACATATGTAATTGTATAATTATTAACTGTTTTCCTCATTGATTTATAATCATCATCTTTATATATCAGTATCGTTTCGTATTTTTTTTTTTGAGGTGTTTACACAAAGACCCCCAGGTTTCCCTACCCCCCTTTTCTAGATGGCGAGGTTACCCTTTTCTAGATCTCGGGCCCTGAATCAAAAGACTATAGAAACATTTACAGTTCCTGTTCATTCCGATCGTACCGAGACACAGCCGTCAGTGGGTAGGGAGCAAGGAGCAATGACCGGGGTGGGACGGAATGGGTAGGTAGATCTTCTCGACGTCACAGGCTGCCCGTCAAGGAAACTGTGTCGATCGGAGGCGTGAAATAGCTAGCGGAAAATCGGAAAGCTAAGTTCTATAACATTAAGCTTGATTTCTAAACTGTTTTCCTTCCGATGCGATGCCTATAACCTATAAAATACTAATAGCAAGCTATTCTTAAGAAAAAAAGGCTTACTTTTAACCATCTCGAAAATGAGCTTGATAAAATAGTCTGGTCCCGACTTTAGGATAACTCTTTTGAAAGACCGATTTGGAGAACATTGGCACCGCTTACTTAAGCTTTCTGGTGAAAACAAAATTTGGGTTCACCACTTTCAAAAACATAAGCATAGGAGTTTCAAGTAAGCAGATTTATTCCGACGAATGAACTCGCCAGGTTATTCACTGGATAAAGTATAGCTAAATTTTAGTAATTTTCAGTATATATCGAATCATTAAGCACCCTCCATAATTTATCTACACCCTTCAAAAGCGGAGCAATAAGGAAAGAATTCACGAACGCCAAAACTTGTAGATATTTAGAGAACTAGCCGTACAGATGGTGAAAGTTATGATCGTATGGATATAACCTCAGTTACCCAAAAAGGTATATTTACGTTCTATTTAATCTAAAACCAATTCTATTGCGTAAATACTATCGATAAACTCGGTTGTCATTCTAGTTGGGGTGTTCAATAGATCCTTTCACTGGAGAGTCGTTGCGAGATAAGGAATTAATGACTCCAGCTTACCGTGACCGTGTGTCATTTACCTTCCGCTATTACGG
Source organism: Acanthosoma haemorrhoidale (assembly GCA_930367205.1). NCBI lineage: Eukaryota > Metazoa > Arthropoda > Insecta > Hemiptera > Acanthosomatidae > Acanthosoma > Acanthosoma haemorrhoidale. The sequence continues at coordinate 151,305,545 of OV884011.1, read as the reverse complement.
GGAAAGCTCTATCCTCCGCTCTAGTAATATAATGGCGGTATCTCGGTTGCAAATCAACTCTACCACCAGTGCTAAGGACCTTCGGAGGATCGTTATTTCGCTAGGCACTCAAGCTCACATTGGTACAAACAAATTAGTTTCCCCGACAGAATTAAATATGTCTGGACAGCGTGAAATTAACGGTCAGGTCGGAGGGGGAGTTATGGTAATTTGTGAAATAGGGCAAAGCGTCCACAGAATGTTAAATTATCATAGTTTTACGAGATTGGCTAAATACCTACTTTTTTTAAAATTGATAATTACTGTTCTTTTTAAACGACGAAAAATCCCAATGTATACATCCATATGTTCACCGGAGTCCCCTCCACCAGGGGATCAAGAACTTCATATACATTCTTCGACAGTATCACAACATTATAAACAAAATGCAGTATTGCGCTATTTTCACTCATACATATAATACACCACCTCTAGCAGGACATACACCATTGCCAGCCACCTAAGCATTGCAATAAACCAGATAAAAGAAAAACCAAAGTGATTCTATTTATTAAAAGAACACCTGATATAAGAAGCGATGTTAAATCAAGAGACTAACCTATGCAATGTAAACAAAACGATAAATATCTTGGAGTATGCTTATATTCTAAATTAACTTCCACTAAACACATCAGTATGATAAAACAATAGAGTTTTTACAAACACTGATTTCGCTTATGAATAGGAAGTCAGGTTTAATCTTGGGAAAAATAAGTTAGTTTGTTAAATGTTCATTGTGGTCATACATTTATTTATGGTAGTTCAATATGGTCGAAAACGTGTACTAGTAATCATAAAACAGCAAATTGTAGAAAATAAATTTATCATTCCCAAGAAGAACCCCATGCACTCATGCATGAAGCTTTAGATATTACTTAAGTTCAAGACCATATGTAGCGACCGCTAACTACATAAGATAAATCACCCTATATACTCTATTGTATATATATTGTAAACTAATGTAAATAACATGACCAAAATATAAATCATTGTAAATGTCTTAAACAATAAAAAAATGCGGGGAGACAATTAGTTATATGAGCCAGGACACCAGCTGTCAAGCAGGTATAAGACCCAACCGCCGGGAGAGCGGCTCTGTCAGGGAACAAAGGAAAGCCACATCATTGGGTACTATAATGTCGATGCTTATTGGCTACTGGCAAAGCCAGCTGGGTATTTAAGCCGGTGATTTGGGTCCAGTATATCATTCTCCTGACAACTACCGGCTCGTGGCTACCCTGCTTGAAACTCTGAAACTGCTGCTTCTTTATGAAAAACCTCTGCATCTCTTCTCTCCTCGCCTCGCTACGTTTTAGTCTGGCGTTGTCAGACCCCACACCTTCCTAGTGGGAATCTCTGCCTTCGTCTCGCTAAATCTAGCACCTCCTTGGGAGAGACCTCTCCCTAGTTGACAACGGTTGTCGAGGCCCTGCAAACTTTCCAAGCGTGTTTCCCGCGACGATTCAGTCTGCCTCTCTCCGGTTCACACTAGCCTTTGGGATTCGGACAGATTTCGCCTACCCTCAGATACCGAGTGTGAATTCGTGGTCATTCCAAGACCACACAAACTACCTACCCTGTAGCTCTTCTCCTGAACACAGTGCACTGTCGGGGCACATACCTATCAAAAAATGGAATCAAATAGTAAAGCCGTCATAAGACGATTGTCCGGGTCATAAACTCAAACGACCCTCACTTTGTCACCAGGGCTAGGGTAACCAGGCACCCTCCTCGTGACCATATATTAAAGCTTACAATCGATTATTTTTTTCCGAATACTGTCATCAAAGCCCTTATGAACAATTAAAGGAACTAGCGAATCACTTTCGAGTTAGTTAATTTCCTTTTATAAGTAAGTTAAGTATTAAGATTAAGTAAGTTAAGTAAATTAATTAATCACTTTCGAGTTAATTTTATAAAAGGTACAAGGTTGAAATACTGGAGTATTTGATACTTTATAACTACATAATTAGTAAAGTTAGATTTATTTACAATTGTATTTTGAGTTGGCGTTTTCTTATTTTTTTTTCTCATTATAATATTCTGTAAAGAATTTAAAACTGGTACAAAAGAAAAGTACACACTTTTCGTATGCTTAATTAAAGTACGATAGAAAAAACAATTAGACAAGTAAGATGCATCACACATTGAAGGGTTACAAAATCATACATTTTCCTGATAAGGTCAAGAAGATCTTAAAATTTGGTAACATAATCAATATAATAAGACAATATTATTTTTTTGATTACAAGTACATAATTGATTAATAAGTGACCCATCATTATTTTTCGTAAGGTTGTTATTGTTTTTAACATTTCTGTGGTATCAAGTAAAGCTTTCAAGGAGATTGAATAAAAAAAAATGTGAATACACTTTTGATGACAAGGTTTTAATAACCTTGAAATAAAAGGAAAAAAGTATTTGAATGAAATAAAAAGTCTGTGATATCGTCCCCTACGAGGGTGGTCTGAAAAGTTTCCGACCAAACAAAGCTTTTATTTTAGCTATTATTTCACTAGCTTTTATTTATTTTATTATCATCTTCATGTTGAGGTCGGAAACTTTTCGGACCACCTGTGTAGTAATAACAGAAAGGAACAACAAAGGTGAGTCTAGCTGACAAAACTAAAAAGAAAAAATACATAAAATTTCAATTATATTAATATTAAAAATAATAAAGGGCCTATCTATAAATGTAAAGACTACAGGAAACCAACCGCAAAAGATTGAAACAATAAACACAAATGACCTGGACTCCTACCACTTCGAAGAACGGAAAAAAAAAACCAAAACATTCTTATGAAAAAATAATGAAATATCTACGGTTAGAGTTGTTCAGTGCAAATCACAGGATAATGTTGGTAAGCACTCTATATAATAAAGCGAAGTGAAGCTCTAAATTCGGCGACTAAAAAGGAGGTAATAAGGGCCAAAGGTTAAGGAAGAAAAAATATATGGAGAAAGAGGTTAATACTCCTTATCACTGGAACAAAGCCTCGTGGGTTGTGCCTGAAAAAAAAACTTACATCAAATGCCAACGATTTTTTTAGTTCCAACATCCAGTGAAGTGAGGTGGTTTCGATAAAGGCGCAGACGAGACGCGAAGCGTGATTTGGCGATGAATAGATGAAAGGGCAATGATTGGTTTGTTGCGACAACAAAGAATCAAAGAATGAACGACAAAAAAAGGGGAGGTCTCTAATGAACGAGAGCGGACCAGCTTTGGTCTTTCTGAGCAGGGGGATGGAGCATCGTAACCTGACGTCACCGCGGATGTTCACGATCCAACATGAGCAGAGGTGAACAAATAAAGAAAATATAGGAATTATAATAATTATAGCGTGAAATGTTGGAGGATGTATTGAAATAGGAAATAAATAAAAATAATATAATGACAAATTATGAATATTAGATTGGAGGGAAATAAGGAACCGGTTAAGTCTAGATTTAAAGATTGAGAAATTGGGAGAGTTGATGCATGACGAATATCTATAGAAGTTGAGTTCCAAAGGAAAAGAAATGAACGGTCAAAGCATGTAGATTTGTGAGTAGTGAAATACAGGTCGGAAGGGCACGATTTGACCGCTGATATGAGTTAGTTAAGTGGCTGAGGTTGGTTATAAAGGTAAGGAGACTGTTTAGTCATGATAGTAATTAACAGGAAGGATTATAGGATGCACTGGCGACATGGAGAAGGGTACAGCCATCCCAAATCTGAGTACTCTGTGGATGCCGAGTATAAATCTAAAGGTACAATTCATCACTTTAACCGAGCCCCGAGATCCTCAGAGTGGCCACCATTGACCACACATTTCTAGTTAATTGGAGAAGACAAGAGAGGTAACCATGACATGTAACGGAAAGAGATGCCGAGACCGATTGAGCAGTTTAAGGTGAAGATGGATCGGCGGGTGATTTGAGAAATGCGGTATTTTCAGGCTAGGATCAAACCTAGATTTTTCACTAATGTAAAGAATTAGATAAGTCGATGATGAAGGAATATCATCTAGGGTTTCGAGGAGGGAACGTGAGCCAATGATCAAGGTCCAATTCAGTCCAGGTCTTTCTGAATCAACAGGGAGGCGAAGTGGTGATCACTAGGAGGAAAGGATAGGCCTTGGGATGTAGTCGGCATATAGGTATGAATTGAGCAGTGTAGGATAGATCTATGGAGCTATTTATTGTAGACACAAAAACGTAATGGAGAAATTGATGAAACCTGAGCTACTCCGAAAGGCAATGGAAGGGATTGGGATGGAAATTGATCTATATCAGCTTTAAGTGATTATATTCCACTTAAGGTCCGAAACATACTGCATATAATTAATGAGTACATTGAGATTGTTACATTAATAATATACTCAATATAATAGAAAAAAAAAATTATTTATAAACGTTTCATTATTTTTCATGGGGTCGTTTATATCTATTTTAGTATCTCGGAGTGTCTTTCTTCTCCCTTCCGGTTAATGTTAGATGGGCTCGTCGGGTCCAGTTCGATTTCTAAGTTCACTAATTTGTTGGATTAGCAGTATTCCACCAATAGATGTATTCGGTCAAGTAGTTGATTCGAGTCACTGAAAGAATGGACACGGATAGCGGGTAGGACCAGTAGGGGAAGGGCGGGAACTTAACTTACGCACATGGGAGGGAGTGGAGCGTGGATAGAGAAAATTTCCAATAAGCGTTCAGAGGATAGCCGTGACGGTGACCAATCATGTCGTTTCTTTCCGAGACTCAACTTTAGTTCACCAGTAAAGTTATATATATAAAATAATTTTAATCAATCAAATCAATTTTAGGTATCAGGTAAGGTATGTAAAATGAGCTTGATGTTTTAACTGGCACTTTACGTAACAATACGACCATGTGGAGCCAATTCAAGATGGGAGGGTTAAGTTTATGTTCGTTTGTGATTTCAGGAAAAGGATTTTACAACGTGTAATAAAACTGTGGCCATGGCCCCAACGCAAGCAATGAGACAAGCCCATATTCTTTACAACCCTCTTCGTTGCAAGCCTTAAAAAGCACACTCAATACAGCAGAGATTTCCCTTTATTAGTATTTGTTGTTTTCCGTTCGCCTTTGTTTCTCATATAAGTTATACAAATGCAAATAGTTTTTAAAAAATAACGCTTTTTTCTGTAACTGGGGAATCCACCCCTGATTCCAGAGAATATATATATAACATTAGCAAGGTAATCTGTAGGTTGACTAGAGAGAGGAATAAGACTGCCAACTGCATATTAATGCCACTTATATATTCACATGATCAGGTAAGGAGCGTTAGCTGTGTTCATACATCATTGTGTATATCATTTTACAAAGCTTTTTTTTTTTTCATGGAACTGTATATCTAAATGTATATAGGAGTAACGCCAACTTTTTGATCATTTAATATTTTTATTTTTTGTGAAAAACCTTTGAACGACCCTGCAAATGTGTTGCCAAAATGAAACCACGTATTTATCACTTTTAGTCGTTGCTCCAGAATGCGGGTAACAGGATTTTTTTTCATGACATAGTGTTTTTTTCTATCCTTGATTAAATTAATTTGAATTTATTTAATCCCATTACTTTTTTGTTTGACCCTATCACCACATACAGGACCCATCGAAGGTTTCCTTAAATTATTCAGACCTTTTTTTAAAACTTCAGTAAGGGAAACATTGTCGGCATTCGTTTGTGTCCTCAAATAAATAAACTCGTATATTTTATCTATGATGTGTTGCACTGTTTCAACCACTCATTTGTTTCCTTAGGCACCTGAGCACATATTTATTTCTAACATTTCTACACATATTTTGTCCATTGTGCTGCCATATGCTGTTTGCTCAATAACATGGTGTGTCTAAATTTGACACTCACATGTCTTTTGACTTGATCTTGTGAGGAGAGAACCTCTTAAGAATTCCTGCTTGATAGTAAACAATTTACTTTTGGAAAAAAACATATGTAAGACAAGATGTTGGATATTATTTTATATCTTAGTTTGTCATATAGCCAGAAATATCTTCTGTATCACCAACCCTAGTTTACTATCTCCACACTTCTGGTAGAACAGCCTAATCTCATTTTCATTTTTACTCTAGCAACATTTAATGCATCCCTGTGAATGCCTATGACATATATACAATAAAGATGATCTTTATTGCCGAACCAAGATATAAACCTAGAAAGCAAGCCAAACAAAGTTCATAAGTAGTTCTTCCATTTTTTTTTTTTTTTTTATTATTATTATGACTACTGGTTTTGTCCCCAACGTCATTGGTCATTAACTACAATCTAAATCCTGTCAGTCACTGAAGGCACAGCACCTTCATCTTTCAGAATTGCTTCCAAGTCGGGTCTTAACACATTTATGACTTACGCGTTCATAAAACATTCTGCTTGTAGGTATTACATTTTTTTTAAGTGAGCCAGTATTCTTTATAAAGTAGGTATGGACCCTCACAATGTGAAGGAATTGTTAGTTTTGTGTTATTAAGTGTGGAGGGACAAAACAGTTCCTTCTTTCTGAGATGCTTTTAAAGTGTCTCTTAAAACATTTATGTTCCCAACCAAGTTAGGAATGCTTCTTCCCTTTTATTAGGAATATCCTGTTTAACTGTGTCTTTTCAGTATTTTCTTGGTGTTATATTTTCTCTAAAGATAATCGCTCACTAAGATACATTTCTTACTCAAATATTTTTTTTTCCCTACAGCAACTTTTAGGTGACATTAGTCATTTGTCCTATTTAAAAGAGGTACTGAGGTTTATAGTTGAGTTTGAAGCCATTTAGACAAACTGTAATCAAGTTTCAAGTTGAATTAATAATATAGTAAATTTATAAAAGTATTTACTCTATAGTTATGCTCTTAGTAAATAAAATTTGTTGATTTTACAATATAGATAGAATTTATTCCTTTCCTTATCTAATAGAAGATTAAGGTAGATAAATACCTGGGCAATGGGGGAACATTTGTTGGTTTGTATGAGTTCAACTCAAGAACTGCTGAACGCATTTTAATACATGTGAGGTGCTCAACCCCTCATCTTGCGATACTAACTTAACTAAAATATTAATCTTTAAGAATGAAGAAGAGATAATCTCATCAAAATATATTAAGAAGAAGTTCAAAGGAGGGCGAACCTTCGGAAAAAGGTAACGTTTTATGGTCTTACCTGACTAACTACCACTTCCGAAGATAATCCTACACCTTGCAAAATAAAGGGTTTTGGGTTTTTGAACCAGACCAGATTGAAAAATAAAATACTTATGCTAAAAGCTGGTACCACACAAAACACAGGTGGCATTTTAAAACCAAAGCCACCCCGAAACAATTGTAGAAGGGAGAAGTTTCAACATAGGAAGCATGCTAATAGTTCCCTAAGAGAGTTTTCTACAGCGAGGTTGGATGCACACAGCCCATCATTAGCGACTAGACTTGCGAGTTGCCTTGTGTTAGCAGCCACACAAGGCAGGTTTATCTTCAGTCAAGAATCCCGTGATCTTTTGTCTTCTATCAACATTCCACTAAGATTCATACAACATTGGGGTAATATAAGGTATATGTATTCATATACACTGCAGAGAAATAATTGTATGTATTTACATTTAATTACACTTTTAAGAACATTTATTTTATCTATTAATAAAACTTTTCACAATACACAGATATATAACTTAGTGTGTATTATTTAACCACGCAACCCTCCAGGAAAGAATATGTCAACTATTTAATTTGAGATTTGGTGTAAGCATGCAACATTAAACTGATATTTAGATCAGGGATAATTTTTTTATCTAAGCCCGCATAAAAGAGTTTAGGAACATTAACACTACAAAACATTGTTATGTTTTGTAGACTGTCCGTATCTACATGCTAATTCTTTTAGAACTTGCATAGTAGATTTAAACTCCATAATCCAATATGATAATGATATGATGATCAGATAAAATTTGATGATAGAAATACCTCTGTAAAGCTGGTTCGAGAAGTGTAGTTGTACAAAAATTTAATATATGATCTGTTAGTTTGTTTTATATAAGTAGATCATTATATCTGCAAAAGATGAATAGAATTCTCACAGCCTTATTATTTGAAGCTTCAAACCGTTAAATAGACAATGAATTTTCCTTTTACTGGTTCCAAACATATTCTGTTGGAGAGAATAGAATAAGAGTTTACATTAATGGAACCTTCAACTGCTACAACCATTCAAATAGCCCTTCACATACAACTTTTCAATCATTTTCAGTTTTTTATGAGCTGATTCAAACCTTTAAATAATACACTTTACTAAGAATAATGTTTAGTTCTCATTGCATCTAGAATATGCTACACATATTCTAGATTACTCCTCAAGTTAAAAACTACCCTTATTCCAATTATTGACTAAGTTTCAACACTCAAACAAATATGCCAATAACTGAACTTGTCTACCATTTTAAATGTAGATCTGAGGGCATTCTAAAAATTATTAGAAAATCCAGTATCTAAGTGTTACATGAATGTTGGGTTCATTAAACAATCGAGTACCAAATAATAATATAATTTTTTTGACCAACTATTTTACATATGAGGTGATGAGGTAAGTTACTCTTTCCAACTGCCATCGGAGGTGGGTTTATTCTACAATCCAGGAACGATCCAGGCAGGATTAGATCAGGGGGATATTCTGACAGCGGAGTCGTCAAAAATTACTGCATAAATAACCAGAAACATGAAAGAAAATTCAATCAGTCATATATTTTGCAAATCCACTAAGATGTTACAATTGCAAGACAAGTTAAGATTTTTCAAGATGGCATGGCCAATATTTTGTGAGAAGAGGAAGCTATATAGAAGCTTCTGGTAGCCAAAAGTAGCAATAGTAATGATTTAATTATAATACCAATAGGTCAGACGACTCATGAGTAAAATACTCATTGAGGGTGGCTTATTTCAACCCATGAAATAAAAGCCAACAGTTTATTGTAAGCATTGCAACAGCATCTATGAATGGGAGCAAACCTAAAGGTAATACTGCTCATGTGGGCTATAAAAATGTGTTATCCTGCACCAAATAAGCAATCTATCATACCAAGTAGAACATGTGGAAAGGATTATGCAACTGTCAAAAAGTAACTTTGTTCAAAATCTTGACATAAGTTTTTCATTTAAGGTTAAGATACCATAAAAAAACAGGAAAACACACATTTATTCACAGCTTAGGAGAAACATTGTGAAAGCGAATAGGTGCAAAATAAAAAAAGTGCACTGCAAGGCAAAGATATTTATTTACAATTACAATCATGCACAACAGCCATCACAAAAACGACAAAAGTTAGTTTTCTCTATTTGATCATGCTGTTAAATAGTTGGACTCACGACTACCTCAATCAAAGAAGACTCCAAAAGGGAACTGAAAAAAAAAATCATCAACTGTATAATAATTACTTTTTTAGATAATAGATCTCATTAAATTGTGATGACAAGAAATACAAGCTTTTAAAAGTAAACAGCTTTTAAAAGTTGTGAACATTCATCTTTATTCACACATATAAGGCATCAATCTAACATACCAATATTCCCTTTTCATTGTAAATAACATAAAAAACTAACAAATAAAAATAAAATTATGAACGAATAGAACAACCTATAAAAACAGAAGGAACTTCAAACTCAAGTGAAGTTTACAAACAAACCTGTTTGGAACCTTCAAGTTACATAGGGCAACAATTATATTAACACAAAAAATAATATTTTATGGCTGTATGTATATATCTTAATCTTCGATTAAGTTAATTTAGAATATTCTTGCAAAGTCAATAACTATATTCTTTATTAATAGTTATTAGATAGGGAGTTCATATGTATATAATTTTCTATATATTTAGTGTTGTAGTGGAAAGCACCACATTTTTTATTATTTTTCTATTTAATCCTAAACAATGTTTTGATACATTTAAGCCATTGTCAGAAGTATGGTGCTTTTATGGAATTCACGATTGTCTCGGCGTTTGCTTGTTAACGTTTTCGGTCACTCAGATACCAAAATGGCGGATGAAGAATTACCCTCTGGGTGGGAAAAACGGTTGAGCCGTTCAACGGGTGTGTGACATATATATATTTTCGATTTTGAAAGCAATATGTTTTGTAGAATTATAACACTCCTTTAATGGGCTTTTGCAGTTTTTGTTGTAGATACTAGATACACGCAGAGTTCGGGAATCGACCTCTTTCGCCATATGCAATCAATACTATATTTTGTTCTTTAGACTCGATTGTATTGTAAAAACCTTATGTATTATGTTATCTTAATCTCCCTGTCATTGCATTCTACGGCAGTCGTTCAAATATTCCTTTTCAATTGTGTTGATCTCTGGTTATTCAATTAAAAATGTCTTTTTTTTTTCATAACTAGAAGTAGAATTGGCTATTTTCATTCGCTAAAATTCTATTAGATAGATTGCGTTATGGCGCCAGATTACATTCTGTTAATTGGAAAAATTCTTTACAACTATGAATTAGTAGGGTCTTTTCATTATTTGCAATGAATTCAATAGGTGACAATCAGACATGATATTTTAATTTTGGTTTGTTCTGATTATTCTGTCATTTGTGTATCCAATATATTTCTGTAAATGGTTTTTTATAATCTACTTTTCGTTTTGAGGTGTAGTGATAGTACTGCCAGAGTTTTTAGACCACCAGCATCATTTATTCATATATCTTAAATATTATATTACCTGGGGAAGAATTGAATTTTCTTTTCTTTATTATCATGATTCGTTTGTCCTAGATTTTCCCAAAAAGTTGAACAAAATAAGATTTTTTATCAAAACATTTCTAGTTTAATGAAGAACCTTGATCAGTTTATTAATATATTTTTCTTGTTGATGTTCATGAGAATTCTCAATAGGAAAAAATACAATTGTACTCCTATGACATTCTTTGCGACTTTAGCCAGAGATAATTTATACTGGGAATATCGTCACTCGTCCAGGCTAACTTATTTGCTTGAGTCCTTGACTGGATATGGGGGAGAACCTGCTAATATTCTTTATTTGGTTAATAATTATTATCGGTCATTAGATTTGGATATGAAATGTACGTCTGCCCGGAAATTTGTTTATTTCTCTATGCCACAAACTTTGGCCAAAATAATTGTGATGAGACAGTTCAACATCACTGTTAGTTACTGTCTCTAAAGTTCAATTGGCTGCCAGCCTTAGTAGCAGTTACATTACTGTAAAGCTGATATTTTGGGATGGCATAAATTTTATGCTTATTATAATGTAGATTTGGTAAATACATATTTCCCTGATTTTTTTATCATCCGAAATTAATTTTACTTCTGTACCCAATGTATGATTTGTAACAATTATAATACTGTAGTATACACATTTAGTTTTTCCTTTTTAGGGTTTCGTTGGTTTTCAAAAGCACAACTCGGGTTTTTACCTGTGTGCCTATCTGCCTTGACAATTGTGAATCTGCTGTTAGTCCTATACACTTGAAATTTTAATTCCAGATTCTATTTGATTGCTCGAAGATTGAAATATTTCAAACGGTATAAATCATGGTAAGGGTTTATTAATTAATCACTTGGTTGTGACCAAATTAATATTTTCCTATCATTTTGAGTAAGGTTTAAAATTAAAGATCTTATTGCCCTAATTATTAATATGTAATTTTTGTTTTTGAACTATAATTATACAGAGTCATTATAATTATGTTCCCAACTTTAGCTTAATCTGTGTTTTACAAAGAGAGATAATGTTCAGCATGTTAATTTTATTTAACGACTCGATGCTAGAAATAATAACAGCTCCATAGTAAATTACAAACTGTCTTAAGTAACTAATTACTTGGTAATTCAGAAATATTCTCCTATTATATTGAGTAGGGTATGAAATTAAAAATATAATTTTTAATTTAGAAAAATTTAAGTGTTTTTAAAAAAAAAATGTTTAATTTTTAAAAAACCCAATAAAATCTTGTTACCAACTAAGTCAACTGATGATTGTTTTTTTTTGTTTTTTAGATGGCTGATTATAACAGTTCATTATTACATAATGAAAAAATAATAGTTTTCTTAGCTTATTGAGTAAAGTATTAAATTAAAGATCTCAGCGTGCTATTTAAGAATATAGGTAATTTGTTAAAAGCTAAGAGGGCTATAAACGCAAAAAATCAGATTAATGAGAATTTTTTTTTAATATTTGTATAAAACAGCTGTGGAGGTGGATACAAATTATCATGTATTATATTAATCAATGGGATGTGTTTAAGAAACTGGTTTTGAATGTATATGTCAATAAAAATAATTTAGTAAAACTTAAGAAATCAAACAAGTGGAATTAATTACAAAGATTATCAAAACCTTTGAAAATTAATTCTGTGATTTTGCACACTTAACTAGCTTTTTAATTATGTTAACAATTAAGAGTTAAGTTAATATTACATATCAAGAACAATATTAACTATGCTAAAATCTTACTAAATAATTTTGCTGCCTTTAAAAGTGTCTTTTAGAAAATGTTCTTAACTGATTAAAATGTATTGATTTTAAAGAGAAGATAATTAATTTTAGTACTAAATTTGTAAAAATGCTCCTTGATTGTAGAAAGGTTTTCATAGTGATCATAAATACATCTAATTATATGTGCTAAAAAAAATATTTCTATCAGTTGGAAATTCTATTTTTGCAAAAAAAACACTGTTCAATTTCCATTGGGGAAAATGCACTAACCAAGAGGTCTGTGCTCTTTTTGGATACTATAGCCCAATTATTATAAGGGTGCTAAGATAAAAAGAAAATGAAGAATTTTTTCAGAGGAAAAATCTAAAGCTCAGACAACCGGACCATAGAGCTTATTCTAGACTAGCATCAGCTAAGAATAACAAGTAAAGGGTCATATTTTCAATGTAGGATATAACCTAAAACTTCAGATGAGAGGATAGATGAAAAAAAATGTTACTTGTGGGTTTTCAATGAGCAAAGTAGTCATGTGAAATAAGAGTCTAAAAAATTAATAAAATCAAAGGAAACCCATCATTAGGTGTTAGTATGGAACTAGGAAAGCAATAAGTTAGCTAGTTAGTTTTGTGACATCAAATTATTTAAGGTTTTACAGAAAAGTATTGATGGAGTCTTTATAGTGCAGTTAGTTGACAGTGGGTTGGCTGATGTGCATCCCTCAATTTTCAGGGGCAGTTCCTTTACCCTAACATAGCTCTGTTCTGTATGTATGGTGGCAAGAAATGTCGAGAATTGTCATATTAATTGACAGAATTCTTACATCTTCCTTAGGGTTTGTTTCATTTTCTTGTTGTTGCTTCTAGGTTGTCCAGGGGTCTACAATTTTATCATATATTTTTCCTTTCATTATGAAGGACTTTTTTCGAAATTGACATTTTGAACTAACTACTTTTTAAGGAGGGCAGGGATGAGGTCTTATGTAAATTTCAGAACTGCCTCTAAGCTATGGCTAATTTATTATGCTATTATTTTATCTATCTTTGCGATCTAGAGTTTTGAATCAAGATCTTCATAATTCATAACTATGTTAAACAATTGGATTATTCTTTGATATAACTATAAATAAATTTCAACAGTAAACATACTATTTTTGAGTTAACTCTTATTTTAAGTGGAATTAAATTCAGGAAAACCATTTTAGTAGAATAGAAATGCCTAAGTTTTTGTTGTAGTTATTCTACAAACAACTTACTACCAAACTAAGCTTAATAAATAAATATATGTCTTTCTTAAAAAGAAAGAAAAAAAAACATTAAAATTCTCTGTCCCAATTAACTTCATTAAAAATCCTAGAATGCTCATTGATTCTATGGATTGCATTATACATATGAGCCTTTAAAAATGTGTATATAGTAGAATATTATATGTTACTTAGCCGTATTCTGTTGTGATGATTCTGATGAAGGTATTGTCGCACCACATTTATTGTCTGAAAATTTGCTCTCCATTAGTTGTTAATTAATAATTAATATGCTTGTGACCAACTAATTAATCCTCTTCAAGTAAAGACCATTCTATTTCATGTAGTCGAAAGTACTATAGTTTAGTTTTACTTTTGTATCCATTAATAAAGATATCCATATAAAAGATTTTCATCCAGGTCTTTCCCAGTCCTCTTCATATGTACAGAACTAAATAAGTCTGGCTTAACATTTTTTTGTTTAGGCCAACACTACTATTTAAATGTCTACACAAAAGAAAGCCAATGGGAAAGGCCGGACAGACCTGCAGAGCCTCTGACTGCTGGTACAGGGGGCCCAGAACAGGTACAGTGCAGCCATCTTTTGGTCAAGCATTCCGGCTCCCGCAGGCCTAGCTCATGGAGGGAAGAAAACATAACTAGATCTAAGGATGAGGCCATGGAACTTGTAAAGTGTAAGTTGGAAAAAATAAAATAGTAAAAGATATATGAGCCTTTGTAACTTTTAAATCAATTGAATCTAGTTTTATCCTGTAAGTATTTTTAAATATCTTTAAGGAAATGATTATTTATAAATAATTATTAGTTTTGTAAATTGTTCACAACTTAAAAGTGACACATCTTGCGGTAGACCTTATTCACTAATTTTATTTTAAGAATTATTATTTTAGTGTTCTGTTAAATTATCATTTTGTCATATAATAATGATGCTGAGATATCTTACATAGAGGAAGAAATATTAATTATTAGACACGATTATTTACTGACAACTTCAGTCGCTTCTATTTGTATACCTACCGTATTTGCCACTATAGTTGGTAGACTATACTGTTTGCCTACCTGAATCCCCATAAGCTATAGCTCTGTAAACATAGTGTATTTCTGTATAAGCAGTTGCGGTATTAAGTTGGTTTGTAGATAACTGGAAAAAAGATTAAATTTGTTTAAAAATATATATCATAGAGGAAGGAATATTAATCATTAGATTGAAGCAGTTATCACTTAACAATAATCGTATTAACATAGCTGATGGAACACCTAGTGCTGGTAAACTTTTAGGTTATACAAAAGGAGAAAGGGACACGGGGCGGGGAGAAACACCGAGTGGTCATAGACTACAGAAAGTTGAACGAAAATACGGTAGACGAGAAATACCCCATCCCCCGCTTTGAGGATATCCTAGATAGATTAGGTGGGGCGAAGATATTCAGCACTTTAGACCTAAAGGCGGGTTACCACCAGATCCGAATGCATCGACGGGACCAACATAAGACCGCATTCACATTTGAACGGGGGCATTATGAGTTCACAAGAATGCCGTTTGGATTAAAGAACGCGCCGATTACGGCTAATGGACGAGTTTTTGCGGGGTTTAGAGGAGTCCTTCTGCCAGGTCTATATGGACGACTTACTGGTTTTCAGCCATAATCATGCAGAACACTTACGCACCGTGTTCAACCGCATTCGGCAATTCAGGCTGAAACTGTCAGTGGAAAAGTCGCTCTTAGGACAGGAGCAAGTAAATTTTTTAGGCCATACAATCTCTAGCGCGGGAGTGCAACCAGACCGCAGTAAAGTCAAGGCGATCCAGCGGATGACCGTCCCAAAAGATGTAAATGGAATTCGACGACTACTCGGGTCCTTAAATTACTATCGGCGGTTTGTCCCAGAAATGGCTGAGTACCTAGTGCCCATCAATAACCTCCTCAAGATAGGACGGCATATAATGACATGCCACTGGCGGAAAGTGGATACGTTCACCTGGCGGGGATATAAGTGGGTCACCATCATTGATCGATTTAGCAAGACGGTGATGGCACATCTGATTGCTGAACAATCGGCGGGGGCGGTGTTAGGGGCGTTACGCACATGGTGCCAATTTTATGGTGTGCCAGACACAGTTGCATCCGATGGCGGAAGAGAGTTTGACAATGCCGAAATAAGGGCTGAGGCGGTGGCCTCGGAGATCCGCTGGCACCTCAACACCCCAGGACACCCGAAGAGTCGAGCGAGCACACAGCACTCTAAGCGACCACCTGCGAATCTATCAAGGGGAAAAAGGGCTAGAACCGAACGTAGCTATGGAGAAGGCAGTTATAGCATGTAATCACTCCATACACATTCTGCCGCAGGATTCTAACCAGTCTAGATCCTTTTCGGACTTCGAGGACGGCGTCGGGATAGCAGGAGTACAGCAGTCGACGAGGAATTTGTGGCAAGCGTGGTCAATAACCGGATCGCTCTGGGGAAACAGTGGGTGAACATTCGGGAGAAACACGTGAATGGGAAACGCAGACAGGTGGCGCGAGACAATCTCAAGGTCAAAGATGTGCTGGGTAGGATTACAATTGGAAAGATCGTGTACAAAAGGGTCAAACAGGGGCAAAGAATTGGTGAGGTACGAGGGTCCTTGCAGGGTGATTGCCAATTGTGAACACAATACAGTCATGATAGAAATCATAACACCGCCTATTAAACAGAGGACAGTTCACGTCGAACAATTAAAGTTTCCCAAGGCAGAGCCGGAGGGCCCATCATCATTACAAGCTAGTTGTGTGGTGTTATTTTCTTAAATTGCTGGTTACGCGCAGTTAGCGTATCAGCCCAAGTGGAATAATTTTTTTGTTTGTTGTGTTGTATATATCTGGAGGACGTTTTTTTTTCTTTTCTCTTTTTAAGCTAATTTTTTTACTTAGTTTTATTTTAATATGTTCATTATGTCGCTTGCCCTAAGTTTACGAGGAATGTTCGTAAACTGGTAGGGGGGAGTTATGGCTCGTGGTATGGCAATGTTAGACCTAATACCACATAGCCCCATGTAAACAAAGGCTGTAAATAGAGATGGAGGCTTAGAAGCGGAATAAAGACAGTTTAAACCTAGCCGTTGTTCAGATATCATTTCCCTTTACTCTCGTTCTCTTTGTTTTAATCGTCTAAAGCCGATAGACGATAACTTATACAAAGGTGTATAACTATGCATACATGTAAAAATAATTAGGGGTTCAGAGGAAAGGGTAGCTTCTCTTAGTGTTTGTCGTGACGATATAGGTGAAGACTTAGTCACTTTGTGTTTATGTCACCATAACAAATGTATATTCATTGTATTTACAAATGAGAGTTGAACCACGTCTGAGATTTAAGATTAGCTCTCAAATTTTTTGTCCAAATATAATTATTTTTATTTTTCTAATTTATTATTAAATAATCCTTTTTATTTCAAATAATTTAAAAAGTAAAACCATGACAATATATTGTTGTGATATTTTAAAATGATGATTTTTAATAGTGTTTGTTTAAATAAACTCGGAATTAGCGAGCATTGAATAACGTAATAACGATCCGTGATTCATTTTTGAAAGTATAAACGTTTTTATTGTCGTCATATTAATTATTAATAATTGAAATAAAAATAATATCATATTAAATATAAACATTTATTATATAAACTTCTAATTTAAGCAAAGTATAAATATTCAAAACAACTGGCATTAAATAACCAGTTGAAAGTCAAGAAGGCAGCGGGAGGTAGTATAAATAAACCGGCATGAGCACAAAAACAACATTCTTTCGTCCGAAGGCAGGCAGAGCAGGTAGCATCCTTGCGAAGGCACGGTGACCCACCGCCTCGTGGGGCACACTTTCACTCAACACGAAGACCAAGGACGCGCAAGTAAGACGATTCGGATCAAGCAAAAGAAGACAACCAACGAAGATTATCCACAAGAAGCACTGGCCAGTATTAGTATTGAGTTACGAATAATTTACAAGGTACCATTTTAATGTTAGTTTTAATAGTATTCTTTAATTACGTACGTATTAATTTATTTGTATATCAAATTTTAGTTATTCAATGTGTTATAAATAAAACCAATATTCCTTCTGCCAGAAGTTTCCTATATAATTATTAACAGAACCCTGATATAACGTTAAAGTTATTAAATATAAAGTTTTTTTTTTTTAAATTATATGAAAGAATATATAATTAAAATATATTATTAATAAATAGCAAATATTAGAATATTTGGCGCCCGAGAACAGGCAAATGTTAATTGAGGAAATCTGGTTAAAGGATTAATTGGATAAAGTGTGTCTCGAAAAATTTTTTGATATAAAGGTTAGGTCATAAAGTGTTAAAAATTGTGTTTTGTGGTAGGAATTTGTATTGTTAAGTTCAGCAATGGAAAGCGTAGATAAATCGAGTCGCGTGGAAAGTAAGATGGAAAAGTTATGTAGGTTAATGATGGAAAAAATAGACGAAGGTTTTAAAGAAATTAAGGAAATAAGGGACGAAAATAAACGTGATTTTATCGAAAAATTTAACAAAAGATTCGATATCTTTGAACAAGAATTACAAAAACCTTTCAAAGAATTTAATGTAAACCTTGATAAAGAAACAGATTTAGAACCGGAACTGGGAAATCAGACAAACGATTTTAAAGAAGATAAATTAAAAACCGAAAGTAAACTCGTAGATTATGAACAAAAACTAATTAAAAATAATTTAGATACACATAATAATGAAAATAATGACAATAAAAAAGAAAATAAACAAAATTTACAAAATTCTTCCAAAGAGTCCAATGTACAACTAGAGGAAAAAATACATGTTTTAAAAAGGGAAATTAAATTTGAGAAACAAAAAATGTGCATAAATAATGAACCGGTCATTGATCCTGATGTAAGACAAATAATTAACAATCATGATAATTTAGAGAGTCAGCAATTTAAAAATTCTTACCCAGTAGAAACTATAAATAGATTTAAAAGTACAATATTTAAAAATTTGAATTGGAATAGAGTCCAATTTAACATGCTATATCAATTTAATGAAACTCCCCTTGGCGAGTTCAATATAAACAACATACAAATAAACAAATGGAAAGAAATTAAAAATAACTCCAGGGATGTTTTTAGTACAATCGAATATAATTATAAAAAGAAAAAAAAATAGCTATACTTTATTATTATGAAATAATGATAATCGGAGAAATATAAAAAAGTAATTAAAAATAAAAAAAAAATAAAAAAAATTTAAAATTAATACAAAAATCTATTATTAAAAAATGGCAATTAGGCACGTGTAAAGTTTAGAAATTAAAGTTTATTATAGTGTAAAATCAAAGTTGAAATTATGGTAAAAGATATAGAAAAACTAGAAAATTAAAATCAATTGGAATAATTTAATATAACAGCAATCAGGCCCATGTAAAAATTTGGAATTAAAGTTTATTATAGAGTATTAAAGTGTTAGAATGTTTAGTTGTACAATAAAATTTGAAAATATGGTAAAAGACATTGAAAAGCTCGAAAATAAAATCAATTGAAATAATTTATTATAAGATAACATCAATCACACATGTAAGAATTTGGAAATTTAAGTTTATTATATTGTATTAAAATGTTAGAATGTTTAACTATACAATCAAAGTTGAAAATGTGTTGAAGTCTAAATCTAAAGACTTGAGAATTAAATTTAATTTAGAAATCTTATTATGAAAATAATCTCAATCAAGCAAGGTAAAGACTTGAAAATGAAAAATTATTGTAATAATTGAATGTTAAAATCTCTGTATGGTACATGTAAAATTTTGATGACACAATTTGGTATTGTAATTTAGTTATAAGAAAATACAAATGATTAATATGATGAACAAGTAAAGTAAAATCAATAGTAAAGTAAAAAAAAAAAAAAAATTTTTTTAGACAAGCTCAAAAAAAAATTTTAAATCGGAGCGGACCCGAATGTTGTGATATTTTAAAATGATGATTTTTAATAGTGTTTGTTTAAATAAACTCGAAATTAGCGAGCATTGAATAACGTAATAACGATCCGTGATTCATTTTTGAAAGTATGAACGTTTTTATTGTCGTCATATTAATTATTAATAATTGAAATAAAAATAATATCATATTTAATATAAACATTTATTATATAAACTTCTAATTTAAGCAAAGTAATAAATATTCAAAACAACTGGCATTAAATAACGAGTTGAAAGTCAAGAAGGTAGCGGAGAGATGCAGATATATATACGAGCCGACCAAGGACCAAAACATTCATTCTTTCGTCCGAAGGCAGGCAGAGCAGGTAGCATCCTTGCGAAGGCACGGCGACCCACCTCCTCGTGGGGCACTCAACACGAAGACCAAGGACGCGCAAGTAAGACGATTCGGATCAAGCAAAAGAAGACAACCAACGAAGATTATCCACAAGAAGCACTGGCCAGTATTAGTATAGAGTTACGAATAATTTACAAGGTACCATTTTAATGTTAGTTTTAATAGTATTCTTTATTACGTACATATTTTATTTTTGTATATCAATTTTAGTTATTCAATGTGTTTAAATAAAACCAATATTCCTTTTGCCAGAAGTTTCCTATATAATTATTAACAGAACCCTGATATAACGTAAAAGTTATTAAATATAAAGTTTTTTAAAAATTATATGAAAAAATAATTAAATTAAAATATTATTAATAAATAAGCAAATATTAGAATAATATATTGTTGGATACACTTTCCTAAGTGATTTTAAAATATTTATCTAAAGAAATAGCCCTGTTTGCCAAGTCGTTTTGACGAAGCATTTCTGTTTCGGGATGCTTTAAGGGATTTATGCATAAGAATATTCCCTGATCCTAGAGACAATTTGAGATTGCATCATATACCAAATATAATTTTAATTAGTTAATAGTAGGTTATAAACAATTATTATAGGGTTGCCTAATTTAACAATATGCACTAAGACATCAATTTGTGAATAGTATACTGTTTTATTAATAAATTAATACATGAACCCCAGTTTCAATTTAGAATGTTGATTGAAGATCAACCTGCCAGGAACTAATCCCCAGCAGTTACCCCTATTATTGGAGTTTCTGGACTAGAGTAAAACAAAAACAATGTACCACTAAATCAATTGTCTGTTCATTACCAGTATAAGAAATATACTGTCCATATGTATTTGCAGACTCACTAACCAAACCTGTATTGTGCTTTTGATTAAAATTGTAAATAATATTAAACCTTTTAAAATATATTATTACGTTATCTGAATAGATATGGTAATTTTATTTTTTATTCTTTAACTCTAAATTATTTTTTTTTATTATTTAATATTAGGTTCTAACAAAAATAATTCTGGCAAAAAGATGAATTTAATTTTACAAACATAAAAAAATAAACTTATATTAATTTTATAAATACTTGTCTTAAATTCGATTCCTTTTCTTCTTTAATCCTCTTCATTCTTTAAATAAAATTAATACTTCTTCTGTTCTGCTTTAAGTCAATAACCACTAACCAACAAAGTTTTTAAGTTTTTCTTACTCACAATCTCAAGCTAATAATGTGTATTACGGGCTGATCCCAAAACTAGAGAGTATATTGCTCTATGTGTTTTCATTATCACAACCTCAACTATACTACCTTTTGTTTTTTCCTCCACTCTCAATTGTTTTTGTTTGCCTTCTTGATTCAAGGTTGGATTCAATATTTATATACAAACTCGACAATATCTAATATCACAACAATATATATATTAAATTTAACTTCTTTTTTTGTTACAGCATACAGAGAACAGATCGCTTCAGGAAAAGCCTCATTTGCAGAACTGGCTCAGAAATATTCCGATTGTAGTTCGGCCAAACGAGGAGGAGATTTAGGTCCTTTTGGCCATGGAGCGATGCAAAAACCATTTGAACAAGCTGCTTTTGCATTAAAAGTAGGCGAACTCTCGGAGCCTGTAGTGACTGATTCTGGTGTTCATATCATTCTTCGAACGGCATAAACCAGTAAGTAATGGAGGTAGATTTGATTCTTATATAATCTAAGGTGTAGGTAATTTATAGTTTGATTTTCTGAATTATCTTTATTAATAAAATTAACCCCTCATAGTTTTTAAAAGTATTCCAATGAAAAAGGTTGTGTTGAATATAGAATAAAGTTTTAGATAAGTTAACTGTCTGGTATGCATGGATGTCACACTGAGTCGCTTTGTTTTCCCCAATTTTAAAACTCGCCCAAGCACTATTAACACTGACACAAACTCGCAAATATATAGACTGTACATAATCATCACTTTTGGAAATCTTTCGACAAATTTTAAATGTGTTTAATTTTTTTTAATGACAGTTTTTGCAATCCTGGTAAGGGAGTGATAATGCAATTAGAAAATAAGGGCAGGATCTAGATATAACATTTACCAATTTTAAAAAAAATTCTTTTAGCAAGGAGTTGTTGAAATTGTTTTAAATAATAATATGTTATCACCCTACTAGTCAGGGTATGAATCTACTATTTTCTACTTATTAAACTAAGTTTTGCTTTATAATTTTACACTCAAAAAGTAAGTAAGGATTTGTAGACGATGGATAATTGTGTTTTAACATATTATTCATTTAATATTTCCAATATCATGTTCACTTTCTCATCTATATTTCTTTTTCTTTATCACCCTCTTCATGCCTTTTAGTGTGATGGTTTGTTTTCAACCCAAGATTTTCACCCTTCTCTATCCCTGGTAATCAAGTGATAATTTATTGGTAACCCAAGCTTCAAAGAAAAGGAATGATTATTAACACAAGTAAAAGCAACAAAATCCTTTAAATTGCAAGAGGACCATGGCCAGAACATACCTTGGCACGATAATAAACACAGACGGGAAATTTGACCAGGAATTATCCAAAAGAACTCAGTTTCAGGTGTGGTATATAAGCCCTGTGGATGACTGGGTAGGTGAACTGACAGGCGAGTTTCCGGGCAGGGCGGCCTAAGGGTGACCCTGGACCCGCCTTGTCAGGATGGGGGATGTCTGCAGCAGGACACTCTCTATCTCGGATAGTGGTGGAAGAACCTTGCTCTTACCTGGTCAGCAGCAGTATCCACAGGTCGAGTTATAGACTAACTGCAAAGAAGGAGGTAAACCCTCCTTTAAATCAGGCATTCCTTAGCCAAAGGTGGCAGCCCCACCACATGACTAGGATTTGCTGAGAGGGTGAGTGGAACTACTGCCCGAACATAAATCACTATGAAACCTTAAAAATTAGCCTCGGTTTAGAATTGTCATAAACGGAAACCTCTATGGTGAGCCCAACATTGTCTTCATATTAAGGCGAGCCAGATTAAGGTGGGCTGGTCATGTGGAGGGAATGAATGAGAAGCAGATCCCAAGGAAACAACTGATAGAAGTCATCCACGGGAAAAGACGTGTCGACAGACCAAGACATTACTGGATTGACTGCCAGGCAGGAGACGTGAGGGGCCTTGGAGTCCACAACTGGATAGCAGCATTAAAAGACAAAAACTCCTGGCGGTTGCTTGTTATGGAGGCCTAGACACGGTAACGTGTTGAAGAACCGCACAATCATCATTAGCAAAAAGAATCAGAAAGGCTAACTATGTGCACTCTCAAATATGCAGTTCCTCATTGGGTAAGAGGTAATTAGGAAGAAACGCTAACCCCTGGATAATTAAGGGAGTTTACATACTTATTCTTCTTTATAGAATGGAGGAACTGGGTGCCTCATGTCATTGGAACCGAATTTCAATTGATAGTTCATGTGAGTTTACCACACATTCTAATACATTTTTAGGGACCATGCCTACTTAAGGGTTAAACTGCAATCCCATCAAGTTGATATAAAAATAATATTCCTTATGATTAAAGTTAAGACAAAATAAATTCATTTATGTGTCAATTATAAAAGTGATCCTTACATAGGTGTCGGGTCGTCAGGGCTCAGTATACCTGAGTATCCCCAAGTGGGGAGGAGACGCCCGCCGCAGGCTAGGATCGCTACAACCTCTTAGCCCCCGTCCGGCGAGCGCCCAGAAAGAGATAGCATAACATAGAGCAGGTGGACCTATGGTCTTTCACCCTCGCTGCCGACCTAGCGGGCGGGCAGCTTTAATTCGCTTTTATCTGACTCCATAAGATCTTTAGAAGGTGTATGTGCCCCGACAAAGCACTATGTTCAGGAGAAGAGGTACAGGGTAGGTTTATAGGTAGTTTATGTGGTCTTGGAATGACTATGAATTCACACTCGGTATCTAAGGGTAGGCGAAAACCGTCCGGATCTCAAAGGTGAGTGTGAACCGGAGAGAAGCAGACTGGATTGCCGTGGGAGACACTGCTGGTAAAATTTGCAGGGCCACAGCAACCGTCGTCCGCGAGGGAGAGGTCTCTCCCAAGGAGGTGCTAGTTTTAGCGAGACGAAGGCAGAGATTCCCACTAGGAAGGTGTGGGGTCTGACAAAGCCGGACTAAAGCATAGCGAGGTTAGGAGAGCGATGCAGAGGTAGTTGAATGAGAAGTCCATGGTTTTGAGTAGAGCAGCAGGCGCCAATGCAGAGAGAGAGAGGAGAGAGTAGTGTTCCAAGTGACTGTCCGATTTGTTATGCTAATTTGGTCTGAGGCCGAAGCTTATATAGATGGCCAGCCAGTAGGGTGGGGGTAAGTCCCCACCTACGACTGTCTCCCCCACTACTTCATTCCCTCCTCCCACTCTCACTGACGTCATAATCTTTATTAACATAATGAAAAATAGATACATATTTTATGATATAGATATAAGGTCTGATACGAGAAGAGGGTGACTTATAATTATTTGTGATTAAGAGGTGGCCACAACAATAGGTAATATATTTTGATAATTGCACTGGATAGGTGGTAAACAATGGTCACATATTTTTTTTTGTTCAATGATTTGATCACCTATGATTGTAAATTTATTTTTTTGCAGATGGCATTACAGATTACCTCTACTTTAACCTTCTTTAATAACATGATTTTAAATTTAACCTCAAATTAACTATTGAATGTAAAGTTTGCTCTTTAAAAAAAAAAAAAAAAGCTATTATTTTGTTAATAGTCCAATTTTTCTGTATATAAATATACAGATCATGATTTTTATATGTATTAACAGCAACTCGGAACATAAAAAATGGTGGATCTTTGGAGTGTAAAAAGAATAGTTATTTGTTGGTAAAGATTAAAGAAACTGATCCCAAATGTTTTGGGTTGCTGGTGCACGCAGCACTTAATCTAGATGACATTGCTTTCAAAATTTTAAATTTTGCCCAATTAGTGCATTATTTCTTGTATAAATAAATGACAGTTTAAGGTCAGTTGTCGACTAGAAAGGACTAAATGACCACAATATTATGTGCTTAAAAGAGCGACTGACTTCTGGCAGTCATTATCAATAACAGGTGACCAGTGACTGATCTCTTCAGAATGGCATTAGTTGCTTGTACATCTCAGGTTGGGTTCTATCATACTAAACACTCATGAGTTAGCCTAATTCACTTTGCCTTTGCTATCTTTTATCATTAATAAACCTTATAGTCTAACACTATGCTTGATTTACACTGGATTTGGTCACTAACTACTTCTATCTGTGGGGAAATGTAATTAGATCTTGTACTCAGAATTGTTGTCTATAGTTACGTAAACATGCTTATATTAACTCATTAAGAGAAGAATTTTTTCATCCTTGTCATTGTTCTAATCCTCGCTTCAACCCACACTGCTCATCACTCATCACTAATCTAAGACAGAGACTTCTCACATCTCATGTCTCGATCACTCAGTCATGCCTTGCCTGTATAAGTCTCCCTCATGCTCATCTCTCAATCATCCTTACTCGTTCGGAGCCAGTACCAAAGAGAGAGTTCCTTCCAACTCGGGGTCCTTAACAAAAAGAGCCTCTTTCTTACATAGAGCTGCTTTCCCCCTTCTAACTCTTGGCACCACCTATGGTGTAGATGGCTCGCCCATTTATTGCAAGGTTATCTCTGCACGTGGCAATTATAACGACTAGTAAATAAATTAACTATATTTCTCATTTAATAAAACTAAATCAAATTAATATTTTTTGACATTAAAAATAATATTAGAATTTACACTATAGAAAGTGACTGGCGTTAGTTAAATAGAGACTATAATTATTGGGGATTTGAGGCTTCAGAAGAAGTTTATCTGAGAATCAGAATTCAGCCAACTTATTTTACATTACTCTTCATGATAATATATTAGGTACTGTTTAATTTCATGTTAAAGAAAGCCCAAACAGACAATCAGTAAAATTCTAATTCTTAAACCAATAAAATTGTCCCATCATTAAAGCTTTGAAGACACGATACTTCTTACAAAAATAATTCTAGTGTGTGGTTGAGAGAAATCCAGGTTATAACCGAATCCATGCCAGGAGGGAGTTGTGTATTTCATTTTGTTTCTTAGAGTGTATTAGTTATATTGACAAGAAAGTAGTTATAATGTATATCTTTATGAAAAAATATGCATAGACTAATGAAATATATGAATAAACTTAGATGTTAGCTGTTACTCATATATTTTCAACCATACATTTATTAAGTTGTAGTGTCAGAAAGGCTGCTATCGTTATGGAAAGTATGTTTATGTAAAGTCATAAACTTTTATCGGTAAATGTTGGTAAATCCACTGAACTAACTATCAAGTGGCTTCATAATTCAGTTCTTGTATAGGAAAGCAAAGCTGAATATTGGTGGGCAAATATCATATTATATTCATACCATTATGTCTTATTTGAACTTCTTATCTGATCAATAAATTTTCATTGCCTGAATTATAGCAAATGAATGTGAGGATGAATTGATTATTTGTCCATATTTTAAAGGAAGCCTTAATTTCTTTTTGTAAATGTTTATTAATCTTTGAGTTTTAAACACCATTTTTATTGGAATATTTAAAGAAATCTATTCATAGGAAGATAATTTCTTATCGAAAATAATACTAATAATAGCTTCTCAAAAAAAGCTTCGATTAAACCATTAGTTTGAGTTGAGCTTCTATTCAATTCTAAATTACATTAATAAATTTTTTTTAATCCAATTTTTAATTCTTAATATTGTTATAAAACTGATTCGATAATTAAAGTTTTTTTGTTTTGTTTTTTAGGTTGAAAATTATTAATGAGACTTATCAAACAACTGGTTCACATAATTTCCCTTACAGTCTTTGATTTTCACATGGCATGTTATTTATATATTAAATGTAGACTAAAGATTGATTAAAAATGCTAAGTCATTATAATAAATAAGGACAGCAAATGTTGGCAAATATGGTTCATATGTTGTATATTAATGATCCCAGTCAATATTTTTTTTTCTTTGGCTATTAGTTGTATTATATACTTCAAAGCAGATTAAGTTCATTATGTAAAGAAAACATCCACAAATGTTAACTTCATTAACTATATTATTTCTATGAAAACAAGATACAGTTTTATGTAACAAATTATAATTATTTGTAAAATATATATATAGATAAGCTTTATCTTTCAACTGACATGTATATGAGAATAATAAAGGGTGGAAACACAAAATATGGATTTTTGGTCTGTTTTGAGTCTGAGTCAGAGATTTACTGAAAATAAGCTGTACAAGGCTTGAGACAAGATTTCGTCTTTCTTCCATGTCCCTCTTCATATGTGGTTTCAGACATAAGCCCTTAATAAAGTGTTTTTTTTTGTGATCTAAAGAAAAATTAATATGTGGGATATTTAGTTTATAATTAGCTCAAACCAAAATTTTATATTTGCAAGTAGAAACAAATTTGGTCTTAATGCTGTTAGAAATGATGGCCCTTTTTAACATTTTAAGTTATATTTATTCTTTTATAAAATTTCTTACGGGTGAATATTGGTTTGTATAATTGCAAGATTTAATCAAATGTTATTAATTTTAATTTAAACCCTCTGTGAACCTTTTTCATATAGCAATTTTTCTTATAATAAAATTTCTTTCCTCATCTATGGTAACTAATTAAAAAATGTCATAATATCATCGATCCCATTTATAAAAGGTGTGGAGTAGAATTTATTTTTAAATTGTATTATTAGAATAATAAATTTGCTCATATAAAACTTGGTAAGCATTATTCCAAAGGTGTTAGTTAATGAATGCTATATTCTGGTTGTACCCTCCAAGTAATGTTATGATGTTGATTAATGTACCTAATGTTTTAAATTCATTGATTGCTTATAATTGATTATTTTAAATTATTACTGGTTCCTAAATTATTTTTTATCTAAACTTGTCTGTAGTGTTGCGAGCACTTCATGAACCATTTACAATGGTATTAATTCAAATTAGCTTAAGGATCACTTATTTATAATGAAAAATTAATAATAATCTAAACTACTATAAATAGTAGATAATATCACATATGTAAACATCTGAGCAAGCATTATTCATAGGAATGTTTACATATTCTTTTATTTTCTTCTTAACATACATATAAATGTAAATATGTCATATTTGTTTTATTTGTTAACTTTATTTTGTGAATAAAAACATTATAATTTTTATTATTTATTCATTTTCTGAATACTTTCACCTTCTACTACTCCTATTGCCATTCTACAATTTCTGATGGTGTGCCTGGATGGATGAAAAAAAATTTTGAATGAAAATATCAACAAGATTGTTAGCTTTTATTGTCCTTATCCTTATATTGTAAGTTATCCTCCATCCAGATGTCCACACTCCTCAGAATTTGAAAATAACAATTTATTGTGAAAGCTCTTGACAATAAAAAGAATCTTACTTGTAGACAAATCTTTCTATCTATCCATTCTACGATTCTACCCAGCAACTGGTTATATCCGCCGCCTGAAAAAAATGTTTGGTTACGCCACAGTTCCTTATGGACATTAATTTCTACTGTTATCCTGGAAAACGCCTGGTAATGTTAACATTAACATCATGTTATTTATTTGTTTTTAAGCTTTTCATTCATCTTGTACCCATTAGAGTTTGTATCACTTCAATTTATTTTTTCACTTTTAATTTATCAGTACTTGCACAGAGCAACAAAGGTAAAAAAAACAGGTTTTGACATAAGTTGCCTGATCTACTCCAATAAAAATTTATCATAATAGTTTTGATTGTTACAATATTTATATCAGCTCTTAATTGTAAGTCATCAATGCATGAGGTATCATATGTGCCAACTTTTGTTTGAATTTGTCAATAAATAGAAATTGAGTTAGGGGAAGAGAAGTAAAATCTTATTAGGTTGCAAGAACCGAGTTTTTTTGTCAGGTAGTACTATATCCATGCCAAATTTGGTGTGATTATCTCAACTTGCATAAAACCCTTTGCAAAGCCCACATCTTCATATGTTTAGATATTTTAGTCTACATGACATGCGGTTATAATACGGACTAATAACTGTAAGGATTCAGATACTATTTCTATCTACCTTAAGGATTTATTCTGAGGAGGATGGGTCTGGTCATCATTCTCAGACTCTTGGAAAAAAATAGCTTAGTAACAACCAAGTTACTGTGAGTTATTCAGCATCATTTACTGGGCAACCTAATCTTATATCTTTTCATGGAATTTTTATTTAATAGGTTATCATATGGTGTACTGATATAAATAAATAAACTTTATCATATCAAAGTTTGGTCATTGCTATTTGGGGGGGGATTTCATTTTCAGTAATAAAAGGAAATAAACTTAAAATTCAAAGGATTTCTAGTTAGAAGAACAATAACAAATGCATGTAATATATTACAGCAATATGGTAAGTTTAATTATTACTCTGTATTTTTGAAAATGTATCAAATACTCTTGGTTAATAAAAAGATAAGTTATAAGCAGTAATTAGAATTCAATAATAAAACAGTATAAGCTTAGAGTATGAAATCTTAGTCCAGACTTACAGCTTCTCATCATTTTTTTTCTTCAACATCTTCAAGAGGGACATTAGGCTAAGGTATAGATTGTTAATAAAAATAACTATTAATTAATAGTATGGAAAATATAGAATTAAAATTGGATTCCCATACTTAACAGGAGAAATAGTGAACACATGATTGTTAAGAAATCTTCCCTCCAATTCCTCCAAAATACAGACATTCCTGGAGTGAAGTTAGTAGAAATAGAAACTATATTATAACCTTGAAGTTTTAAATTTTAGGTAATTTATGAGGTGAGATGTATTATTGAAATACTGTATTGGTCTATTTTTGTAATGAATTGTTATTTATAAGATATGTGTGTTGTTTTATTAACTTAATAAATAGTATGTTCAGTTGCAGTTGCAGGTGGAAGCCTGAAGTTTAGTGCTCCCTCCCTCCTCCTGACTGACCTTGCCGATGATGGCACCATGCATTTTCATGAATATTTGCATACTCAAGCTTTCTCGTATCCTGGATTAATACTATATGTGTCTGTACTATGTAGGTACTGATAACAAGAACAGAATTTAGTTGTTAAATATGATTGGTAATAATTGATAACATCAGTTAGGTACTGCCGAATCATAACAAAGAGGATGTGTATATAAGTACAGTGTTAAAGATGATTAGTAATAACACCACCAATTATATTTACCTTGTCATCTTTAATTATATTCAACTGCACTTATACTAACCTCCTTTTTGTTTTGTTTCTGTTGTACCAAACTGATGTCATCAATTATTAACTACCGTGTTTAACACCTAAATTACGTTTTTGTTATTAGGGTCTGATGCAGGTATACATAATATGTCAAAACGCCCTCCTTAAATAAATTTTATGTAAGCTCAACATCTCTATTTCATCAGCGTTCAAATTTTAATGTATTTTGTTTATTTATATTTTTCTGTTTTAATATCAAGTAATTGTTTTTTTTATCATATTTACTTATTTGTTATTTATTCTGTCAAGTTACAAATCTCAATACTTTAACAGATAAAGCTGTTTTATTATACTTCTGATGATAAGTATTTCTCGTAAGTTATGCCATACTAAAATAATTACTATAGACCATCCTTATAACCTACTGGTTACCATTGTGACTTCTAACTGCAGAGCACAGTTGCAATTCTCGGCTCTCCCAAGGAGTTTTAAGGGAAGGAATTACTCAGCCTAAGGCTAAGTTTGTGAGGATTAATGAGCAAATTAAAATGAATAAAGATATAGTGAATTTGGTTAAGGAAACTGAATTTAAGGTTAAGAGGTAAAATCCAGTGTTAAGCACCTCAGCAACAACCTTTAGTTGGCTATAACTCTTCATGAGGTGTAGTGCTATGGATTTAATTATAATTTTTTTATTATCAAATTAAAAATATTGATGTGTTGATTAAGGACATAGTTTAGTGTACTACGAAGTTAGTTTAATGACAACTTTAGTGATCGTAGAATTATGGAGTACGGTGACTTCCCCTTCCTTCCATTCATAATATTCCCTCAGTTCATTCCTTTTCCAAACCATCAATTCTTATCACCCTTATTATATAGCTCAAATCCTCAGTTTACTCCTGGAACACAAGATCCCATCTCTCTGATCTTTATACTCAAGCCCGCAAAACAGCAGAATATGATCATTCTTTCCTCACCCCCTCCACTCCACTACCCTCTGGAATTCTCTACCTCCTAATATCTGCCATGCTTCAGCCTTGAGAACCTTAATATTTCACGAAGCATGTTGCTGTTACATATTTTTTCTCTGAACTCTTAGACTTTTACATTCAACATTAGTGAATTTATTCATTAAAGTATAACTTGAAATGTTTTGGGAACTACGAAACTGTGTGGTTTTCTGGGTCTAATCATAATATGTACACATAATTAAAGCTAAAATTTTCACAAAGTTTCAAAAAAATACGTAAATGTAAAATGGTTTCTTTTTCTTTCACTTGAAGCTCTGTAAGCAGTTTTGGCTATTTTATATTCTACTAAATCTAATAATTAATAAAAAGGGAAAATTATCTAATAACGCATTATCGAATTTTTGCGTACTCGTTTAATATGGTAACTGTTGAGAAAAATAATCTTGGGACAGAAATTTTACAAGGGTCGCTGTCCCTAATTGTAAGGTGTGTTGAACTTTCTTAAGTCTCACGCTACGAAAAAAGAAATGTACATTTTGCAAAGAACACAAATGATCTCATTTGTCCAAACGGTAAAATCGGAGCGGAAGTTTAGAAGGCATCTCTCCGGAAATGCCATGGGACAATAACCATCGAGCTTTTGTTTATGACCTTCTCCTTAGGGGCAATGCTTCGGTTCGTTTCGCACGGTTTAGCGGTAACTGTTTTTGTTTTTTTTTTACAGCGAAAACGAAATTTAAAGCATCAGACGTCCAAATTTTTAATGAAAATAACTGTTGCAATGTTAAAATACATATGAACGAAACAAAAAACATCTAAAGATCATTAACAATATCAATATATACTCGGATTTTTAAATAATTATTTAATAATGTATATAAAAATACTGTATTTTTAGTTGAAAATATTAATTTTATTTTTTGAATCATCTGGATCATCATTGAAAACCACCTTTAAAAGCTGCTAAATAAATCATTTCTATTGTTCTATTGTTGCCAATCAAAATTTTATTGTTTTGAATAGCGTCTTCAAAGTCCCCTCACTCATGGAGAAATAAATCGGAACCATAATTTCTTAGCAGCGACTTGAAAATCCTTTAAGGCCAGAGAAAAGCGGAACACTTAATGGAAGACGAGCAAATTTATTTTCACATACTCTCCGAAATTATATCTTAACAAAAACATACATAGTGTACTCTGGATATATCTTTCATATTTCAGATCGATTAATCATTTTTACGGCCACTATAGTAGAAAGCCCAGAAGATCCCCTGTTTGAGCACTCCGGGCTTGCCAATAAAAGTTTAGGAAAAAGACAAATTAATATTCTATTATGAATGACAAATAATAATAGATGTATACAGTGAAACTTCCAGGATTTCCGTGGAAACCAGGTTCACCAAGCCTCTACATTAATGGACGAAAGAAGTGCAGAAAAACTGTGCAAGTGAAAGCATTTAACTTTTTTCATTCTTAATGAATGTGTTGTTTTTTCAGCAGTTTATTTGAAGCATAAATATTAGAAAAAAATTAAATGCCACTTGAGTGAAAAGCTCATCTAATATCGGATTGTAAATTATTTAATTAGTACTTAAGAAACTCACGGGAGGTTTGGTAGGTATCTCTTGACATTATTACTTCCCTTTCCACGTCTTTTATTGCCTTTGTAAATATCTCTTTAAAAAAAAAAAAATACAA
Organism: Acanthosoma haemorrhoidale; assembly: GCA_930367205.1. Classification (NCBI taxonomy): domain Eukaryota; kingdom Metazoa; phylum Arthropoda; class Insecta; order Hemiptera; family Acanthosomatidae; genus Acanthosoma; species Acanthosoma haemorrhoidale. Next base: position 151,272,510 of record OV884011.1, on the reverse strand, counting down.
AATTTCATAATTAATGCTAAGGAAATATTTTCAATAAAAAAAACATACTAATCATTCAAATAATGAAAAGAAAATGGTGAGCTTACTGATCCTTTAATCAACTTATTATATCCTCCTCCCGCTAACGAAAATCTGGATACGCCATAATTCTTAATCAAGATTAATTTTCCCTATCATTCAGGATAGTTTTTCCTATTATATAGGATGGTTATTAAGAAAAGGAAAGAAAACCATGGCCTTAAAGTCGTTTCCGAAAGGTGGACAATTCAATAGAGATCCATTTTGAAGAGGATTCAAGGTTGTGAAACCATTTACCTAGTTTAATATATATTTCCGTTATTATGATTTTATTGTTTTTTAAGAATCTCGTTTTATCCCTTCTGTTTGCCGGGTCTCGTCCTGATCGATCTTCAGCTTGGGCGATGACTAAAGAAATTAAAAATACCGTGGCAGTTCAAATCATATTTATTGGCAAGGGGGTAGATTGTAATTATCTTGGGATTGAAAGGGACATTTTTTCACCAGCTTGAGAAACACAGAGTGGCGTTGATGAAGGTTTATAAATGACATCATAGAATTCTCTCATCTCGATGGATTGTTTTTGAAACATTTTACCAAGGTTGATATTTGCATTTGCTGTAAACCAAATGTCACTATGTATATTTTTATACATCCCTTTTGGCAATCTTTAGCAGCATATTATTTGCTGTAAATATATCAGATAGAATAGGATTCAGCTTTTTTAAATGTTTAACAACTATTTGGTTGAATCCCCTCTTGCCAAAATTCTCATATGGTAGCAGTTCAACTAACTACTCACGGTTTGCCAATTTCTTCGACAGAGGAAGCTTATTTCAATTTGTCGATAGCTCTAAGTTGGTGAAAAGCTCGTGCGGCAATATCGCATTAGATGCCTCCCATGCTATTAATATTTTTAACACCATCAAGAGTGGAAACATTAAAATCAGCGTTCTCAAACACACATTGGCAAAATGTTCCTGGAGGTATAAGTTGCTTAGGATGGAATACAGTTGATAGCTCGAGCTGTTCATAATATGAAGCCCTGAATCCCAAACCTTGCAGTAGATTCAGTTAATTTCTAGGCCTAAACTTTCTGTGTATAAATAGAGCAAGATAATGGTTATAAAAGATCGAGTTAGAATTTTAGTGATTAAAGCATTTGGAATAGATTCAAATGACCACTTTAATTTACCCTGTCCCTTTCTTATTGCAGGTAAAAGATAATCCAAGACCTCATTGATGGTCTCTGGAACTATCTCTTCAGATCTGTCAAAACAAGTCAAAAAAATACATGAGAAGAAATTAAAAGTACTTTTTGCTGAAATAACTAGTTTCCGAGAAGTAAAACAGAGAAAAAAAACAAAACCAAATTACCTTCAGCCTCACGCCATCGCGCTCGCCCACACCCGCAGGGACGTTCAGTTGATAGTACAGGACACTCTCCCCAACATCTGTAAAATTTTCAGAACATTATTTTTTTTTTTTGGCCTGGATCTGGATGGATTTAAGAGAGCGCGAGAGCCATAGTATATACATATATATATTATAATGCAATTTAGTTTGTTGTAACTAGTTATTTATCTTTTAAACAAAACTTGTTTTAATTATAAAGAATGTTGAGTTTTCTAATCGATGAATAATGTAGACAGAGCCACATTCAGGTAGGAGTAAGCTGATGAAGTAGAAAATACTGGTTTGTGAAGTACGAGCCCACCTTCCTCCTAAGTCCATCCTTGTTTGGAAAGACATACTTAGTCATGGATGGAATCGTGCTTGACGGTTCGCAGAAAAGGTACTTCGCGATTGCAGCATTTTTTTTTTTCCTATAGAAACAGTAAAATTGCGGTAGATCAATCTGCCACAAGTAAATGATGTGACTGCGTCCAGTCCACCTCTGTACTGTGGAGCTACACCGCCAATAATTACGCCATCTGTACGTTAATATTTCAAATGTGTCCTTAACTTGAAAAACTCCTTAACTGATATGATTTTAACACGTTTAATTTTGTTTTCATACTACCCGTTATTGTATTTTAACCAATATATCATCTGCATATGTTGAGGTTTTCTGGAAAAAAACTTTCATATTTCAGGTAGAGTGAATCATTTTTAAGACTAGTATCCTAGAAAATACTTAGAGACAAAAATTATCTCATACCTGTTTGAAAGTAGAGGAATACTCATTCTCTCGGCAATTGATAGTGTGCGTGGCCTGTTTATAGTTCCATGAAGTTTTATAAAAACTCATTGTTTTATTAGCATTACAAAAAAATCTCCATTTCACTTCTACATGAAGTATGAGAAATTATTCTGATCAAGAATTATTTAAATAATTTCCGAACTACCTAGTGGATAATTATATTTTTGATCAAAACGGACGAGCGTACGTTGACCAGTTATGTATTTTTTTTTTTTTTTTAATCAAAAACTGAGTAATTTCTAAATTTGATTCTGCCACATTTGATATTTATACTCTTGACATTAGTTCATCTGGCATTGCGTGTACAAGGTGAACTTAGAAACGCCTTTCTTTTTATTTTTTTCTGAGGAGAAAGCCTACTATTTTTTTTCTCCTATATATAAAAAGTAATAACTGCTTACTCCAACGTAGTTCTCACGGTTTCCTATGAAGTTTTCCGTATAATTGGGAGAGGATTTCTTTGTTCAGGTGTGAATGTCATCAAGTAGAAAACTGAGTGATTTAACTTAACTGAAAACCTTCAGATTGAACGTGAAACTTAATTATAACGATCAGCAAACTTCGATCTTACAAAAACCTGTATGATAGTACTTACAGAGAGCCACTTTTTTAATAATTTTATTTATTTTTTTTTGCATTTTCACTTGTTACATAATCGTACCCAACGAATGTGCGGTCAATATGATAACTAATAACGGTCATGATAGTCGTGTGGTAGCAAGCTCAGCCAGTGGTGTACTATCTGTAGAAGTTTCGTTAAATATTTTAATGGCGTTTAGCGCCCTTATCCTGCGACTGAAAACTGATAATGTATTAATCAAAGAAATATTAACTGTATCAATCTGCCAATTCCATCGTGAATATAAAATAAACGTGAAAAATATAATCTAATAAAAAAGAAAATATAAAACCCCTATATATACAAAGGGGTCCAAAAAAATGTATCCACTGTTTAAAAGTCCATAACGTGCAAGGTAATTGACGGAGTTGTCTCATTTTTGGTAGTGTAATAGTTTGTAGTTCTGGCAATCGCCATACAAGCGTTGTATTGCGTAGTTTTGTTTTGTCAGATGACAGTCGCCAGATAGTTAGTGTTTTATTGTTAGTTGTACCTTGTTACTCGAGTAAACATGGCTGGCGTAAGGCTTACATTTGATGAAAGGAAGTCTGTTTTAAAGTGGTATTTTAAGTACGAAAACATTAATGAGGTACAACGGCAATGGCGAAATGTGTATCAAACAGAGCCGCCGACACGTTTAACGATTCGTCGCATTCGAGACAAATTTGAAGCCGAAGGCTTTGTTAAAGATGTACACAAACAACGATCTGGATGACCTGTAACAGTAACAAGTCCATTTAACTCCCATCTTGTGTTACAATTCACTCGCTCACTACAGAAGTCTGTGAGACAGTGTGCCCGTGAAACTGGAGTGAGTCGCTCAAGTGTTCGGCGAATTTTGATATCTTTAAGTTGGACTTTAAGCTACACTTTCACCAAAAATGAGACAACTCCGTCAATTAGTTTGCAAGTTATGGACTGTTAACCAGTGGATACATTTTTTTGGACCCCTCTGTATAATAACAGAGAAGCTTAATTAAATAAAAATATACAAAAACAAAGCTAATGAATAACTGGTACTGGGTCAAGTGGATGGGGTTCTTTGATATCGCAAATAATGTTAACACTGGCTAGCTCACAATTGGCAAATTATGCAATGCACAATCCATGCGACGCACACATGCCACACGCCATATCACCAGGTACCTCCCATACCATGAAAAAGTGAAACCCACTATACTCATTGTAAACATTCAAAATGACAAGAGCAGTGTCTTGCTGTTACCTCACCCTCCACTGCCACATCGGGATTCCGAAAAGCAGCAGTTGTATTACTTCAACACAATCCCCCGGTTAGTCGGAAAAGTGACTCCGAACATAGTATTACCATACCTCGGCAAGTCAGATCGGATTCCGAAAAGCAACTGTCTACAAATACCAACACACAGAGTCAACATCATCAATTAATCGCTTTTCCTAAACATTAAAAATAAATAAACATCCCAATACCATTTATATAACACATAGATATCAAAGCCAAGTAAACAGTTTAAATTCGACTTCGGCCATTGTTACTAATATCAAGTGACGGTTCAAGTTCACAGGCATATGGAACCTTTTGCGAACGATCATGTGCAAATTTATATTGGCCCTTGCCATCGATAGATCACAACTCATACCAATTATTATGTAAAATCAAATTAACAGGATCTATATACTTGAAATCAAATTAACAGGATCTATATACTTGAAATCAAATTAACAGGATCTATATACTTGAAATCAAATTAACATGATATATATATATATATACTTGAAATCAAATTAACATGATCTATATACTTGAAATCAAATTACCATGATCTATATACTTGAAATCAAATTAACAGGATCTATATGCTTGAAATCAAATTAACATGATCTATATACTTGAAATCAAATTAACAGGATCTATATACTTGAAATCAAACTTTAATTGGCTCCTTTCTTCCGCTTAAGATAGACTAAAGCATCTATTTGGGAGGCAGTTAACTTTTGCCTTGCCTTTTTCAAATTGTTTTTTGTTATAATCTGCATTACGAATAATTTTTTTAAGACAATATAGCTCTTACTCCTTTTAAATCAACCTGAGAATTCCCAGTGACATGTTTTCCAGCTTCAATTAATTCACAGGTCAAGAAACCTTTTGAAAAACGTTAATTCCATAGGTGTTACCTGTGTTACCCCATGGGGTGTAGCATTTAAAGCAAGTCGAATGTCTGGGACTGTTTGTTGGGAAGACTGGCCATGCGCAATCAATGCATAATTGATCAAACAAATTTAAACATAAAAGTTAAAAAAAAAAGGAAATTTGGAGAATGTTAGTGAAAAAAATGTAAGTTATTAAATTTACGATAGAGATTATTCTCCATAGAATATAATTATTGGCAATCCCTAAGGAATCTGTTATTGAAATCATTTATTAGTCGTCGATTCCCATTTGGTTGGAGAATTCCGCAGTTTGTGTAGGTACAGTAACTCTTGAGCCCAATAACAGTACTTGAAATTAGTATGTAGAAATCTTTACAAATGCCATCAATTTTTTTTTTATCTATGCCCATTCGCTTGGCTTGTTCAGTATCGTTGGCCTCAAACCGAATTGTGGGATCAATAATATTTTTTTTTCCTTTTTGGAAGGCTCTATGTCCACACATCTTGCTGAGCCAGTCGTTTTCATATCATAAAATAGTAAGGATGAACCAGGAGATCTGTGATGGTTCTTAACCCTGTGATAGCAGTGTGTAACTCGGAGCAGTACACCAACGTTTGTGCGTGAGTTAGTTTCATTCTCTTTGCCAGATAGGACATGCAGTCATAACTTGAGACACACTCATTTTATTGCTCCTAAAACTTTTTATATGTATCTAAAACAATTTTTTTCTGTTCTACACATTTTTGGTTTAAATTGGCTTTAAGAAAGCTAACAATAATCGAACTCAATGAATAAATCAGATCATATTACGCGGTCATTGAAGTTTTGATTGGCTGTTGAAGAATAACAATTGTAAATATCTGTACTAAATTCTTCAAATTTGGTCTTGAATCTTGACTAATAAAATCGACTCCGGTCTATGTAATACTCCTTGTTCTTGAAAAATGTTTTTTGTCTCTTTTAGACTTTGTGAAATGCATACATTTATTTGGTACATTAAATAATATTTATATAATACCATGCAAAAGCTACTTGGTGGAGATTTCTTACTTTTCGTATTTATACTAAGAATTATTAGTTGTGTTATTGCTCCTACTAGTTTTAATAATTATTAGCCAAAGCCATATTATAATATGTATATATATATAATTTTAGGTTAAATATTTATTGTTTTAAAAGTACATTTTTGCAGTGTCGACAAAATCAATGACTAGAACAGTATTTGGGATTGTGAGTAATTATATTATTGTGAGTAATTTAGACCTAGCTTTGTTGTTCCCATTGCTGCTTATTCCCTCAGACCTATTCTGAATTATATTTATGATTAGTTGAGTGAAAAACAGGCTTTGAGTAACAGCAGTGTTCTCCATCAACTCCATTCAATTCTCCAGAACAAAGGGACCAAACTGATTTATTTCCAACTTATACGAGCCCTCATTTCTAATGGACTACCGATTTGGCGCAGGTGGAAGTCTGACACGGTTTTCCACTATTGCTTTTTCCGGCTGTTTAGCTCAGTGGAACTTTAGAAGGTCCAAAAGAGACTGCTGAGCTACGCATCGTTGAACGGTTTTGCATCACCGATGGCAAACAATAGCTAGTTCCGACACTTTTTTTTGCCTAACTGTTTCGTTCATTTAGAAACAGAAATGGGTTGTGTGAACCATTTTGAAAACGCGATAAGTTGTAGGGTCTTTTTTTTCTTAAAATGGTTTGAAAACTGATCAGCATTCTGCCTTATTAGTAAGTCTAGACATAGTTGTGCCAACTTGTTCACCACGAATAAATAGAAGTTACCCTCTTCTCGGGCCAGAAAATACCCGCCTACCTTTCCATATTTTATTAATAAACCTTTGTGGTCAGTATAGAGAGAAGAGACGGGAGAAGTTCACGATCACGATATGGCAAGAGCTCATTAGGGGAGCAGGCGTAGTAGACCTCCAATTGACCAAAATAAACTGTCATAGGATTGGCCGAAATAAAAAGCTCTCTTATTCACTGCAGGGAGGAATGACCTACCTATTTTAAGGCAGACATTCTGAGCTTTTTCAGACAGTTGCAATCAGACACTAAGTGAATACTGCTCTCTCTCTCTCTCTCTCTCTCTCTCTCTCTCTCTCTCTCTCTCTCTCTCTCTCTCTCTCTCTCTCTCTCTCTCTCTCTCTCTCTCTCTCTCTCTCTCTCTCTCTCTCTCTCTCTCTCTCTCTCTCTCTCTCTCTCTCTCTCTCCCTCTGCATTTGTTGTCAGGCCCCACACCTTCCTAGTGGTATTATTCGCCTTCGTAACACATCCCTGGAAGTGATCTAGGGCCTTACAAAATATACCTAGTAGCGTCTCACCCCGCGATACCGAGTGTGAACTTGTGGATATTCCAAGACCCCGTAACTACCTATAATACCTAGTCGTAGCTCTTCTCCTGAACATCGTGCACTGTTGGGGCACACCTTCTCTCAGATCAATAAACAAATACTAATTGAGCTGCCCGCTGACTAGGCCGCCAGCAAAGGTCAAAGACCAAAGGTTTATTTATACCTCTTTCTGATGCCTGCCAGGCAGCAATGTCTGAGTCGAGATGTTCCACCGGCGGCCCCCCCCCCGACAATATTAAATACAAATTCTTTACTAGACAATTTTCTCGAGATAATCTTAGACACCGAAAACAAAATGGTAGTTATTTTCTAATATAAAATCACACACGGAATGGGATATGAAGCCATTTGAACGAATTAAAGAGTAACTTAACCATTTCAAAAGAAGAAAACAGAAACCTCAAAGAGGACTGGAATTATGTGATATTTATACAGGACAGGAATATCAGAAAATTGCATGTATACCAGAGAAATTGGTAAGATAATGGTCACTGGCTTTTTTTGGTAAGGTTTCAACTTAGAACATGAAGCTATGTAGCATTTAGCCAAGTTTCTCAGATTTTATTCATTTTTTGTTTTTTTTTCTTTTATGTATTTCCATTTAAATAGTAAGGATAAACTTGTTTCTGATTTACGTTTCTTTAAAGAAAAAACCGTTCCGTTACGGATGCAAAAACGTTTAATACTTTTTTAATTATAGTCCGCTTATGTCCAAACACATATTACATTTTATTAATTAGGACGTTGATACCTGTAATTTGATATCCATTCAATCAGTATAGATAGAAAACTATTTATTTTTATATTAACAAGTAATTAATTAATCATTATGGATCATTACTTCATTATTTTTTGTGGGGCTGCCTTTATCATCAAGGCATCAAATGGAGCTACCACGCTTCTTGACTGTCTTGGTATTATGTTGTCGGGTTGTCACTAGGGGGTGCCTGATCACCTAGCCCTGGTGACAAGTGCGGATTTTTCGAGTTAATAACACGGACCATCGTTCCATGAGGGCGTTACTATCTGACTCCATTTATGATAGGTATGTGCCCCGACAATGCACTATGTTCAAGAGAAGAGGTACAGAAGTTTCATAAAGAATAAGTCAAGTTTTCAGAGTTCGAGCAGAAGCTAAGCAAGCGTCCCGGGTACAGGTCGCCAGAGAGTCTGCAAGGAGACTAAGAGACTCACGAGGGGACTGCGAGGAGACTAGCAAGGAGACTGACTTCCAGGGGCCAGGAGCCCTGGCGTAAGGCGTTACCGAGTAGAGGCGCGAGAGACTCAGAGGCTGAGGAGGAGACTGAGAGGAGACTGGTTTTTAGGGCCAGAAGCCCTGGTTTAAATATCGTTTCCCCTTCATGCCGGGAGGCTGCGAGGGTCTAATTCGGCGGCGGTCCCCGCGCACACCTGCGACGAGGCGCGTGACCGGTAGAGAGGCCTAAAAGGGTTGCTAAGTTTATGACTGTCAGGTGGCACCCTTGCCCACCTTGCTCTTTCAGGTTTATGATTTGTTTATGACTGCCGGCTGGCGACCCTTTCACGTTTATGACTGTTTGGCTTCCGCATTTATTGCTTAAAACTTTTGCAATGATTTACATTTAATTACAATACATTTAGTTCCTGTTATTTTACTTTTGCTTACAATATATATGCAATAGAGTATAGGGTGATTTAACTTATGTAGTTAGCGGTCGCTACAATGTGTTTTAAAACGGGATGAGTTCAAGATAAAAAAAAACTATTTCAATGACCATTCGCAGCTTTAAAGTAAATTAAAGCAAACATATATTTCAAATTATTAATCGGCGCGTCAAGAGTTTTTATTTAAGTAATTTATTAATGGCCAGTTTTTGTACATCCTAACAAAAGAAAGTGTTTCTTTTGTTGTATTGTCCTCAAGACTTTGGGATGTGTTTTATATTGAAATCTTTACAATGCAAACAGTTCAATAAAAAAAAAAAAAACTGTAAATCATAAAATGCTCTGCCTCATTAAATAAAAAAGGAATTTCAGGAGCTCTCCATTTATTATCAGTATCATTATACTGTTCATTACGGTACTTAACTGTTATTAAATTTGCATTCTAATACAATCAATCCTACAAAAAACAATCTTTTAAAATCTGGTAGGATTGGTGTGGAGATCACAATCTTTAGCTTATTATTTTCTTGATACTAATCTCCATGGGTTTGTTTCATTTAAGAGAACATAACAATGTTAGAAGCTATAGAATTATATTCTTAGTTTTGGAATTTTCAGGTGCTTAATATGCATCAGTACCAATATATTTTGAGGCATAACATTATAAGTTAGTAAACTATAAGATAGTTTTCAATAGGTGAACTGGAACCTGGAAAAGAGTCTTTATTACTTTTTGCTTACCTACCTGGACGTTATAACAAAAAAAAAATCGATCAGTTACTTAAATTAGGAGACACCGGTTTCAAACTATGCATACTGTCGCTATTTATAGTCCATAGGTAAAAAAAAAATTAGTTAATACGAAATAAAGGAAAACAGGTACCCATTTTCATCATTCGGTTTCTGTACCAAACAGGTGGTCTGAAAAGTTTACGACCTCAACATGAAGATGATAATAAAATAAATAAAAGCTTTGTTAGTTCGGAAACTTTTCAGACCATCCTCGTATACTCATATTCAATGATCTAATAGTTTGCTGAATTTGTAGAGCTCAGCTACTTAATAATTGCCGAAGCCAAAGGTAGATAATCTAAGTTAATACAAGCAGACGTATGTATGCCCTTATGTTCTAAGATAAAACGGGTTGTAAGCATGAATCAATCAATCTGAAATATTTTACGTCAAGGAACAGTCAAAATCTGCTGATAAGAAAGGTTTTGAAAGTACGTAAAAATAAAGCATGGCTGATATTAAGAGGTGGAGAATTCCAGAGATTTCTTCTGGTTCTGGTTTTTATCCATGGTTATTGAAAAACGCAAAAAGAAGTTCAGAAAAAGTTTTGACGTCCAACATATAGCCGGAAACCCCATTTTTTGTCAACTAGTTAACTATTCACATTTGTTTTGTTCCTTGAAAAATTGACCAGATCCAGGGACCAAGATGTTTCACAAATAAAATTAAATATTTTTGGTCAAAAATAGCGATTAGTTTTTCCACTTATTTGAGACATTTCAGAGTCCTCTGAGCATCTGTGAATATATTGACATATACATTTAAATTCAATTTAGTTTATAATTGACGTCAATATTGATTGGTATAAAAGAAATGTCTAGAAAACCGATCCTTAGGTAAATAAGTGATGTGGATATTTTCATAAAGTTTTAATTATATCGGTCATGATAGGCAACTACAGCTTCATTTAGTACATAACGGTGGATCTATTACGGGAGATGAGTGGTAAAAGGGACGCCTATAGAAACGCACTACGTGATTGTCACAGGAGCTGTTGATTTGTCACAGACATCTTCCTTCTTTGTCCACTGGAGGAATCCAAGCGAAAGCCTTACCTCAGAACTACTGGCTTCTTATTCTACACCGCAGGTTTCATCTAAACGACATAGTTGTCTAGAGATCTATCTAAGGCTCTAGAGTATTAAAACTAACCCCTTAGCATAGGGTAAACAGTAAAAACAAAGTTTAAAAAATAAGGAGGGAGTGAAGTCGTACAATAAATCAAGCAGGATTCGAACCAGTATCTTAATAGATTATAATGTTGTATAAATACTTTACTTCCCGTTAAATGATATTACTAATTTACAGGCGTGGCAGTGAAACAGGAGGGATTTATGATTTAACTAGCAAGCCAAATATTTGAACAGGATATTCCCTAGTGCTTTTTAAAATAACGGTATACATAAGTTAATTTAAGCTATGACGTCCGTGTTGACACTAATATTATTTTTTCCTTATTTGCTTCCGCAATCACTGTGTAACATAGCACAAACATGCAGTAGCGTCCTATGTCATATGTATGTGTTCTTTTAAAGTTTGTATGTGCCTTTTGTATATTGAAACCTACCTCATTTTTTACCATTTCTTTTTCTACTTATTTGATCGATTTACCTTAACTAATTTGGCAGGTCCGTCATGAGATCTTTAATTCAAATTGTTTTTGTCTTCGACATAGGAAATTATCCCGATTGAATCGCCCGATCTCAAGGCTAATGTTGTAGTTATTAATAAATTTAGAAACTGGGAATTGTGAAATATATGTATATAAATAAAATGGTTATAACAAATAATTATAATTATATATAGTGCTGACAAAAAGTATATAAAAATATTCAATTCCTTTTGAGCAAGGATAGTTACTACTAATTACAAAAAAGACATGAAATTTGAGCTCAATTTCTTTTAATGGATCCATAATGAAAACAATATTAATATCACCCAATCGATGATCTTCCTTTTATCCAATCAACGTTACTTCTGCTGTTGGTTCTTCTCCTCTCTTGGTTGGTACCGCCAGTTCGGGAGCTTGCTAAGAATCCGCTCGTCTCGGCGGTCGTGCTAAGACTGACCCTTTATCTCATCCCCACTCCTAAGAGCATAAGGGAAGATGCTGACCAGATGGGAGGGTTACTGGTCATGATATTCTCAAATATCATGAATGTTACAATATATGTTCGATATTTTTCGGTAATCAGACTCTCGGATCGAGTTTTTTTTTCCTTGAACCATCATAGGTGACATTGATATAATTAAAAACAACTTTATTATGATAAAATTACAATCTGCCTCATTGGGCAATAAGTAATTGTGATAAATGTTCTCATTCATGCCATATTTACAATTTTCATTCACTCACTCATTCATACATACAGTATTTACAAACAGCCCAGAGACCTCCCATGTCCACATGGTTGTCACCTTCCTCGCGTGCTAAGGAGGAAACAGAGTCCTAGGAAGTCCCCCACGCTTCTCCGTCAGCCGCGTCAGATAAGAGCCAGCAGAGGCTGACGAAGACGCGAAAGCCACAGACGCTCAGGCCATGATTGGAGAAACTGGCCATTGCCAGGAGTCCCGCCGTCAAGCATTTATAGCAGATCACGAGGCAAATGCCGTTTGAGTCTCCGAGGAGGATTATAGGGTGCAGTGCAATGACTGTGCTACGGTATTAGGGTGGTTGGATAGGTTACTATGGAATTTCATGAACTTGGAAGGGATGAGTTCAAGGATGTAGGCTATATTAAGATCATTATGAAGGGTTTTGTTGCTGACGTATTAAGGGGCCTTTACTATTGTTCTCAGGACTTTTGATTGAAAGGATTGGATGCGATTGATGTTCGACTTTTTTGCTGTCCCCATAGCTCTAGCCGTATATTAAGTATAACTTTGTAGATTAGTAATTTATTTTCTATTGAGAGATGGGATGTTCTTCGAAGTAGTCTGTACAGTTGTCCAAAGCGTATGTGTAGTTCTTGTCTTTTTAGCCTCGTGTGTGGGTTCCATGCCAGTCTTTTGTCGAGATGGAAGCCTAAATACCGGAAAACAGTTCCTGTCTTAGATGCAGGAAGAGGAATGGAATTAAAAAAACTAGTGGATAAGACTTGCTGGAGAGGGTAAAGGTAATTATAATGTGGGAACATTTTGCTTCGCCATTGGTTGCACCAATATTCGATCTTATCATGTTGTTTTTGAAGGTTTTGGGATGCTAGATCGGGGTCTGGATGGGATGATAGGACTGTAGTGTCATCTGCAAATGTTGCCAAGAATTGCTGGGTTGTGATGTTATTTCTTCCATCGAAGCTGCTGGGTGCTGAAGAATTTATAGGCACATATCTGTTAGATCGTCGTGGTTTAAGTTTGATAGACGACGGAGTAGGTGTTGGTCCCAGAGACCTTGAGCGTTTTTTTGTTTTGTTTTCAGACAATACTTGTTGATAGAAACGCATGTTTCATCATCAACAATATTTATCACAATTTTTAAATATTTTTTTATAAATATAAAATATGTTGTTGGAGGTGGCCTCGTACGCACGTATTCATAACCTGAGCCTACGACGCTAGCAGTAGGCCACAGCCAAGGATGTGAGCGTCTGGCCGGCCACCCCACCCTTATCACTAGCATGGCTGAGCTACGTTAACAGCCTCTCAATACGACCACCTTCTCTATGAAATGTCCAACATACACTGAGCAAATACAGTCCATAACTTCATATTCCACTCACCTGTAGATAGCTCCCCCGTGAACAGTTCACCCAATAGTCTGTTGCAACAGTTCTACGACCGAAACACTTCCTATGAATAGTAGCAAAAAAAGTTTGTTTGCAGAGCGACACGAATACGATTTGTTAAAGTTAAGCGCAGGCAAAGCACTGTGCTGCCAATTCATAGGTGACAGGTGAAAAAAAAGAATATATATATTAATATTTATAAACAATAAAACAAAATATTTTTGTTCACCTTTATTTTATGTTTTCCAATTCCTTAACTCTTTCTCTTCGGTAATCATGAAGTTTTTTTTTGTAGTTTTGACGGGACGATTCAAGAAATTCGGGGTGTCTGTAATCGTAAGCCTTTACAAAAATTAATTTTTGCGTACGAAAAAACAAGACATTGATACCACTGACACTCTTGCGTTCATGCTGCAACGCATGTGATGGATTGTTCAAACCTAAATTTTGAGTTTACAAAGGAATGGTACGTGTAGCTGCTGTACACGTACACACGAAACATTATGACATCTTTAGGAATTCGTAATTACACAACTCGTTAGCACATGTGGTGCTTCAACTACAGTTAAAATATATTGAGAGGCATTGTGCCGCTATCACCAGGAGTATAACGAGAGCACCAATCCTCGACATTCCTGAAACCACAGGATCGCAAAAAGGATTCCCGGTCTCTTGGTTTATGATCAGTGCATGGAAGCTATAAAAAATAATTACAGAAAATCCTATGCCAACGACATCTCACTTCCACGACGGAAGCGAATTTCGTTGAATTTAAAAACCAAAAAGGAGCTTGTGGACGATTATCTTCCCCAAAACCAACATATCGAATCAATTAAGTTATCGAACCCCGGGGGCTTCTTTTTTTTGGAATAAGATTAGGAAATCGCAGGGAATTTCTCTCTCCACAGACACATTCTTTTATTGCAATCTCACCGATGGAATAGACTTCAAAACCGAGTTTTCTAAAGAATACTTTTCAAATATACCACTTACCAATAGAAGATTATCCGTCGTTATCAACAGTAACGAAGGAGCAAATTCTAACTATAGCCAACCATTCTTTATGTTTGCATTACAGTCTCCATATCTCCAAAACAGGATTCTCAGCTGGCTTCTGAACTTCTACAATATTTGGCAGCGTGGAGAACAACACAGACCTGACATGAACCAAAAGAGCTATTAATGACTTTATGTATACATACAGATAGTCATGCATTCATTTTTCTTCTAATTTACGGTGAAGCAAATGAATCCATTTGGAATTGAGTTACTTTAACCCCTGCAGTGAATGAAACACATTCTAAAAGTCCCCCTCTTCTCGGATCACATTATACCTATCTATGTTTCCATATTTGTTGTTAATAAAGGTTATGACGTCAGTGAGAGTGGGGTAAACAGCCGCAGGTGGGGACCTATCCCCACCACGGCTGGGCGCCCTATATAAGCATCGGCATTAGACCGAATTAGCACAACGAACAAGACCGTCACTTGGAACACTACTCTCTCCTCTCTCTGCACTGGCGCTTGCTGCTCTACTCAAAACCATGATCTTCTCATTCAACTACCTCTGCATCTCTCTCTCCTAACCTCGCTATGTTTTAGTCCGGCGTTGTCAGACCCCACACCTTCCTAGTGGGAATCTCTGCCATCGTCTCGCTAAAACTAGCACCTCCTTGGAAGAGATTTTTTCCTTGCGGACGACGGTCACCTGGGGTCCTACGAACATTACCAAGTAGCGTCTCCCACGGCAATCCAGTCTGCTTCTCTCGGGTTCACACTCGCCTTTGGGATCCGGACGGTTTTTGCCTACCCTTAGACACCGAGTGTGAATTCATGGTCATTCCAAGACCTCATAAACTACCTATAAACATATAAACCTACCCCGTTTCTCTTCTCCTCTGTCGGGGCACTCCTTCTAAGATCCTATGGAGTCAGATCAAAACGAATTCGGCTACCCACCGACTAGGCCGGCAGCCAGGGTGAAAGAGGTTGTAGCGATCCTAGCCCGCGGCGGGCATCTCCTCCCCACTTTGGGGATCCCACATTTGCTAACTCCCGACAGGCTCACCATGTAATTCCATCAGTAATAGAAACTTCATTTGAAAGCTTTCCACACCTGTCTCTTATTATAATGTGGGTAGTATCATATATCGATTTAATGATGGGAATAAATGTTCTACTAAGGCCTCTTCAACATCTTTATCAAAGAAGGTTATGTTATACCGAGTCAAAGGCTCGGGTGATGTCAATTAACAGTGCGTATGAAGCACTCTTCTTATTTGAAAATTGGATCCGAATAATAGCTTTTAAGGTAAATATATTGTTCATACAACTTCCTACGCTTACTTCGAAAAGCTTAGTAATATTCGGGTAGCATATGCCTGCTCACACCATCATCTGGTAACCTGTCTTTCAAGAAGTATTTTTGGGAATATTTTAAGGTTACAATTGGCTATAACAATATTTCGGAAGTTAGGAAGTTATGTGGACAGGCTAAGTCTCCCTTCTTATGTTTCAAAACACGATTTTGGCATTTCTTTAGTGAGAAAGATTTTATTGAATAATGCCTCTACATATAGAGTCCAATTAAAGGGAAGATTTTGCTAAAACTCATAAAAGATTCCATCAGAACCAGAAGCCTTTCCAGACTCGGCTTCCATCCATGCCTATCTCATTGCTTGAAACAGAAGAATCCGTTGACGTTGAACACTAGTTGGGTTTTAAGATCAAACTGTAGAAGGATTCCCATTTCTCTAAAGGTATTTAGTTTATTACTAATATTAATATTAATAGTAATATTATTATTACTAATCCGAAACTAAACCCCGTTTGAGGTTTTTACGTCAAGAAGGGGGAGGAAAAAAAAGAAAAGGAAAAAAAAAAAAGGAGTCTTCCAGAACTTTGCACTGTTTAGTGTTTCCTATTGATTTGATTATGTATATTTTTTTTTTAGTAATATTAAAATAATTTTTATATATATTTGTTTAAGAGCTTGTATTGGCCTAAATATTAGCTTTTGTAACTTGACTTTCGCATAATTTGAAACATTATTTTTAAAATTTCTTTAAATTCTTACAATCAGAGTCAAACTATGGCTGAGTACGTTCGTTGTTTTTCCGTTTTCCCGTTTTCCGTTTTTCCGTTTTCTGCTTTACAATTACCAGATTCAGACACTTCATAAATTGCCTTTTTCATGTTCTCAATTTAATATTGTATTTTACTGGCTTTTTCTGATTTTTATAACGTTCCACCTAAAAATATGTTTACTGGATTTTTTTTTTTTTTTTATGATTCTTAATTAAGGTATACGTTTATTTTACTTTCTTATTATTCTTTGTCATGTGATTTTTCTTTTTTTCATTTGCTCTTCGTTAGTATTCAGAGGGTACTTGATCCTAGATTAAAGTTTTGTTTTCTATCTACCTATATATAAAAACTTCGGTATAGTTTACAATCGCTGTATAAGAAATTTAGTGCGTACAAAAAAAATTACAAAGCTAATGATGTATGGACCAACTAATAATATAATTAATCCATGCTTATCGACCGTCAAGCTTGTTAAGTTGAGCCATTTTTGTTCCGATATACAATCCCGGACGTGAATGACTCTACCAAACTACGACCCATTCTCTTCTCAAACACTCTTTTCAATCCGTAGTCTCTTGAAGGAGGCAATGCCGTAATGACAATAGGCCAATGTTTGAAAGACCCTGTCCCCTCTGACGAGTGACAATGTAACGTTGAGCGGGGTTGGAATGAGTACAGTACCTGCAGCCTTGAATGTGCTCTATTTGGCTTAACACCGCTACCAGCTAGCACCGACCTCTTGTGACGTTACAAACTGGTTTCTTTATTCTTAGACTGGGCAGACCATGAATAACATTTCTCCAGCTTTATCCTCCTCTCTTTTGTAACTTCCTCTTCAAGCTCGATGCATTTACGTCACAGAGTTAGTCATCCACTTTACGGGGTAGGAAGGACGGTTCTTCCTCTTCCATGAATTAACCAGCTAACAATTCTGGAATAAGCACAAAATCCAAATGCGTCACTTCTGTAGGGCAGTGACCTATTACTAAATTAATGAAAAGCCTTTTGAATGAAAAGAGATTATCATTTTCAGGAAATGAAAATGTCAATTTTTCATGAGTGAGATTCTGGTATTTTTTTAAATAAAAAAATTCGACCTCGTCGTTACCAAAATGGTTGTTTGCTTGTTATCCTCATTCTTATGTATGTATTTACATTTAAGGCTGAAAGGTATCTGATAAAAGGAGTCTTTTATCGGGTATGTCACTTTTGTTTAATAAAAGTTCGCATTCCATCTAGGGATGGGAACCCAGAAAGAAGTTTATATATTTTTAAATAGCGATTTCTAATAAAGAAAAATGAATAGGCAAGAAATGTTTAAGTGGATCCTTTACCTTGAAATTCATCACCAGAGACGTAACTTCAACTGTAGGTCTGACATCTAGCTTTTTGTTTTATATCCAACACTTGTATTTTATTTATTCCACTAGTTAATCAATTTCTAATTAGTAATTTTATCAGTAAATTTACTAGTAAATTTTAAAAGTTTTATATTCAGCACCCTACATTAATTACAACCGGTTGTGATTCCGGCAACTAAATCACTAGTCAAGCAATAGAAAACATTCAAGTGCCATCGCAAGAAATGTCTGAGTGGTTTTCTAAATGGAAGTTGTTCATCAACACCTCAAACGCAGACTAAAATATTCGTAATCTGAAGTCATGAATGGTTTCAAAACTTAAAAATCAAAACGATAAGCTATTTTGGGATCTATAGACCAAAGTGACTAATATCTAAGATGTTTACTTAATCGCTATAAACTATTATTGAAACAAATACGCTTTAAATTAGAACAAACACATGCACGCTTCCACAAACTGTTCCCTCTAGTAAACAAAAATACAACTCTTAACATCCACTGTTCCACTCTTCTATACCAAACACTATACTCTTGTACGGTTCCCATGTTTGGCCACCTGCTTCTTTAACACTACTTAACAAGGTACGAAAAATCGAAAATGAAGCGTTTTGCACCATAACCAAAGTGCCTGGGCTTAAAATAAATTAATAGAAAGAATTAGAAATTCCCTTGCCAAGAATGTATTAAGAAGGTAACAAGGAAACACCTGGGAAATATAACAAACGTAGTTTGTGGCATTTATTGAATATTTTTTCACATATGTGCAGCGTTGATGCGTGATGTTTTGCATAATAGTTCCATTCGGTGTCCTGATGGAGCTGCGAATAGAAGGGACCCAATGTTAAATAGAGAAGAGTCATTATAAAAATTATTTGTATGAAATAAATCAATTTGTAAATAATAAATATTTTATGGTCAATTTGAGTAGAATATACAAATAATGATCATGAAGTCCCAATTAATAACATTTATTATTGTGTACGGTATTTGGTGAACAATAAACACAGTAAGCCATTCAGATTGTGTTTCCAACAACTGTTTGACTTAGCAGCAAACCATTTTCTAAGGGATGTCACTTGGGGTCAATTGGTGATAAAATAATTATATAAATATCGGAATGAAACCCTTGATTATGTGATATTAACTTGACTAACTGTTATCATTAGACTATTTCAATACCCAATTTAAGGCCCTCTCACAAAAGAAGAATAGTTGTTGATGACAGCCTGCCTTTCTTATAACTACCGACCTCCGATGACGGACAATACAGCCATGACAGGACGACAGGATCGCGATTTAAACTACTGACAAGTGTTATGTAAGCTAACGGGAACAAAGATGGCTGACCCGACTCCTTGGTGACGGAGTGTCTGCGCTACCTTGGAGTAGAACGAATCGGATTGGTCACCGGGCACCCTGCCTTGCCTCCCTATATCTATGTAACGTAGATAGGTATCTATGTAATAACTAGCGTGTGTGAACATACATTCACGTACATGTCACATATCGTGTATGGATGAACTATCTAAGCTCTAAAATATATATTACCTGATATACAGATAATTAGCCCCGCACTTTCTTAGTTATTTTATTTTTGCCAATTTTTGTTTTGTAGTGCAAGAAATAAATCTTAATCGGTCCCTCTTATTTAAGTATGATTTTAAACCTTAAAAAGTTAGCGAAAAGACTCGAATTTTTTTCATCCTTCCTTTTTTTGTATTTAACGAAACATAATAAGGACAGCAATCGAGGTGTTGTGGGATATACTTTACACATTTCAGATTGAATGAATTATTTCTAAGCCCGCTACCACAGAATATCCAGGCAAAATACAGTCACTAGGTACTCGATTGAAAGTAGAGCTCCCTCTTCCAGGATCCTAATCATACTTGCAGCGGTCATGGAGGGTTTCCTCTAGAGCGTAATTCAAGAAACTCAGTCCCGTGTCATCTCCCATATCCTCTTCCAATCCTCGAGTGTTAAACACCACGTAAACACATTTGGTCTTCTTTCCTTTGACTTTGCCACCTTCCACTTTTTTCAGACACTCTGCTCCGTTGTTAGATTGTCACTTCAAATAGTTTTGATGGATGGAAACAGAGACCAATCGTAACGATTACATCGCTAGGCTTAAGAGATGGAAGTCAGTTGAGTAAATTATATTTCAGTCGAGTTTTTTTTACAGCGTAAATGTACCTGTTAGATCTACTTGCATTTTACAGGAAGAGGGAGTTCTACTTTCAATCGAGTACCTAGTGACTGTATTTTGCCTGGATATTCTGCGGTAGCGGTCTTAAATAATTCATTCAATCTGAAATGTGTAAAGTATATCCCACAACACCTCGAATGCTGTCCTTATTATGTTTTGTTAAATACAAAAAAAGGAAGGATGAAAAAAATTCGAGTCTTTTCGCTAACTTTTTAAGCTTTAAAATCATACTTAAATTTCTGAATCCAACGATAGAGATGTGTATTTAATACGCTCCGGAAATTTCAATAGGTTTTTTAGGGGTTTCTTTCGTTTTTTCAATGTTATCTTTTACTAGTGTGCATGTACTTCCTGTTGGTTCTGGTCTTTGGTTGAAGCCAGTTGTACTAAGCCATTGAACATTGAAGCCTATTGAAGCAAGAGACATGAAAATTTACATGGAGGACTATTCAATGTTGGGCAATCAAGAAAAATACACACCGACTAAATAAAACAAAGCCCCCCGTAACAAATTAATTACTTGGTTTTATTAAAAATAAGTGTTTTATAAATTTTTTATTTTCCCTGATAGTTTCATATGATGATGCTAAGCAACCCAATTTTAATGTATAGTTTAAAACAAGTCACTAAAACTATCATTAAAATCGTTTTCGAAACTTTAACTCAACCCTTGCTTTATGTGGGGACATTCCATTTGATAATCTGTCAATGCTGAAAATAAAATCAGCCTCATGAAAAATAATGAAAGGTCATTAATTCATTACTTGTAATAAAAAAAATTACTATTTGTCTGCATATTGCAATCTTCAATATGTGAAGAGGATGAGTCACCAAAATCATTTTTGCGGCGTACCTAAACTGTTATATGTGTTACACATTAGACGGGACATTTTTTTGTGTATTGATTAATTACAGTTAGTTGTTGTATTAAATTTTAGGTATGTAGATTTTTTTTTATTTGTCAAAAAAAGGCGATTTTTAGTAACTATATCGCTTAGAAAATAAAATATTTTTAAATAATGTTTTTTCCCTCGTATCAGCCGTTTTATAGACACACTCAGAGCACCAATAGTATTTTTAAATATCATTACTTCATTTTCTACGCCCTTTAGTTTGTTTATATACAGTAAAAAAAAAATCAATTCATTATTAATGTCATTTTTTATTATAAACTTCTTTATTGTGATAAAACTGCAATCTGCTTTATTAGGCAATAAGTAATTGTGATAAGTGTTCTCATTTATACCCATAATTAATGTAAGAATATTTTAGAGTGTACAAAAAAAAAATCCAAATAATGCGAAAAAATGGTGAAACTTCTGGTCCTTGAATTAGTGTGGTTATTTAATAATACTTTTTAGCTCAGCTAACAGAAAGTAGAATTTTGTCTTTAGCCATTAATGTTTTTGCATCGTTATCTTCAGAATACTATTGTTTATATGGATATCTCAACGATTGAAAAAATAAAAACCTATCTCTACAGCACCCTTTCCAAACGATTTCGAGGTATGCAATTGTACAGAGTACGGCTAGCTGAAAAGAAGTCCCGTGAAGAAGGGACGTGGTCAGTACATTTGCAATTTCTCTTAGAGACTGTAATCAGAGATCCCTGCGGTTGGGTTCCCCTGCCCCACTGTCGCGGTCTATTTGCAGTTGTGGGAACAGGGCGGAGGGAGGCTGCACACTGGAGGATGCCTAATGATCGGGATGGAGAGTGCGTTGTGAGCAAGGAGTAAGGGGATAAATAGCTTTTAGACCAGGGAACTGACCGCTAATGATTACATCAAAATTCGATGGAAGCGACGGATCACATACACCGAACAGGGATGATTTCCCGACCCACGGAGCTTTTAGGACTAATCCACCAGAAGTCGGATATCAGCCGAGTTCCGGTACTATTTAGCAGGACAACAAGGAAAAAATCCGAGATACTTCACACTTGAACGGTGGTTGCTGATGGTTTAAAGTGAACTCGCCCCGCTAGGAATTTATTTTTAATACTGAGTACAGCATTGTACAGTATTGATATTCAATAATGCTACGATGGTCATGTAAACAAAGTCGGAATTAAATCGCCATTGATCAGTCGGGACGGTTCTGCGATATTCGTATACATACGAAAAGAATAGTCCAGTGCCCGGCTGTAGAGAGCTAAAGAAGAATTTATGATTTCGTTACACTGCTACGTTAAGCGAGCTGAGGATTTTTATTTAAATAGATCGATACACTAATGTGATATACCTGACTTGCCAACAATCCCCAAGACTTTACGCTCTAGTTGAATAATCTAACTATTTATTGATATATATATATATATATATATCACGGGGGTGACTATTCAACATTAATGGATTTGCTTCCTCAGGATTCTAATCCAGAGCGTATTGTATTAGCGTAAATATATACAAACTTATTTCTTGCTCATAAATATTCAATTAAGTTACTATTCGTCCCAATTGACTCTAAACCCAAATTAATTTACTTAAATAAATTAACATGGTGGTCAAGGAAGCAATTTATATATATATATATTACTGCATAGGTGCAACCTCAAAGCCAAAGTCCTATATATATTACAAATTATCTAACCAGTCTTCAGTCAAAGGCTCCAGAGACGACCCAGAGAAACGAGATTTTTTTTTTCTTAACCACAATTAGTATTATTTTTGAAAATTGATTATTATAAACAAGAATACTATTTTTCTGAGGGTTGCTCCTTCTACTCCATAACTTATGCATTTTAAAGAGTGCATATCATACAAACTAACATTTCTTTTTATTGTTAAAAAATTATATAATGTAAAAGGGACTAGGTGATTACCTCGACCACATATAACAACACTTGGATGAGAATGTCTTCAACAATAGAGACCATCTGTAAAAAGTTTATTAAGTGTTTCATTACCACTACGAGAAAGTTGTGATCATTTATTTAATTTGTATAATTACAGCCCACTTAAGACCCAACAAATTAATTAATCGAGATCATTAATTAGATGCTCTAATAAATATAAGAACAAACTGATTCATTAATGAGCCTTGTTACTCATATTTTCATTATCATCGGGTAGGACTTCTAGGCAAATTGTCTTGACTGCGTCTAACATTCTTAAGTCCCAATATATATATATTACAAATTATCGTTCAGAAAGTAGCAATCTATAATTTGATACCCTCAATTAATTAATCCATTAATGACCTTCCATTATCTTTAATGTGGTTTTATTATTAGCGCCATCGAGTGCATCAAATGGAACTAAGAAAATACTTGCTCTTGCTAATAATGTTGTCAGACCATGGCAGACAATCTCTAAGCGAATGGATACTATAAAGCTCCTATGGATATAAGTTCCTAAAAGCCCCTTCTAGTGTATACCTGCTGTCGGGTAGTCACGAGGGGGGGTGCCTAGTTACCCTAGCCCCGGTTGACGAAGTGAGGGCTGCTTGAGTTTATAACCTGGACAATCGTTTCATGACGGCTTTACTATCTGACTCCATTTTTTGATAGGTATGTGCACCGACAATGCACTATGTTCAGGAGACGAGGTATTAGGTAGGTAGTGTAGGTAGTTTGTGTGGTCTTGGAATGACCACGAATTCACACTCAGTATCTGAGGGTTGGCGAAATCCGTCCGGATCCCAAAGGCGAATGTGAACCGGAGAGATGAAGGCTGAATCGCCGTGGGGAACACTGCTTTGCAAGTTTGCAGGGCCACGACAACCGTTGTCCACTAGGGAGAGGTCTCTCCCAAGGAGGTGCTAGATTTAGCGAGACGAAGGCAGAGATTCCCACTAGAAAGGTGTGGGGTCTGACAATGCCGGACTAAAACGTAGCGAGGTGAGGAGAGAAAGCAGAGCAGCCACGAGCCAGTTAGTTCCCAGAATGACCTACAGGCCCCAAACCGCCGGTCTTAAATAGCCAGCTGGCTTCGTCAGTAGCCAGTCAGCACTGTTTTTGTAGTACCCAATGAGGGTTGAGTATGTGGTCTTCTTTGTCCCCTGAAAAAGAAGGTCCTCAATACGTATATGTTAATGAAAACTCACATAATTCCAGTTGACTATATCAAGTATAAAATAAAATAAAACTGCCTTACAGGTTTCATAATGCCAAATTATAAAGAGGCTAAAAACAAGTTACTAAAATTCAACTTGTAATGGTTACATGATTCCTGAAACCTAGAATCTCTTTGTCATGTTCTTTTTGGAGTTTCAATACAGAGAATCACTCTATTTAGAAGCAATTAAAATTTTCATCACAACTTTAACACAACCTTGATATATTAGAAGGTAGTTAGTTCCATTTGGTACTTTGACGGTACTAAAAATAAAAGCAGTATTAGAGGTCATCAATTAATTACTTGGTAATAAAAAATAAATGCATATGTGCTGGAACTTAAGTACTATAATTATGCTGTTAATAAAACCGTGACATAGGCGTTTGATAACGGGGCATAATCTTTTTTATTTTTGGCAGTGTCATTTAATAGTAAAATTAAAAGCAGACTCAGAGGGAAAATCCTTATCTATCATAAATTAATAATTTAGTAATAAAATACAAATATTTTCTTATCTTATTGAGTAGCTTGTCAAATTATAAGTCACTGCTTCCAAATTAATATGTTGTTTTGATACAATAGAACGTAGAATAGAGAGATACTATTCTATGTAATATAGTATGGTTGGGAGTTACGTGTCATACAATTACATGAAAATTGTAATAAAAAATTCTTTGCGTCTCACTTTATTTGATACTTTTGTAACTGTCCTAGTTAAATAGAATGGTTCTCTGAATGTACTCCATTCAAGGGACGATACAACAGGTGGCACAGGAACTGTGAAGGTCGGGTGGGCATTTGGCCGTCGATGGCCAAAGGAAACACCTGTTGGAGCGCTAATTCCTCCGTTTTTGTGCGCATCCCTATCTCCGCCGCCATTTGACAATTTGTGCAAACAGAAGCGATCAGCCCTGCACAAGCTTCTTATCAGTGTCTGTTTTTAGCCTCTTAGTTAAAGTCGACTATTCCACTAATACTCTCCTCACGAATATCTCCGAACTTCTCGTTCTTTGTTATCATTCCTTGTAGAACTCAGGAAAATAACTTGGAATAAATAATTGTTTTTACATTTTCAAACTGAGAGTTTATTTTTGGAATACGTTTAAGGACTGCTATACCACTTGCTAAACGCCCATTTTGGCATATGGAGCTCCGATTTATGGGGATAAAATACAAAATCAAACCTAGAGACAACGGAAAGATTTCTAGCTAAATCACTTCGACTTATCACTGGTGGTCAGAAATACGACTTTACGAATTCCATATGTACACCCCTACACCAAGACTCTGTACAGACAATTCCATCAAAAGCTATACGGAAACCCGAATCCTCACATAATTTGACTAACAATACAAGACTTAGCTGACACCCCAAGACTCCGGAGGAATTGCCGTAGGTGCTTATTAATTTAAATAAACTGCTAACATGATCAGTCATATGGGGAGGCATCGCTGGATGTTCTTTCCCCCACGTCATTAATGCCTATTTGTTACTTTTATTCACTCATTATCACATCCACATATCAATCATACATTTTCTGTCTCCTGTTGTGAATGAAACAATTTGACAAAATAAGAAAAAAAAATTGGATTGATCAGTCTCAAAAGTTTGTTGGTGGTGAAATTTACTTTATTCGTTCGGAGTAGGTGATTTGTCACTACCATCAAATTCGTACCTATTCGTCAAGAGTCAGGACCCAGGTTAAAACAGTGCGGGTGGACGGGCTTCTCTGATTCGCCAGGTAGGCGGAAGTCCCCCCACTACCTGTGGGCCCGGTGTTAGCCCGCTACTCATCCGCCACAGTCGCTCCACGGCCCCCCTTCAGTGGTGGCTCTTACCAGTCTCCGTCTAGGATGAGGATATACAACTCGTAATGATGGTGAGTCTTATCCATGTTTATTTTCAATTTGCTGTCATCGAATTTTAGTTCCAAATTAACACCCTTGAGCAGGGACGCAAAATGTCATCGTAGTTATATATAATGATAAAATGTTTTACATGATTACCAGCACAAATTGTGAAATGTTCTCGAAGAAGTATAAATAACAAAATCTATCTAACTTATACGTCTTAGTGATATGAAGTTAATTTTCTTAACACGACAGTTGGGGCTCGGAATAAAAGTTAAAAATGTAATTTTGTTTTTGCATTTCAACTCCATCTGTAAGAGTTGTTATTGTTTTGATGAAATGAACACACACATTAAAAGGCAATATAGTGTTTTATTTATTTATTAAAACTTCTTCCCAAGCAATTTTGGAATAAAGTTTATAAAAAAACAATGTTATTTTCTTGGAAATAAAACTTATTAATTGGAAAAAAAAATTAAAGCTCAACTTAACTCTAAGTATTCAAATGAAGAAGACTTTACAATTTACATTGCTTCCATCCCCTTGAATAACTGAACGAATTTCTAATTCTTGGTTTATTGGTGGAAACAAATTAAAATTCCTTCATAAAAATACAATATATTCTTATTATATCCTCTAACAACTATTTCGGGATTTCATGAGAGCATTATCCAAACAGCATAACTGACCTAAGGTAATGGATACCAGAGTTTCGAAGGTATACCGCTCTATCATGAATCCATCAGCTCTTATTTTTTTCGGATTCACTTCTTATTCGATAAAATATATAATTTAATGTTGTGTTAGAGATATCCTATGATTGAGAAAATTTTTGAAATCGGATACTCCTTTTGTTTTTCTTGAGAGTGAATGAAAAAGTCAATTTTCCGTCAGTCTACCAATTATTATAATGTATTTATAACAAAGCTGCTGTTTCAAGTACTAAAACATTAATAATTAAGCATCTTCTTAAAGACATAGTTTTCTTTGTATAATTCACTTAATTTAATAGCTCTACTGGCCACTTGCGGGTACTTACGTTATTTACGTTATACCGTAGTTACGAGCGCTTATAAACAAATATGAGTTATCCTTATAAGAACGAAAACAAATGATAACAAGTGTTCACCATCCATCTATCCAAGTAGACGTAAAATCTTCGATCTGGACTTAAATGGGACAGATTCTGATTCGAAATGCTCATTAATGGACGTGTGAGCAATTATGCTGTGTGGTGCAGAATTTCAAAATCCTTATTTATCGTTTTGGGTTTCCTGAATAAAAAATGTATACAACTTAAATTTTGGCCATAAAGAAATCTTTTTAAAAAGTGTTCGTAGACATCGTTAAACGATTCTTCATAGGTTGGTTTTATTCATGTGTCTATCTGTGACTGATGACAATTACACGAAAAATAATAAATTATTAATTAAACTTCATTTAATTGTTTTGATGTGTACAAACATATCAAAAAACTTTTCTATATTCAATTGACAACTGATTTGTGCACGTAAGTAGAGAAAAATGTTAAAATGAACTAATAAATCATACATGCTCAATTAGACACAAAATACATTATGTTAAAACTTTAGGAAGCAGTTAACCTACTTTACACAATAGCAAGATTTCTGCTTTATCTGAAAGCATTGTCCTTTCAACAATTACATTTCACTGCCGAGGTGTAAACTGTTACAGAACAATGAGTATTTATGCAAAAAATACTGAAACGGTACTTTGGGTTCTGCATTGTTAGCATCCTTTGAAACATCTATTTACATAAATAAATTCATCAGTATTGCTTGAAAATTGCATTTTTTTGCTTCGATATAGCTTTTATTTATTATTACTATTATGGTTTAGACATTAACAAAAAGCCACTTTTCATATATGGATTCAAAACCTGAAACTTCAACTTATAAAGCGGCTACTCTAACTACAACAATATTTCTTTTTAAATGTTCCATTTTTGTAAATAGTTACGTTTTCCTTTTTCAATAAATTAACATGTTTCTTGAAACTTTATAGTACACAAGTTCATATCATCTTGTTATTCTGTTTTATTCTAACCAATTTAATTGCATTAAAAAGTGATACCTAAAGTCATTCGTTTAGGAATTCGACAACAGTCATACATGGCCAGTATTATATTAAATTACACAATAAAATGTTGAAAAGTCTCATTTTCAAGTGAAATGAAATCTGATTAATTCTCTTTAGAAGTCATAAAAATATAATAAAAATTAATATAATACTTGGATTGGTGATAATAAATGTTTACTACTTCGTGAAAGACATAAACACCTGTGTGATGAAAATGATTTGAAAGCTAACAATGAGCTCCTGGCCGTGGAGTTACTGCATAGTACTCATTGGGTACCACGAACAACTGAAGCGTCACTCAGTGATCTCGAGCAATTAAATCATGGAAGCACTAACTGCTGGTTTTTGATATATTTTTAATGATGGTTTTATACTGTTGCGTATATGCGTTACCATTCAAGGCACTATATTAACAGATGAAATTAGGCTGAATATCTAAAAAATGAAATATCTAAAAAATGTAAGAAGGAAGGGTGCAAAGATTAATTTGTAAAAGGTTCTAGAAGGTCTAAGAAAGATAAGTCTAGAAGGAGGTTGAATGAAAACTATATGAGATGTTACATTCTTCAAGAAGAGATCGTTTAAGAATAAAAAGAATTCTCGAAGTAAATTCTGAGTAAATATTTTGGATGAAACCTCTGTATTAAGGAAACGTCCAAAAGAAAAAAAATTTTTTCCAAGTTCCTCGGATTTGAGAATAAACAGTTATTGTATATCATGTAATAAATACGGGACGTCTTTCGCCAGTTTGTCTCAAACAATATAAACGAAAGAAAAAAAAAAACTGATCCTTCGATCAAATAATTATATGCTAGGCGTGGAACATCGGGCGTATGGTTTTCAGATGGGAGAGCTGATTTTATTTAAATGCTTTTTTTTTAATAACTTTATTTCTAAAGTTACACTTGTAACCGAAATGTGCAATCAGCGAGGTAATTACCTTGGTTGTTAACACCAAATAACATTAGTACATACGTGAATCGGAAATGTTTGTGCCGCAATATCGAAAGTCAATGGAGAGACAATATTGTTACTGTCGAGTGAGTTTCACTAGATGGGAGGTTAAAATCATTTCCCACGACATTAGCGTCGTTATAAACCTTATTATGAAGTTAGCGTGAATGAGGACAGGTAAGAAAGAACTGAGGTGTGTGACTTAACCAGGACCGCACTTTCTCGCTTCAAGGATCCCCACAGACCGACCTCAACAGTCCAGTGGTTTATCGCTCTGTCTCCAACACAGGCTAGAAATATGGACTGCCTTACTTTTGAATCTGTAAAAAGTTGGAATGTTTCAGGTTTTGTCGAGGAAACAAACATTTTTCCCCTTTGTAATGCTCAAATAGAAGTTTTAATTGTCATATATGAAAAACAAAATTTCACCAAAATCTTGGTTGCAGAGGTGAGGTAAGAAACAGCTTTTCAATTAAATGATATTAATCGAATATCCACCAATAACAATATACTATTAATACAAAAGACCATTCCCCGGAAAATGTTACTATCTGATTCAATATTATTGTATCTGTCAATGTATGGCTTTGAGGCCGAGCTGGAAAAGAAGATATATTCAAACTAAAATTATTGTTCATGAAATATATATATTTAATTTAACTTCTCAACATTGACAACGACAATTAAATCAAAATGGCAACTATGTATATGTTTGTATAAAAGTTTTAAAAACCTCCTTATACTTTTTATCGTCAAATATCCGTCTCATTAAGGAATTCTTGTCTATCGATAAGCTAGGAATTATTTTGCTATGGTATGACTCCAAGCTAACCACTAGGCTTAGCACTCATAAGGAAGAAAATTAGTTGAAAAATAGTGAACTTTAGTTGCCCTTTAGTAGTTCCTGCATGCTTTCATAGTGTTCTGGTATCGGCTAGAACACATCCGGATATGTCATGATATTTGCGGTAACATGTAATTTCCTACGACTGCCATTTCATACAGGCATTGGTCCACCTTTCACTGGCCTCTCGGCTCGACGCCTTTTTTAAGATGACTTTTGATATCTGTCACGAAAAACAAACACACAAAAAAAAAAACACAGTCTAGTACAAGTAACATAAATGATCTTCATCGTTCGTCTCGGGCTGTTGACGCTTTTCTTCCACGTCATCTTCACCTCATGTCCCTCCATTGTCTAGTCGTATTCTTTCAACTGGAGCACGTTGTGGTCATCCTCCATTGGACGTTTTCAAGCTTGAAATCCTTCTTAGTCATCTGCGACATAGCTATTGTCACTTTTATCTTCTTTTCTACAATGATTTTATAAACTCGTAAAAGAGTATTTCTTTTCAACTGGTTCCTCAAAGGATTAGTAGCCTCGCCATTTCAATGAAAGTGAAATTTTCAAATACTTAATCATCACTTACTTAAAATATTTTTTGGTCAAAAATAATTAATATTCTATATGTTAAACCATCTTGGTCACACAAAATACTTTTCAATAAATAAATAATATTGTAAATAACGAAAATGTTGCGCGTAGCTGAACCTAGCGAATCAGACTGAGTGAAAACATATCTTCCACTCTAATATCTTATAACTTGATTTTTTTAAATTATTATTTAAGTGTAATTTCTAAAGCGTCTATAACCATGGAAAAAATCAGAATTTTAAATAACTTCTGAGTTTAGATTTTATGAATCTTAAATGTTAGTATAGTATTGTTTCCTGTACTATTCCCTGATAATATAAAGGCGTTAAACTCAACTTCTTTCCATCCTTGAGTGAATAATTATGTTGTTTCATGATAATTTTTCGGTTAAAACATTCTCAAAGTCCGATTTTCACGGTGCAGTGGTATCCACTCATTCCATGGCCTAAATGAGATTCAAAAGCTGAACAATGCTTTCTCCTTTCCATTATTCACGCTGAAACGGAATAAAATAATCTTTTGTACCACTTTTTATTTTCCACTCGTAAATGTTTTCCACTAATCCCATTGTTCTCTCTACCAATCTGCGCTCTACTTTGTTCTATGTCCTTTAACCCCCTTTCTAATTATACAATTTATCCGCAGTATCCGCTACGGAAATGAACTTCATTATTGGTTTATTTTATATGATGTGTTTATTGTTAAGGAATTATGTCACCACTTCTACTCATCTTTTATCTGTACGATATAATCCATTCACCCACAATATTAATAGCTATTTTTGCTGACGAAACTACTGCGTTTTACCAACATGAAGACATAGTCAAGGCTGGTAATATGCTGCAGACTAGCCTGGATATGTAAGGGTAAGTGAAAAATTAATCACGACTCCCACAAGTGTCCATCAAAAATTTTCATTTTGCGCCGCCCTTCAAATCCATCTGAGCTAACTCTCACTTATGAAACCGAAACTTGGAATGACCAAAATGAAGCATTAAAGTACCTGGTAGTCCATCTAGACCGCTGTTTGACATGGAAGAGTCACATAAATGTTAAACATACCGTGGCATAGTCTAGGCCAGCAGTATCATACCCCATTATAAATAGGAAATTGCACCTACAACCGGATGTTGCCATTTTAATCTATTAATATATTGGGTCTATTGTTAAGGAACTTTTTCTAAAAATCCTTACTAATGATGAAAAAAAAATTTCAGTTTTCATAATTATTAATGAAAAATATGAGTTGCGGCCGTGATTTGATGCTGAAATCTACTGATTTTCCATGCTAACTAGTCTATCTAGTTACCAGTTATTGTCTATCAATTTTCCTCTTGGGTATCTTTCGATTCCCGGCCGATTTTTCCTCTAACAATAGTTATTGACTCCACGATGGGATATCATAAAACAAATAATAATTAGTAATATTTCCAGTCGAATCTTGAGTTTCTGTCATCGATATTTTCACAGCCTTGGACGTATATAACGGAATCTAGTCAATCTTCTTTTTATCTGTCGCTCCATGTTGGGATGTTTGAAAGGTCAAAAATCCTGAGAGCCTCAAGTGACTCCGTCGTGTTGTCACTTGAGAGACTTCAATTTACGAAATACTGTCGGAAATACTTCCGACTGATCATTTTTCGTACAAAACAAAAGGACTCGTGTTTTGAAAATACATATATTTGTTTTCTCTGAGGCAGACCACTAGTGGAAAACCGGTTTTGTAACTGTCTGTTAACAGAGCCAGGGAACGGGACCAACGAGGCTATTTTGTTACGTTTTATCGCACTGTCAATAGTTGCTTACTCCAGAGCCGTATTGATCGTTGCTTACTTCAAGTACCTACGCCGCAAGTTACGCTTATTTATCGCTTTTTAATAAACCAGATTCACAAATGCTGAAGGAATCCAACCCATTGGATATGTTGTTCCTATGACATTTCAAAGGGTCCACGCAGTTTATTGGTTTTCTATTAAATATTATAGAAGACATTGTGGTGTTCACATCACATAGTTGTATTCCTAAATAATCAATTAATTAATTAATCTTAATTATGTTCCTTGGAGATGGCTATATTTTTCATGCCTTTCAAATATCAATCCTTATTCACGTTTTCTTTTTTACATTCTTCCCATGATTGCATTTTCAGCACGAACTCATCGAATTTTATCGAACTAAAAATTTCAGAAGGATTTAATCATTTTCATGACCACTATTATTATATGTATAAACGAAAGTCGGTCGCCCCTTCGAAGAAATTATTCAGAACTAGAGCGATGATGTTAGTTTGTTCAGACTAGATGCATTTCATATTAGCCTAAGATTATTTAAATATTGCTGTAAATTTATTTGAATTTGAATGTCTCTTCTTTACTTGATTAAAATTAGAGCATATCCCTTCGGTATAAGCAATTATACAAATTTTGCGCCATACTGCAATGGCCTTGGTTATAAAATAAATGAATATTCAGAACAGATTGATTACATTATGTTCTATGATGTGACTTGATATATTCAAAAGTTGGTAAAACGGGAACAACTTTCCCGTCATGTTTAATTTATTGTTTTCATTCTTTATTACCCGGCATATTATTTATAGTAATAGATGATCAGCATATTTTTATGTGTTGTTGAATAAATATTTATCTTTTCGGATCGATTACATAATATTTACGATCGCTATCTAAGAACATACAGATCAAGTACCTATTTCAAAGCAGGTCTTCTTCCTTTGGGCACGGAAAAATTATTATGATTATGTAATCTTGGAGCTATCTGATCCCATAAAAAAACAAAAACCTTTAGATGAACTTCCGCCTCTTCGTGACGCATATAGAAGGTCTCCTTAGAACCTCACGTGACCGAAGAAACAAAACGCTAGATCCAGGAATTTTCTTTCGCCATTGTCTAACAGCCTTCTCAGAAGGTAGGACATCAACGAGACACCGGTTACGATAATGTGTCATTCACCCCCGGGGCGGTGCCTCACACGACAGATAATAGAGCAAGTTCCCGCTTGTTTGGAAACAACTAGGTCTGTGGGAACGTTTGTACTGCGGAGGCTCTGTATGTTCCCAGCTGTTTGCAACATTGGCTTCCCTATCATTCACATCTTGATGTATGTGTCGCAAACCAAAAGCAGTGTTTAACGTAGCATTCGTGGAGTGCGGAAACGCTAATAGCGGCATGTGCGACCTGCCCGTTAGTGCATACATGCCAGGCATGCCTAACACACTTTTGTACATATATAATGGGCAAAACTGAAGAAAAAATATGTATATATTATTACATGTTCGAATACATTCCTGATTTTTTTGTCCGATTCAATTTTATATTGTCATTCCTGATCCGGGTAGGTGAATTTAGTGTGAAACATTTAAAAAATGTTATCTTCTCTTAAAATTGGCCTAGCTTACGTTGCATTAGGTTGTGTTAACACTGAATGCATAGTTTATGAACAATAAGAGACGCTATACAGCTTCCATTGTGGCAAGAGCTCAAATCTGGTAAAGTTTTGGTTTTTTAGTCAGTGGCACTTTGTTCCCGTAAAGACAGGTGAGTTTTAATTATTATAAGTGAGGCTCTCCCCCTTAACTAGACGTGCATCGCACGGACCTTTGTAGGGTATGACAAACCGTAGGGACCCGAGAAAAGTCACATATAACTTACGTGACTCCCCCGAAAGCAAAATTCCCGATAATGTTGAGGGATTCCACCAGCCCAAAAGACACTGTCGACCCAGAACAGTGCCACAAAATGTAACCCAGGTTACGAATTCTTTTGAACCCCTAAATACGGTACCCCAAACATCACAAACCGAGCCAATGACCACTAAGCCCAAACCAATACGTCATATAATCAAGACGCCGTTCACAGTGATCCACCCAGGCGAACCGACATTTCGGCAGTATCGTAACCCAGATAGGACTTCCACACCAGACTTATTTCTCACCCAACAACCTCATCGAGTCACCGGCTACTCGGCGCTCGATTTTTAATCTTCAGACCATAGACCTATTCTCTATGAGCTTGATGGAAACATTCCAGAGCCACCTGCTACAAGATATGACTACCGAGAGACCAATAGGGCCCCAATATAAGCATCTCATTAGTGCCGAGTTGCCCCCAATTGCGCATCTTAGACATACTTTGGATATTGACAGTGCCATCTATCAGTTGCAGGCCACCATTGCCCGAGCTCCTGATGTCTCCATACCGAAGTTCGCCCCGGTACTGACTTCCCTGAGGAAGCCACCAGAACACATCATGCAACTGATACGGCAACGTAATAATATTAAAAATAGGTGGTTCCGGACCAACAAAGACCTGAGGCCTGTGCTAAACGCTCTAACTACCCAAATAACATCTCTGATGATCTAGTGGAAGAGCTCTATGTGGAATGACCGTCTCCGCAGTTTACACAGTGACTACTTTGTCACTTTGTCAAATATGATATATTTGAGCTGCCTACGGTGGATGAATTCATCCAACGTAGACATATCAAATTTTTCGACTCCCTGCAATACTTGACAAACCCGGTGTTTAACACGACAACCCCCGCTCCGTTCCCCCATCAATGGCAGGAAGCTGTCGCGGCTGGAACGCTTTAGTCTTAGGTTCTAGGTTTAGGTTTTAGTGTTAGTGTTTTCCACTGCTGCAAGCTGAAGGTGAGCCTCATCACCTAGTGAGTGTATCTGTATTGGACTTATTAACAACAATCTGAAAGTATTATATTTTATTCACTCCTTCGAATGCATCTGCGAATGCAGCACGAGGAGACAGCTGTAATTCCAAATTTATTTATTTATTGTTGTCATTGTATACATATTATCAATAAAGAGGTTTTGAAGAAAAAAGAAAAAAAAAAAGTTGCAGCAATCATTCGTCGCACCAGAGGCAACAGAGCACCAGGGAATGATAACATCCAAACCATCCTTTTGAAGCAGCTACCACGGAAGGGGATATCTCACATATTGAACATCCTCAAATCTTCGCTGAGACTACACTACTTTCCCCAGACGTGAAAGCACGTCGTCCCACTATTGAAACCGGCCAAGAATGGATATGAGCCAGCTCACTATAGGCCCATCAGTCTGCTGACCCAATTATCAAAAATTTACGAGAGGATTCTCTACGACCATCTCACCAGACACTGTGACGCTCAAGACATTCTACCACCTCAACAGACCGGCTTAAGTAAAGGACTCAGCTCGGACTGCAATCTAGTGAAACTGCAGCGGCACGTTGCAACAAACATGCGAAACAACAGAGTCACTGCGATGATCTGACTGTACGAAAGCATTCAATCTGTAGATCATCGTACACTCCTGCGACTCCTGAACGAGCACGAATTTCCTGTGCAACTCCAGAACATCATGACTTCCTATCTAGCAGGCAGAACCTTTTCTGTGCGAATAGGAGCCGTATTAACCACCAGAAGAGATTTCATCGTCGGAGTTCCCCAAGGGTCGGTGCTGGGACCCCTACTCTTCAACATCTACACCGCGCACATAGTAGGAGCATCATACTCCAATTGTGAGGTAGCGGCATATGCGGACGATATAGGGGTCTACAGCACCAGCCTCAACCCAGCGAAAGCTCTCAAGGCTGCAGAGGGCGCCAGTCAGTTAATCACCGACAGGCTACGAGCTGTCCACATTCAGGTGAACCCGACCAAAACTTAAGGGATTTGCTTCTCCTTCCAGCATGGAAAACGGAAGCGTCCACCCAGCTTCACCATAGACGAGACTGAATGCAAACTTTCCAGCAGCATATGCTACCTAGGCATCAACCTAGGCAGACACATGACGTTCTACACACACCTGTAGAAGAAGTTGAAAAGAGTACGTAGGACTTACTACTCTCTCCAGCATCTCATCACAAGCCCGGCTATATCAGTTCGGCTGAAACTGTTAATATATAAGAGCGTCCTGAGGCCAGCTCTACTGTTTGGGACACCACTCTTCCGATTCCTACACACTAGCACAATAACTCGACTCCAGAGCTTCCAGAACAAAATCCTGCGCACGTCACTATGGCATACCCCTTTTCGTGATATGAAGGTTCCCGACATCCACGAAAAGTTCGAGGTCTCCACCATCACAGAAGCCATCCTAAGAAGACACATCAAGTTCTTTGACTCGATGAAACACAGCCAAAACCCTCCGTTCCGATTCGAGATCTGGTAAAGCAGACCAAATGGTGGACATCACGGCGCTTGGCCCACCAACAACAAGCTCTAACCCGCACCCAACACTGCTATCCGACTAAATAAGACTGCACTACATGCCTAGAGGGACTCTAGGCCCAGCCACCAGTGGACTCTCACCACTGTACCGCAACAATCAACCTCTACTGACTCTTCCCACACTCCTTAATTCCCTCACACCACCTTCAAGCAGGTACTCCTAGTACAAGGATCCGCTCAACCCAAATATTCCTTTATTTTTCCCTCATCCTTAATCTTATAATTAGAGAGCTAAGAAAAAAAACAAAAAAAGTAGATGAATTTAAATTAGGTTAAAGATTTTGTTGTTGGATGTAAATTAGTTTTAAGTCTTTGATTTATAAGGCGAGTCCCATCACTTTTAAACATGTTTAGACAATGAACGTATAATGTGAATTATAATTTTGTAACAATCACAAATCGCTATGTCAAATTATTAAAAATTGAATAAAATGTAGCCAAGCTACAGGACATAATGAACTACTGTAAATAGATTTATTTATGAATCTATACTGATTTCCATAATTCATAATAACAAGGGTATATGAAGAAAAAAAACAGATGAATTCATTAAAAGTAAAAGTCCCCCTACTTTTTACATGTACAGACAATGAATGTATAATGTACATAAACTGTTGTAACAATCGCAAGTGTAAAATTGTATAAAATTTAATCAAACTACATGGCATATAATATTGACCTATTGTGAATAGATTCATTTATATAGAATCTATATTGAATTCCATAATTTTTAATAACTAGGAGATATAAAGAATAGAAAAAATAGATCAATTAGTTGTACTAGTTGCTAAGAAAATTATTATGCCTTTTTTCTTTTATTTTTTTCTGACTGACTTAGATTTTGATACTAAATAGTGAACTAAGTTGCATTTTTTGAAAGATTTACAAACAAAATAAACTATGTAGAAAGTGAAGAAACCAAAGCAAGGTGTATTGGAATCCGTATTAGTTTCTTAAATACTTATTTAATCATTGTAAAAAAACAAAACTACTCGGTATTTTTAATTAAAAACGCTTCATTTTATATGTTGAATATTCCAGGTCAGTAAAAACTGCCTTGTCGATAAATGAATCGCTAAAACGAGGCACGTTTACGCCTGAAACAGCTTTTAGAGGAAGTTTCTGCTTTGAGAAATCTTTAAAGGTAATCAGACTTGCCTTTTTTTCATACTTCCTGTTACTGCATCATAACTACTCATCGTATTTTGAAGTGTATCCCTTCAAAGCTACAGATCGATTTTTACGATGTACAGATATGTGAAATACGGTTACCCAGTACCTGTTTGAAAGTAGTACGTCTCTATACGGACTCTACAAATACTTCGTCGTCATTCTTTTCATCTTTGACAATGGTTTTTATCCCGTCAAATTGGGTCACTACAGTATTTTCTTCGAGTTTTTCTTTTTTGGAATTTCTAGTTTATTTTTATATTTATTTTCTAAATTTATGTGGTTGGTTTCTATGCGGTAATTTTGGACGTCTTCAACCCCCGCCCATCCACATTTCACCATTCACAATTTTATTTTTATCCTTCTTTATTGATAAAGTTTGGTATTTTCTTGCTAATCTTACAAACCAGTTCTCTTAATTTAACTAACAGATAAACTGCAATATTTTCCAGAGATGGATTCAAGGGGTGGACAAGAGTCTGCCTTGTTATTAGAGGTAGGGGTATCAAGAATTTGCAGAGTGGGCTGGGTCTCTTAAGTCCCCGAAAGAGGTCCGTAAGGAAGTACTTACGCAGGAAGAAAAAACTCTATTTAAATAGTGATTCGTAGATTTTGGGTACTAAGATTTTTTTCAACTCTAAGAAACTATAGAAAAAAACACATGACTTCAGACCATATAGTTACCTAATAATCTTATCTCGATAAGCTAAATTAGGGTACACTTATGAGTCATTTAATGAACGTAATATTTCGTTTATTGCGTATGACAAGCCGGTCTCGTTTTGCATATATGTGCTGTGTTAATGTTGCTATTAGCTCGGGGAATTCGTGAGAAATCATTGGTTCGATTTCCGATTTTCTAAATTAATTTTTGCAATGGTTACAGGTTTGATATGGAGTGCTAGGTTTCATGAGGGTACCTGAGAAGCAACTGGAATAAATAATTAGAGAATGAAATGAATCCGCAAAACCTGTCATTATGGCCACTTCTTCTTTACTAAACCTTATATCCCAGTTTGGTAGGTTGTCACAGATCTCTTAGTGTATGTAATTCATTGCTAGGTTGAACAGTGTATGGGCAGCGGCCATCCTTGGGGGCTTCTGTCCAGAAATTAAATCAAATCAAAATAATATCCTTCTTCTTCTTGATTCAAAACGGAGAAAATTTCTGGAAAGTTGATTAATCCTTGTCACTATCTCATAACATTCATTACCTGCAAGGTCTATTATGACCATATCTATTTATTTTCATTTCTCAAATGTTGTATAAATTGTTCGACACAGTCGGAAACAGCATTTGATTGGACTTTACAGTCCGAATTCAAAATCATATGTGGCTTTCGTTATAGAGGCTCAAGATGACCACGTAATACAATCGAAACAGTTGGCACAAAAATACACACCAAGCAGAGAGACCATCACTTTAATCAATATAATCTCGAGACTGCTGACTGTTAAGGCCATGAGAAGCGTGCCATTTACGATCATGCACTCGCCCTTAACTGATCCCTCTTTCTTCTCCTCGGTGTCATTTATCTTCCCGTTTCTGAATCCACTGATCTTGCCCTCCCTCATCAGATATGGTTCACTCTACAACTCCTTTAATCCTTGGTTTGTTCGTATCCTGTACTGGTCCATCTATCCTCAAGGCCTTTCTTTTGCATCCGTTCAACTCCAAACGTTAGTACTCACCTACATTGATGAAGAAGTCAACGAAATGTATATTTTACGGTTATTAATGATGGGGAATCACGAAAGGAGTAACCAACCACAGTATTTCTCATCAACTTGAGGTAGTTTATCTTAAAAAATACTTGTTTTATTACTTTTCATGCATCGCGGGCCCATTTGTCTAAGACTTTACCAGAGCCTAGACTGCAAATTGTTTCTTATAAACGATGCTGTCCTTGATACCAAGTAGATTATATTGCGGCAGAACCAATGACCAACCCTTCCAAAGAATACAATTCTGGTACGGATAAAATTAACTACTTAATCAAGTAACCATCATAAAAAATCTGTATGGAAATGTATGAAATACATTTTTATTAAACTAAATAGTACTTTTCCATTTCTGTACGCCTAAACGAATTCCATTTAACAATCGCATAAATTTATCTAGTGTCGGGCAACTGGCTTTTTATAAGAGAATTTTGTTTTCTAATGTAGCGGGGTGGGATTCGTTGTTGATTAGTCTGTCCGAACCGTCTGATAAGTTACTGTCTTATAGTTAGTCTTTTGTCGATAAGCAGCGTAAAGGAATGTTGAAGAGGATTGAAGGACTCTATGGTGAAAGTAATGTAGGTGCATTTTCCTACGTCTACTTTTATCCTCCATAAAATGTAAAATATCTTCAGAAAAAAAATATGATCGTTTGATGATACTTCATTATTTTCCTTGGAATTAATTTTATTTTTGTCATAGAAATGATTTGAAACATAATCGACATAATGATTTCAAATTAATATCAAAATCCGTGATCTTCGATAAAAGGCTGACAGTAATCTCTGAGCTTACTCCCCCTTGATGATTAAAAAACAACTTGTGCTTAAGCAGTTTCAAGTTAGTTTATAACCAGAACTTGTCTGGTTTCGAATTTCCCAAAGTGTGGAAATTTAAAGCGTTATTTTTTTAACTTAACTACTAATAGACTAGCAACCTTTCAACCAGCAAATAACACTTACCTTTAAGATATTAAAAGATTTTTTAATAGTAAAATAGTTACATGTTTTCTAATTAACCAACAAACTGTTTCTACATGTATCACAACAGTCCAGCCATAACAACCAGCATAGATCGTATAGATAATGTTTCACCATGCTAATTAACGCAAATCGTAAACAGCCTTGTTCTCAATTGCTCAATCGACCAAATACTAATTTGTAAGCTGGTGAATGTAATTTAAGCCGTTATCAAGCGCCACTTCACGGTATCTAACGATTTTCACTTCTCAACTTTTTTTAAACTGTTTTTCTCCGAAGATAATCCCTATTTCATTTAATATTTGAGACTTCCTAGGTAACCATTATATCTAATAGTTTAAGATAATAAATATTGGATAGGTTGCAGTTTTATTTATGTTTGTTCATTTAAACCGCTTATGCATTAAAGGGTGGCTTATCATTAGATCAACAATCTTATCTGCCATTTCTCTCAGGTGTGACTCAAACTGTTTAAATCCGAGTTAACTCTATAAAGTCTAACGTTGTAGAATACATTTTTATTAAAATTATTCATCATTAATCATAAAATTAGAATGCTAGTAAAAATCTAATACAATCAATGGTGTGTGAATCTTATAGGACAGTGGTTCCCAATATTTGTTTGCCCCATCGCCCACTTATTT
Source organism: Acanthosoma haemorrhoidale (assembly GCA_930367205.1). Classification (NCBI taxonomy): domain Eukaryota; kingdom Metazoa; phylum Arthropoda; class Insecta; order Hemiptera; family Acanthosomatidae; genus Acanthosoma; species Acanthosoma haemorrhoidale. The sequence continues at coordinate 151,231,194 of OV884011.1, read as the reverse complement.
AGGTACTCCAACCAAACATCGCCCCCGGGGAGAACCAATGTACTTAGGATCGGTTGCATCGTAATTTTCTCTAAAAATATTCAATCATTTTTTTTATTTGGTTAATATGTAATATATAAGTTTAATTGTGAACCTATTTGTGTTATTCCGAGCAAATATGGATGAAATTATGAACGTTGAATGATGAGGAACAATATTGAGAGGTGCCTGAGCTCGGGCTGGCTTCTCCGTGTCAGTTTCGTTAAATACTTATATAAATTATTGCGGAAAGCCACTCCGTATTTTTGATCAAAGCTTATCAAAACGGAAAAGTACGTGATATATATTGTAGGATCTCAAAAACTTTATTTTCTAGAATATCTTTGAAATTCTTTTTGTCTCTGACGTCCCCTAGACCATGGAGGAATATAAATCTTTAAATAGATTCTGAACTGTGACTTGGGAAGGCTTAAAATTTAGTAAACTGTTCCATTGTTCACGTTTAATTTCCTTTTTCGAGATTCATGCAAACTGTAAAGGTAGCTGTTAGGGAGTTGGGAAGTGTGAAGGTAAAAAATATATATTAATTCAGCAGCATTTACTGTATATATTATAACAAACTTCTATATTATAACAAACTTTTATATTATAACAAATACTTATGTAAAGTTCCAAACTAGAGTAGGATTGTATCAAGAGGACTACTAACTGGCCCGCTCGCTTTTAAACAATCTGAAAAATTAATAATTTATTTTTAAAATACAATATTTTTTAACAATTAAGCTTGTTATATTAGCTTCATCGATCATGGTGCGTCTCCCATCCCATAGGGATCCAGAGGTAGTTGTAGTTAGATAGATTAGGTTTTGTTTTTTTAAATTACATATGAACATTGCTTCTTCGGACAAGGCGTTTTTGGTCCTAGAAAAATCCTACATTTGTGAGAGTGTAATGAATTGATAGAAAATAAAATGTATTTATCAGACTGGCAAAGCACAAACTGCATTGTATTTATTTATCGCATTGATATATTTTTAGAACCTATTTCCATATTCACAGTGTAAATAGCCTTGGGTGCTGCTAAACAGTTCTTGAATAATTATTCGCAGGTTCAAAATGTGACTTGCAAAAGAAACTGTTAAGATATGTTTCCTTAGGTTTCAAAATATTACATTATATCAGGTGGTGGATTATGGAAAATCAAAAATCCAGAACACCGTAATATATATGTAAATTGGGTATGGAAACTTTTTAAGCTAATTTTTGTATAGGAACAAAACAATATGTCAAATGTGATGTATAGCACAATTAAGTGTTTGTTACGGTATCAAACAGGATTTTAATGACACTTTATAATCATGGTTCACCTTAATATCACTATCAGTATTAACTAGGATCTGACGATCTTTAATTCGATGCTCTGCTCAATAGAATTTTAATTGTTTACTTTATGTGCCTTCCAAAGTGTTTGTAGATATTTTCATGTTTAACATTTTTGAAAACATCGATGCAACTGCAGCTTTTATTTACCTTCCTTCCAGTTGATTTCAACAGTCCTTTTTAGTCAATTTTTTTTAACTATTTACATTTCTTCTTTTTGATTCCCAGTAATTATATTTATTTACTTTATAGATACTTCATTATATTTATATGTATTTCAATACAATTTAGTTTACAATTAATGTAAAAAGGAAAGTCACAAGATAAAAAATGGCTGATTACTAGTGATCCTTGAATCAACTGGTGGCTACATCTTAACAGTTTGTTTTTTTTAGTATTGATTTAGATAAAGATAAAGATAAAGAAGCTTGTTAAGGGAAATTCCATTCTATTGAGTTTATAGTAACAATAGTTATGATGAAACAATAGTTGGAAGATGAACCGGAAAGGCCTATTGTAATCCCTTTTTTTTTTTTTTTTTTTTTTTTGGAGTGGGATAGGACTTTCCAAAATGAAGAAGCGAACGAAAAAAAGAAATGATTCTTTTCGGTAAAGATTGGCAAATGTAATTCTACATTGACATTGTAGGAACAATAGGAACAAAACAATATGTCAAGTGTGATGTATAGCACAATTAATCGTTTTGTTAGGTTTCAAACAGGATTTTAATGACACTTTATAATCATTGACATTGTAAATGTGATTGACAAAGAGGTTCTACAGTTACTGGTGTTGCTGTGGTAAGAAATTGAACTCTCCATATCTGGTGTATTGAAGGGAGGAACGGTAAGGGCTGCAAAAAAGCAAGGGAATTGATTCTCCACCTCGAGCTATAAAACACGCCCACATACGATGGGGAGTGACTGTTATGTCGTGGGCACGGGAAGATCTGCTGGCCAGAGGCCTCGGCCTCGATACTATGGCGAATCAGGGCGTTCGCCCCGCGTCCCACGCCTGTCTTTTCTTTGCTGGCCGGCACCTCAATCTCGCATATTCAATGTGGAGGAAACGGAATATACGTAAATCCGACGAGGCGTAACGGAATTCGCATGTCAACAATTTGATGGCCGATTGCGTCCAAGCCTTGTCACTTGAACAGGATAAAACAGTTTAAGGCAGTACTGTGAAAGCGAAAAGTTGTACATATCACAGAATCAAGGGTTTCGTCACAGCTGCCAATAAATTGCAAACACGATTTGAATGTCCCTTTATTATTTTTCATGGGGTTTCTTTTATTTTTATCACGCTCAGGGAATCAAATGGAAATGTAACTCTCATGCAAGATGTCATGCGTCTATGTCAAAATGATTTCAATTTAATTTGTTATTAGGTTCAACATTTTAGTAAAACGTCAAAGCAAATATTCGCTTAGATAATACATTATTTGAGTATGAATAATATTATATACCTATGAATTTCAAAAAATGAAGGACGAATTCACAATAAAAAAATATTGACTTATTTATTTATTTTATAAATACGATATAGAGTATATTGGAATGTCAATAGACGTAATGTCACAATAATGTGGGAAACTGTTGTCTGGTGGAATTTGATGATATTTGTATATGTCAAATTTATTTAGAAAAAATTAGGGGAAAATTAACGGTAAAAAAATATATTTAGATTTATTAGGACGCAAAGATAAACTATAATGTTTACATATTTTCAATAATACAAAGTGGGTCCACAAGTTTCCAGAGACAGGTATAAATAATGTGATGTATGGAAGTTTTGTGATGATTATACTTTCACAATCACTTCTTATTGCACACTTAAATACTAAACGACCGCTACAAACATCTTTTACTATTGCATTCAAAACCGCAAGACGACTTATGCTATTATATTGAGATAACTTCCCAAGGCAGCAGTTATATAAGGCGAAGAAAGTAAGAAAGCTCTAATGATGGATACTTCTAATTGCAGCGGTTGTATTAATGGAGATAAGAAACCTCAAACGTTCATTGCCTCCTTTTCTTTACTCCCATTACTTTTATTATGGTTTTATAAACTCTCGCCGATAACACAAGCCTAATGAGGATGCAGGATATTGTGGGCTGTAGTTTCTCATAGATTATTTTCACAATGTTACTGGACCGTACCGCTCCATTGACCGAGGAAAAGTGGATCTTCGCGAAAGCAGTGCATGTGATACTTGAATAAGAAACTTTGACTCATGCTTAGAACTTATGCCCAAGTTATACATTATGGAAGCAAGTTTGGCGTTCACCATTGGAAAATAAAAATCCCATTCAATAGCGGCAATGATGACGTAAGAGAATCAATCGCTCAGCTACAATTAAATATACTGACGTAGTTGAAACAGTCCTAGTTCAGAAGTATAGACGATTGTTCTATTTTCATAACCTACCCAAAACTCACTACTAGTACAAATTTTCGATTTTTAACACTCAGTTGCGTGAATGTTCTTTTAGTCCTGTTCAGAGTGGCCTCAAATATCAAACCCCTTCCCAAGTGACGGAAAATCACTTAAAAGTGGGCCATACGATTCCTTTTTCTAGCTGTAACTTGATGCTAGTCGAGTACCTTCGGAACATTGCATCCACCGGTCCCTGCCTACAAACAGCATCTCTGCCATGGAGATCATGTTCCCTCCAGACTCTCTCTATGTATAAAACCTGGGCCTCAAAACATAAAATATAATATTATGAACCTTATTTTGAAATCTATAATGAATATTACTATTATAATATCTTTATTTGAAAAATTACAATTAGCTTACACAGCATTATTAATTGGGCATGTAAGCGTTCATACGTACTGATTTACAATTACCATTCATACAATAATGAATATTATGAATGAATAATTACCGGAGGTTGGGAAGTCCCGCTCTAGTCAAAATCGTTTCTTTTTTTTTTTTTGCTAATAATTATAAGTCATAATATTTTCTAAATTTTGGGAATTTTTTTGAAATTAACATCATTTTATTAGTTCATTAAATAGATGCAGGCACTTTTTTTTTTTGTTAACGTGAAAACTTTAAAACTGTAAACGGTTTTGGAAGGCAAACCGTAAGTAGTTCGTTTTATAATGTCAAAACTAATAAATAAAAAGACGAGGCAGGTCATTTCTGAATTGGATCGAGTGTGAAATTTGGGGTCTGAAATATGATGTAATTAATTATTATAACTTCAGATAGCGTGGGGGTCTGCGAAAGAGTTGCCATTCGAAAGCCAACGAGATAGACTAAAATTGTTGTTGTGGGATACTCATCTTGGACGATGATAACTTGGCGTGACTAGTTTATAGAAATACCCTGTCTAATTTCCGATTTCTGGGAATGAAATCTATGAAAGTCACCAAATTGTTTCCTCAGCACAACCTACGATTTTTCATTTTCTGTTCCAGTAATGTGTAAAACTAAATTCTTAAAAAGTTATTTTTTAATTTCTAATAAATGCTCAAAAATCATTAAAAGTATTATTAGTTGCAATGTGGGTGCCTTCCATTTTTAATCCCAAGGCTTGGTCGTAGTTTCATTCCAACTCGCTTTGAATTGCATAATATCTGTGGTCTAGATATTCAAACCTGATCTGCAAATAAAATACCCATGCGAATGAAACTTTCTTCTTGAAACTAAAGGGTTCTAGATCCAATGCGCTCACAACTCCATAATGCCCTCAGGACGAGAGAAGATGACCTTTGCCATTAGAAAGTGACACGCAATATTGAGAAATTAGTGATAATTCAAAAAGTCTGGAAAAATTATGGGTGTATCTTTAACATAAGTAACCACATTTTTATTAATTTATAGAAAATATTCATAAGTATCATACACATATTTTAGCCGGATGCATTTTCTTTACACGCCCTGCATGAAATTGCACGTTTCCTGTTCCTCAACATTAGTCAGAATGGGTTAGCCCATAATAAGACAGTATAATGGTCGCAATTATGTACATCCTGTGTTTAAATAATCTTGAGGGAATTAGCTTAATGACTGAATACGATAACTTGATCCAAGTGGCTTTAACTCTCTATACAATCTGATGCCCGTTGAAGGCATTACGCAGACATTTTTTATTAAACCATGCCCTAACTCCATTCAAATGTAGATGAGACTTCTTTTATGGTTTATTAGTAAGGTATGTAAATACAATTCTTAACTGTAGGTCATATTTTTATTCATTCTGATTTAGATAGATTACATGGAATTATTGCCGGACAAAAGATTTGAGCTCCACTATCTCCATATCGTTATGTATTTATGCCATATCACCTTACGCTAACAGAATAACATCAGATTACATGGACACCCTAACATATAAATACACAGAATTCAATTAGACAGCCTTCCTGAAAACACCCCCTCAGAAACTAATGAAGAGATGACAGCGATCGCATACTATTCATTAGCTCATTACCTAGTTTGGCACCTTCGTGACATATCCTAGAGGTTCAGTCAGGATCTTGCCAAACTCCACCGAAAAACCAACCACTAGTAACAATTTGGCTGCTATTTTAATTTTGGAAAAAAAAAAAATCATTTCCAACAAAAACATTCAACTATATCCAGGTCATCTAGTTGCATCAAACCGATTAAGTAAAAATAAATGCTTCTTCCTTTGTGCATTGTTTGCTCATCGCGTCCATTGTTATTTCTTGCCCCAATTAGACAACTTGATGAAATGTTTCAGTTAAAAAATTAAACTTAGCGTAATGTCTCCTTTATTTCGGTGTTAGCAGGTCTAGTTTCAATCATTCCAGGGAGGTTACCTCAAAACGATCTCTCCTTCATAGATCAGATGGTAAGAACCATCTTCCCGGACGTGATAAAAGTATCCTATAGGAAAGAAAGTTTAGTTATTATTAGTTTGGATTTCTTTTTTCTTTTCTAGATTGATAATACTCGCCGGTTTACCCCAAGTAGAGCATCCAGTAATGGCCTCACGTCCGTGAGCACCCTACAGGGCGAACAGCGGACCGATGACATTCACAGTTCAGTAACGAAAAATAACGCGACGGGAAGTGGTGTTCCACAGTAGTGCGACCTAGTTTTCACAAAAGCAACATTGTACTCCATATTTTGAGGCCACAGTGAGTAGATGATTCGCACGGATCATGATCTACAGCAACTCATCTAGCACTTGGCTAATTTCACACTCACATATTCGCAACTCCACCACCAATCCAATAGTTTACATTCATAAATTTAATGTTCTATAGCTAATAACCTAAAGCAAGGGCTGGGCCTCCTAAACTACCAACCATGGATGATCATGTATCAGAGCTGCTAGTTATGTAACTTAAAAATAAAGGAAGATACTTTTCCACTTCGTTACGGCCCAATTTTAAGTAAATGTATCCTTGCATGTTTACTTTGTGAATTCGTAACACTTTATTCGTCAATCTGTCATAAGGCAACAGCGGTAACATAAATGATTCAATCAGCTTTAATCTAAAAAAAAAAAAGCATATTCCAGTGTTTACAAAAGTTAATTTAAAATAACAAAAATATAGAGTCTGTTTGCCAAGTTTATAATCTTTCTCAACTTTTAATTATGAAGCTAGTTTAGCTAAGAAGTTATTTTTTTGATGGTTAAATCAATATGAAAACGAAAAAAAAAAGGTGGTCCGAAATTTAAAGTTTCGAGAGCCATCCGAGGTTAATTTTATTTTCAAGTGTATAAATACCTTTATTACATTCACCAATCCATCTTATAAGACCTTCTTTTTGTATGCTTTAGTTTAATACTTCATTATGATTCGTTTAAATGTTTATGTGTGTAGTTTTTAATCAATTCATCTTATTATTATTATTATTTTGATATAGTAATATTTTGTTTGGAGAAAAAATGCTATATAAATGTCGAGGATACTGATGCAAGGAAACAATAATTTAATTAATTATTATTTAGTTTATCCTTTAAACTTTATGACAATTAAACAGGTAGGTTACAATTTAATTCTCCTTTTAATAGTTCAATACTTTAAATTTTTAATATTCCTTCAACTCTTACCTGTGGCCATGATCAATATTAATGTATATTTTATCTACGATTGTAGTTTCTTCTAAGAACAGTCGTGGACTGTATCAGTTCAAGATTTGCATATAAACTTACATACACAAACACGATTTCATTACTCTCCATTCTATATTCAGACAGTTTTGAAGTATAGCTGGAGAAAGTACTAGAGATGACCAAACGGTAACATTGTTTTTGTCACTGTTGTCCAACTTGAAGAAGACAAATCAAAAATAAAACTAAAGTTTCTTAGCTACATATTTTTTTTCTGTAAAAATGCACCAATCTGTAAAAGTAAGATTTAATAAACGGACCACACCTCCACCGACTCCGGTTACAGCAGTTGTATAATAGAAAACGTTTCCCGACCGACCGTGAAATCAAATTCAACTTAGTCCAGTCCTGCATAGTAGGCAAGGGAGAAGCTGCCTGCACTTTCCCACGATACGGTCTACGATTCGGTGCCAAACTAGTTGTCCGTCATAGCTTAATCAGTTATAGTAATTAGCTCAATGTTATTCAACGTATTTAGGCTTTAAGGAATGACGAAATTACTGGTACGTATAATGGTTTCTGTACTTTAATGGTTTAATCAAATAAGTGTTCTAATTGCTGAGCCCGAGTGAAGATTCTCTGCTTCCATTCAGGTACGATTATCTTTCGTATGTCTGACTGTATGAATGAATACATGTGTATGTTATACAATATCGTCTGTAAAAAGTATTCAATTGATTTGAAATTTTTAATACCTCGATCATACATGATCATTAGTTTTGAGAGAGGTGGGGTCGCAGTTGGGAAGGTTGAAGCCCTCGCTTTTGTAATTAGATACGCGCTGGAGGGAGTCTTCCAGCTCAGGAGCCCAGACTAACTTTGGTGGACGCATGTTCTCACGTACGCCAAGCGACAGTTCTATGGACCAGGGGGGCATTTCGGGATTAAAGGAACGGGCCAGTCCCAAGCGACCCGGCGATTAAGAGCTTAAAAAGGATGATTACTGGAAAAAGGTTATGATCACAAGGTTCTGAGATGTTGCCATCCAGGGCCAACCTCATCCAGAAGGAGTCAGTGAAGAACGCCTTGGGTTTACTGTTCACTTCATTATGGATACCGGAAGCCTACAGAAGATGTTGGCAGCCATCAACTCAAGATCGGCAGTATAACCCTCCGGAAGAAGCAGATGAGATCTACATGGAAAAGGCGTGATAGGCCTGAGGCCCAGGGGCAGGCATGATATCTATTCCTAGGAGGATGGACTGGTCAGGGACAACCGTGCCCCCCCCCCTTCCTCATGTAATTAAGAAACGGTCCTGCGATAACCATCGGAGATACGGAACTACCTCGCGGTCAAAAAGCAGAAGACAAGAGCTCTGGGCTTAGACGAGAAAGACGCCACTTAGACGAAAGATTTATATCACTATTTACATTTATGCTTTAATTTGTTGAGAATGATCTTGCACTGTATTTTAATCATCGATGACTAGACGTCATCTGCTTATTTTAAAATGGAAAAAGAGACACCCAGGCATTCCGGCTCAGCGGTACTTTCCATAGAGGCTAATAATTCCACCTGGTCGGCCGCCCATCCGAGTAATGACCATTCTCCGTCCTGCAATTACCTTTCCACGCGCCAGCTCTTCCCTTTGACTTTGTCCTTAAAAATCGGTTCATAATCAACTTATTTCTGACACACAAACAACGTCTGTATAAGAACCTCGTAATTCTTCAGATCGGGGTTTCAGATCTCATCGAGATTATACGAGTCAAATTGTCTAATTTTCAACAAATAACAAATCTTCTCTCTCATTAGGTGTAACGACATGGCCGTGGAGAGATGGAAGGTTTGTTAATTTGACTTATATCCTTCCACAAACGTCACTAACCGTATAATATAACTACTGTTTAAAGAGAAAAAATATTTATTGGACCAGGATTCGAACCCAGGACTTTCTCATTACCGTTCAGGGTCCCTTTCCTCTGGTCTATCCCTGTTAAATCAGGTCAAAGGCTCAAGTACATCCTATTTTTTCCCTTTAATCAGTAATTCTGTCCTCAGATGGCAAAATGTTATAGGTCACTTTTCCTAACACAAAGTTGTTTTTACACGAGTGAGCCTATTACTAATGATAGTTGGTTAACACATAAAGTATATTTTATTGTACTTATAGACTCTGGAATGTGAAAAAATATCTTTATTGGAAAAAGTGACATAACATTTTCCCATCTGACCACAGAAGTATCACTAGTTGATACGGCAGCCTCATTATTTAAATGATTTTTTTTTAATCCAAGTCAAATGTGACGCGAATATTTTGTTATGCTAAGTTCTTTTAATTTGATACTCTCCTCAGTACGATAAGAGATTTATTTTTTAACTTCATTATCTTCCATATGCATGATTTTATTTTTGGCATCATCGGGTCATCAAATGAAACTACCTTTTGAAATATCATGCCTCTAAAACAATACAATGTTAATTACAGTTTTAATGATTTTTTGTAATTATAGTAAGACAAACAAAAACAACACATTGTTAATCATTCCAAATCATCATGACTTCCAGATATTCAATTTGATAGTTTTGTAATACTGGTGAGAACATAATTTGATAGTTTTGTAATACTGGTGAGAACATAATTTGATTTCCCGTCGACTGGAATACTTTTTTTTTTTTCCTTTCGCCGCGTGAAGCATATTATTTGCCAAAAAAGTTTTTTTTCGAGAAGTCACTAGTGTTCACCTATAGTTTTGCCTGAAGAACTACCTGCCTTTCCGAGGATTTGCAGTCATCGAACAGGGGATGGAAAAGGTAGGTTGATTGAAAGGGTTAACAAGCGTTAAGAATATTAAAAGGAAAATGTGTCGAAGGCTGGGCGAGGCGGAGAGACCCGTTATACAGCCTCTATGTAGGCACTGAAATTCCAGAGGTCCATGGCCTCAGCTACCACCGGCACCCGCATCAGTCCATTTTTTTTCATTTTGCTGTAGTTTACCACAGCTTCTTCATCGTGCCTTCCAGTGCAGCTCAGGCATCGGTCCGAGCAGTGGCATAGTCAGGGATCGTGGAGCTTGATCCCTCCCCCTCTCAAAATCAAAATTCGAACAAAACTTTATAAAACGAAAAAAGTACCCACGATCCAAGCGCCTCACTATATATATATATATATATATTATTGGTCAGAGTAAACCCTCAAACAGAAACACTTGTGTAATATTTATTATATGTTTAGTTTCTATTCTAAATTATGCTAGGTTTTCCAAATACCATAGGTTGGGTTGCCAAAGTGGTTTTTGTTTTGATAGAGTTACTTTTTAAGGTAATATTGATTTCCAATTTTAATTAAATTTTGCAGAAAAGTTATCTATTTGGTATATGCAACCATGGATTAAAAGGATTTTAAAATATCATTCACAGTGTAGTTTCATTTTTTAAATTATTCCCAAGCGTATTATTAATAGGTTGCCAAAGTGGTTTTTGTTTTGATAGAGTTACTTTTTAAGGTAATATTGATTTCCAATTTTAATTAAATTTTGCAGAAAAGTTATCTATTTGGTATATGCAACCATGGATTAAAAGGATTTTAAAATATCATTCACAGTGTAGTTTCATTTTTTAAATTATTCCCAAGCGTATTATTAATTAGTGTTATGTATGTAATTGTCTTATATAAATGGATAACTTATTTTTCTTGCTCTGAAGTGTGGTCTTGAAGATACCTGAATAAGGGAAACGTCGACTGATGATCTAATATAAATTAAAAAAATATTTTGCGAGAGATTTCAAGCTTTGTTGTTGTTTTTTTCTAATTTAAAAGTTTTTTCTACGAACTAATTTTTTTTTATGTTCATTATGAACTAACTTGCAGTTTTTATATATATTAACGAAATAAAATACGTTGAAAGTGTAGAGTTATATAAGCAATTAACCAACACTAATGAATGTAATAACCAATGTCCTATAAGACACGACTACCTTAACCCTACCGTAGATATTAAGATGAACCATTTATCCAGCCCTGATATATTTAACAAGCACTGACCTGACACTTTTTCACTCCCGCAGTAGATGATAAATGTTTAACCACTATCCTTTCCAACCTTTGATAAATAAACCCTCTAAGATTCCCTACTGAATCACTCACTTAAGTTCCTAGACCAGTACAGTTCTTATGCCCGTTTAAGCTGTATATATCCCTGATGTAATTTTTTATGTTCTACTAATAAATTGCTTTATTATGCTTTATGAACTGTTGATTATAGAGTTTAGCTTAGAAAAATATTGAGAGTTACTCGCATAACTCTGTGTGAGTTCTAAAAAATTTAAGACGTTAGAAGATTAAGGGTTGTAATTTATACTTATAGAATTTATTGATGGTTTTATTGTTTGACTATCATCATTTTTAATAAATATAATATATTTTTAATAATTTTAACTATTTAACAAGCTAACATTAGTTGGGTAATATACGTATTGTATAATTATGCTTACCACATTTCAGTTTATTTTAACACTGGGGATGGCTAAATGACAGTCGGCAGCACTTTGCCGAGACAAGTAATTTCATTTCTTAAATTTACAACTCCATAACCAACACTGCATAGGACTCGTACGATAGTTTCGTATAAAAAGGACAAGTCACACTATAGCAAAATCATGAATTGTTCCTCTTTCATCCTTCCTCGTTAGCATAAATTTACAGGAAAATATTTTTTTCCTCATAAATTTATCATTTGAATGAAGAGGGTTAAATTTTAAAAAAGTTAAATAAAACCATGTTAACTTAATATATTGGTTTTATTGATATAATCAAATGAGAATTCTTTGAGGCAATTATTTAAATGAATTAAATATTCCTTTTTACTTATATTGTTTAAATAAACAAGTGAAATACATAAGGTATAAATAAAAAAATATTGAACTGTATTTCCTCGAAAAGAGTGATCAGATATTCACGATCCGTAGAAGATAATAAAGAATACACAATTAAATAAATTTAAAGAACAGTAAACTTCCAAAAACGACAACGTTCGCGCGAAATCTGGCTAAAATCAAATATTTTTACCTAACCCAAAAGGTCACACGAGTTCGTAAGCAGACGAACCACGTAGCGTTGCCGGGTTCGTTTGATTCTTAGGACTTCTCATGAATTCTTACGTGTTCGTGGGCAAGAATTCGCGTATAATGCTAACTAAGTATTTCGTTACGGTTGTGAAAACTATTTTATTGGCACTTTTAGTGAATGTTTGTAATAGTAGGCCACTAAAGCACCATACCAGAATACCTATCATTAATCCGCAAGTCCAGACCTCCACTTTGATCCTCTACTTGATATGCTAGGAAAATATTAATTTAACTTATATTTTTATTTGTCTAGATAAACATTGTTAAATACGTTTTTATGGACACTATTCACTAAGCGATCAAACTTTAAATTCACGATTCCAATAGGTTGGTCCCAACACTTCACGTCATTGCATTATGTTCCGTTCTTATACCTTAAGCAAAATTTGGAGTGATATTAACTATTCAAAATTTCAGATAGACTGGATCATTCTTATGGTATCAATCGCAGATCGCAAAGACAGACCAAAGAAGATCTACCTTTTTAAAAGTAGAGATCATTTCCCGTGGATCTTGACGATGAGGTAAAATGTTGAACAGGATGAGTGAAGATGCTGCTGTGAGGAAAGGGTAAGGGACTGGATGGTGAAAGGTAGAAGAGGTCTAGGGGACCCGGAGCATCCGTGTTTCCATTATTGGGTCCACCAATGGGATAATTGCCGTGGAAGGACTCCAGGATGAGTTGATCAGAAATCAAAGATTCGTCAATGAAATCATTAGAATTGTTTGACTTAAGAGACTAGTCATCATTAACCTATTTTTAGCCTTTTTTTTGTTTTATTTATCAAAATCAGAAACGTGTTTTCTTGTGTCCACGTGTCTTTTCTGGTGGCTGCGGGGCCCCAAGAAATTTTATACGACGTTCATTGGATGCCCCAATTATGCTAAAAATGAAAGGAAATCCAGGAAAAATTAAAAAAATGTTCATTAAATAGTCAATTACCATATAATTTAAAAAATGGTCGTATCATACTGAGTAGAATATTAAATTATATGTATCAAATCATTAAAATCGTGTTCACATATTTTTTTTAATCCTTATTTGTCTATAGGTATGAAATTTTGCAAGGGAGCGCCACTTAATGACCAAATGATGCTAAAAATAATAGAAACTCCATACAAAATAATTAAGTGCCAATAAATGATTTAAAATAATAAGTATTAAGTTGAGCAGGGTTTAAAATTAATATCCCTTGTGTTATACGCACTCAATATTTTTTATATCCAAAATTACTGGTTAAAAGGATCAATCAATTGAAAGTTACTACAGCAAGAGGAACGAAGCACCTAATTGTGTGATGATTCACATTTGACTTGAATTTCTTAATATTTGTTCCAAAATTAATTTTTCCCAAGAGTTCTTACAAAATCAAATCAAAACTTCCTATGTTACGCGAGCACAAATGAAACAGCAAAATACTCAGTTATATAATTAGAATTATTGATATATTACTTTTAGTAGAGTAATAATTATTCATGAATTACAAAAAATCACAGTATTTATTCGATTGGATGTTAGGACCCTTGAACCTGAGGATCTGACCAACATAGTGACGGCTGGTCAGAAGCAAAGAAATCCCCGATCTCAAAATTCATAGAAAAACGTTATTCCTGACAGAGGTTTGAAGAACATATCTTTTAATACCACTACAGCAGTACACTATTCCTGCACCCGGAAATCTATCGAGGGAGGTAGCAAACATGGGATGGTTTGCTAGGCACATCATTGATAAAGTCAAGGGTTCGCTAGTACCACCTAAAGAGAGCTCGTTATACGGACAACACAGGACAATACAATACAGGATGACTGTCAAACCCGAAGGGAAAGGCTCTGTTTTCCCATCTCCACGTAGCAGTCGTAAAAAATTATTGAATTGATTTCAAGTTTTAAAAGTATATTATAAAATTAAATATGGTGATTACTTTTGGATCAAAATATAAAAAAAAATTAAGCCTGAAAAAAGACAGTCCCGTTTTTTGGATTTCTCAAATTCGAGCGGAAGTTATTTATGATTTAAAATTCTGATTTATCCCATGGTTAAGATTATATTACAAAAGGTATCACAAAAATATTTCGAAGATATCCAAAAAAAAAAATTTTTGAGAGCCAGCAATAGAAATTGGATATTTAATTTGGTTGTTCCAGCCGATTTTAATTTTTTTTATACACATATATTATTACGTTTCTTTGTCTTTATTGTTTATATTTAATTTTTTATCTCAGGATTTTTAGGTTCTGTTAATGTAAAAAAGAATTCTGGCAAAAGGAAAATGGTTTAATAACAAATTGATTCATTTGGTTAATATAAATCTAAGCACGTACGTGATAAATTTTACACTGTTAAAAACTAAATTTAAAATGTGCCTTACTATAATATTGACTGGCCAGTCTTACCTAGTTGTGTTCTACGCGTGGTTCTTTGTACTTCGTTGTCGTCTTTGTCTCGAGCGTAGTCAGTCCACGTTCCTGGGCTTGCGTCTCACCCAACCTGCCTGTTTCGTGTCCGGGTCAAAAGGAACAAGAAGGATCTCTTGGCTATTTTCGTTTTTATACCCTCTGTTGCCGTCTTGGATTTTTTAGGTTCTTTGGTTTTCCAATGCCCGTTGTCTCATATATTATTAACTTTTCTTGTTTTAAAGTTAACAAATACAATATTAAATTATTTATATGATAAATATTAATAGTAGATATAACAGCAACAAAAACGTTCATCCTTTCATAGCCATGAACCACGGGTCGTTTTTACGTTCTTTTACGCTCGCTAATTTCGAGTTTATATCAAAAGCAACATTAAAACTCACACATCTAAATATTACAACAATACGTACATATATAAGTTATGGCTAGTGGTACGGCAATGTTAAGCCTAAGGTAAACAAACCCATAATGTGTGTTTAGAGGATCAGGAGGAGAATAAAGCTAGTTATAAACCAAACCATTGCGTTGCATCCTTAACCTCCTTATTCTATTTATTTATTTGTAGAAATAATAGAAATATTTATAAATTTGTCGCTATTTTCAGTTCTTTTCATTTTTGATAAAATGAAGTATTTTTGATGAAAAATACCGAGTAGTTTTGTCACAGTCATCTAACAAGTTTAATGGGACCAGGGGAGGGTTGGGCGAATATCTCTCAATATTGTTTCTTGACTTTAAACGTCAATAATTTTTTTTTGTAAAGTTAAAATATACAATTTTGTTCACAATGAATGGTGATATGGAGGCAACAATTGCACTTGGAAAAATAACAAACAATATTAAAAATGGCGAGGTTACTGATCCTAGGATCAACTATGGATATTTTTACATTTCATCTGAAGTACTTATTACAATATTATATACTACACATAAACGCACATTTTTCCGTAATTTGAAGAGCAGTGCCAAATATCAAATACAATAATTGCAATTAGGATGATCAAAACTATTTTATTACTTAGGCAAACACGCTTTTCAAAATACATTGGAGTGTATCATTTCATTTTTTTAATGTTTTAATAACCAATAATTAAATATAAATTTAAGATAATTAATGTGTTTTCAAATTTAATTTTTATCGGAAATAAAACTTGTATTTCTTGTAAGTCCAAATTTTGTATTCCTGCTTCATACTCATAACAGCGCACAAATAACATAACATAACAAACCTAATAAACAAAATTGTAATATCTCTGTATTTTTTATGCACTATATTTGTCATTTACAATATAAAGTTGTTAAATAGCTTTATGAAATGTCAGCATGACTCAAATGAAAGTTTGAGGAAATTTTAGCAATGTTTGAATGCTAACTCAATAATTGAATTTTTCCTTATAGAATATAATTTACATTAATGGGTTACCAATCAGAATGAGCTCCAGTAAAACACTTTTTTTTTAATCTAAATGTAATTTACTCAATGATTTATTTTATTTACACTATTATAAATATTTGCAGGTGCAAACTAAGAAAAGTATCGAAGCTAATGGGGTAGTAGACCCTGCTTTCAAGGGAATATCAACTAATTCTACTTGTTTTCATATATGGAGAGTTCAGGTGATTTACAATCCCAAATTATTGAGTTTATTTTTAGATATATATTATATCTGTTTTATATCAATCTTGATTGATAATTTTAAATTCAACTGCAATATTCCAGAATTTACAATTGGTGCCAGTACCTAAGGAACAATATGGCACATTTTATGATGGGGATTCATACATAATATATGCAGCGTCGGAGTATGGAACACATGGAAACCCCAGTACAAAAGTAAGTATTAATAGTATTTTAGTTTATTTTTTTTTAAGGTGCAGGGAAATAAAGTATAAATGCAAGTTAAACGAAAAAGAGCACAGATTTATTTGGATACATATACGGACAGTACACACTCATGGACGGTCACAATAGGAATCAATGAGGCACATGCCAACCTGATCACCAAAACGCAACAGTGCTGCCCTTATCCTTACAACTAAATATAAATCATATAAACAACTAATAATACAAATGCGGAATTATACCAATATTTTTCAGTTTACATTCCATTAACTAGTTTCAATTGAATATCTGGGCTATCACTTCTTACACCACCCTTAAAGAATAGTTAAAGTAATATCCATTTAATGATTTGAAAGGGTTCAGAAACTCAAAGGGCACATAATAATACATGGACTGATTACCTGATTGTGCAATGAGTGTGTCGGGTTGCCACTAGGAGGTGCCTGATCACCTAGCCCTGGTGACAAGTGCGGATTGTTCAAGTTAATAACCTGGACAATCGTTCCAGGACGGCGTTAATATCTTACTCCATTTTATGATAGGGATGTGCCCCAACAATGGACTATGTTCAAAAGAAGAGGTACAGAGGTTTCATAAAGAATAAGACATGTTCAGAGTTCGAGCGAGGGCCCGGCAGCATCACAGGTACAAGTCGTCAGAGGGTCTGCAAGGAGGCTGAAAGACAGGGTGATAGACTCATAGGCGCTGAGGAGAGAGTGGGTGACGAGGAGTCTAAGAGACTGACTTCCAGGGCCAAGTAGCCCTGGCGTAAAGCGACACCGAGTAACTTCGGATGAGGAGAGATAGAGAGTAGAAGACTGAATGGGATTTTGGGCTAGAAGCCCCTGGGTTAAATAGTATTTTCCCCTTCCTGACGGAAGGCGGAGTCGGCCTGACCGGAGAAAACGGTCGCTTAGTTTACGACTGTTTATGGCATGACTTTTAGGTTTATGACCACCGGGAGGCGACCCTTGGTCTAACAGGGTCTGTTTTATGACGGCCAGGTGGCTTTTAGGCCGGTGTACCTGCTGTTACCTGACTTGTTTACGGCTGCCGGCCCCTGCGTTTATTGCTAGAAACTTTCACCATGATTTACATTTAATTACAATTCATTATATATGCACCAGAGTATAGGGTGATTTACCTTATGTAGTTAGCGGTCGCTACAGAGTGAAAAAAAAAACACTATACTACCCACTCCTACATCATTTGAGAGCACTAAGTCACAAATTAATTTTGAAGTACAAATTTTAAATCCATTTGCAGAATTGGTTGGAGTGATTATTTTTACTATTTAAATAATTACTTGGGTCAGAAAATTTATAGAAATTTTATTTCCTGAGAAAGTTTTATACATATTAAATTCTGCCTTAAAGCCACAATTTATTATTATTTCTTTCAGCCATCTTAGTAAATATTATTTTTAGTGTGTTAATCAATGATACTTCTCTTTACAGACAAAAGAAGTTAGAGGTCAGCTTGAAATGCATATTCACTTCTGGTTGGGTAGTAATACTAGTCAGGATGAAAGTGCAGTTGTAGCTTTTAAAAGCGTTGAACTTGATAACTATTTAGGAGGCAAACCTGTCCAGCACAGGGAAGTGAGGGGAAATGAATCTTCAAGATTTAAGGCCTATTTCAAAAATGGAATAAGGTAAATAACAAGCAATATAATGTATAAATGATTAACTTTTATTAGCTTTAATTTTTACTTGAAGCCAACATGATCCATCTGTTTCCTTGGGTTAGTTGAGGGATTGAGCATTTCTCCCCTTATTTTTAGTTGTTACATAAATGATCTCCCTAACTCTATTCATATAGTTCCCATCACCTTTATGCTAATGACTCTCAAATCTATTTATCCTTCCCCTCTCCGATTTTTAGCTGTGTTTGCCAAGATTGGATTGGAAGGAGACCTAGATTGGATCAATGCCTGGGCAAACTTGAATAAACTGAGGTTAATTGCAGTGAAAACCCAGGCAATTTTTCATCCTCAAAAATCTAGGGATAACCATTTACCAAATCCTCCCTTGGAACAAGCGTATCTCCCAAATTTCCTGTCGATCAATAGGTACGCCCTGAAAATATTTGATCACTCTCATCTGCTCCCCCAGCCTACAGATCAACTCCTTGTGTTCTCCCTCACTTTGACTAGGGCTGAGTGGTGTATGGGGTCTCTTGGTGGGACTCCGGGGCAAGTTGAAGTGAATCATGAATTGCTTCATAAGATTTGTCTTTTGGACTTCACGGCACTCCCACGTCTCTCACCTCTACACCGAGTTGAGGTGGCTCTTTCTTCCCCTTCATTCGTGCTCCATATTTTCCTTGGTTCATTAGCAGTGCTAAATCGAGATTGTTTAATATCTTAGAAGCTTCTTCCCTCAATTTGATCTGAAATATGGGAGAGGTTTGGTTTACATTTTACATCACATTGCATTAGAATCAGACAATCTTTAAATTTTATAAATAGAACTCCACAATTATTATTGCAGATCAATTGTGCTAATTTGAATTATTAAATCACCTAACTTAATCCATTCCTCTTTTACTGTTAGCTATGACATAAGGAACTTATCAGTCAACTGATTCACATATATGGCTAGTAAATAAATTCTACAATGTTGAGTATTTTATTTTTCAACTTAATAGTTACTCCCAGCCTTCCTTGTGAGTAAAGGAAACAATGAAACTAATTTTTATAAGGATGTAAATAGCCTAACAATTTTATTGCCTTCTTTTGAAATCTCATATAACATCTACCAATATGTAAAAATAATTAGATACACATTTCCTGGGGTTGTCTACTGGGTTACCGTTAAGCATATAGGACTAGGAGGTAATTCAGTGAAAATAAATTAGGGGTTTCTAGTTAGAATTTCATGTGTAAATAAATGATCCCATTCTCTACATTTATTTTCAGGATACTCTTAGGAGGTTTTGACTCAGGCCTTAAAGTTTTAAACAACAATTTCGAACCGAGGCTGTTTCGTGTCAAAGGAAGAAGGAGACCACTAGTGACACAAATGCCAGCAGTGGCATGGGAATACTTCAATTCGGGAGATGCCTTTATTATTGATACCAAAGATGTAGTCTTTGTATGGATTGGCCGGACTTCAAATCCAATGGAAAGGCTTCAAGCTACAAAGGTCTTTCATGAATAATATCATTGCTATACCTAATTTGGTATTTCATCTAATATATGTTATTATATAAATTGGTCGCTGGAATTAACTCTAGAGACTAAAATAAAAATAATTAATAAATTTCATAATATTCATGAACTTGCTAGCATCAAACATTCAAATGTATTTCCTGCAAAATTTATTTTTTGTGATAGCACACATTATTACTTATACCCATAGAAATGCCCAATAATTTTTTGAGAAATATTTTATTATGATAACAATACTAATGTAGCACACTAAAATCATCAAATTTATGTTATTGCCTGTTGTGGGTGTGGTTTATGCAAATAATCCAACGAGATGTCTGCACAGCGGGCACAAACATTTTCATTTTGACACTAACATTTTAGTAGTTCTTTCTTAGGTCTTAGTCGGTAACAAGATTCAGTGGCTGTCTCATCGCTCTTCACTTGAAGATGACCATTATATTGCCAAAATAAAAAACGAAATAGGCAGAAATCTCATTTATTTATAAAAAAAAATGCAGTGTTTTATATCACAAAGAATTAAAATAATTGAACTGTATTCCATTAACTTGACACCATATAGTTTCAGTTACTCAAATCGAAGTGTATAAATGTACATTTTATAAGATTGTTTAAATATTCCAGACTTACAATGCTTTTCTAAAAAACTAATATGATGTCAATAATGGTATTCAAAATTTCATATAAGAGATTACTTGTATTGTGTTGATATTTATATAGTTCCCCTCAGGTGTGTACAGGTAGCGACTCAATTTCGAGATGAAAGAAATGCCCTTTCCATCGTTTTCGTTGATGACGGGAAAGAGATGGAACTTCCAAGCCCAGAGCAAACCCTCCTTGGTTTCTATCTTGACCTTAGACCACTAGCAAAAAGGTAATTTATTTTATGCCATTCTCATAACAATTTCTTTATCAAAATTTTAATTATTTTGCTTCCTCATTCATATTTTTATCAAACAGTAATCCTCGGATCTAGATTTAATTTGAAAAATAAAATGACATTATTCAGCCTTCGTTCTTAATTAATTTATGAAATCCCTCAAATAATTTGTCAGATTTCTCTTATTTTCATATAATTTATCAGACAATAATCACATATTATTGTTTATTTTAATTACTTTTTCTTTTGATAAATTCAACTTGTTTACTATTTTTAGGGTGATGCCAGAAGCTAATGGTATTGATGAAAATGTAGAGCAAGAAGTTCGCTCCCAGTTAAAATTATACAGGTGTTCTGATGCTGATGGAATTTACAAAGTAACAGAAGTTAAAAGTGGTTCATTTATTCAATCTGATTTGGATCCAAAAGTAAGTAATTATGATTGTGTATTGTACTGAGTTTTACAAATCTATTAAAATAATAAAATAAATAATGAAAATCTTACTGTTTAAAAAAAGGTCATCATTACAAATTATTAACAACACAAAATTATTAAATATTTTATTCTAAGGAATGAATTGAATTATGTCATAGTAACAACTCAAGGGTTATTAGGTTCTATAATATGTTTTTTTCTAATTTTAACTTTAACAAATACTCAAACGAAAATTTTGCATTTTATGCCATCCATTACTTTGAAGCATCTCTTTTTTTTTAAATGCAAAAAAAAACTGTAATTTTAATTATAGATATTAATTTGAATCAAATGCTAAAGGATTTAAATTAATATCTATAATTAAAATTACATTGTTTTTTGTCAAGAGCAAAATAGGTAATAATATCATAATAATAGAATAGAATATAAAACAAAAATACATTTTACAACTCATTTTTTGAGTTTTACAAACTCCCCTGTGAATAAAAGTAACATACAGATGACAAATTATTTCTGACAAAAAAAAAACTATTATTAGAATAATAATAAAATAAAAGATTGTTTAACTGCATTTAGTAAACAAAGTCATAGATGAATCAACATATAAGAAAAAAAAACAAAAAGGTAACATACTAGCTAAATATACAATAGTAAAAACCTAGGAAGATGCCAGCCAAAATTAGGAAGATATATATTTAAAATGCTTGAATATACGTCATAATTTCAAAATATACTATATCATACAAAACATTGCTAATTAAATGTCATATTTCAGTACTTGACATTCACAAATGGAAGGTCCCTTCTTCCTGGATAAATCTGATACAAAAATGAATTATTCACATTTTAAATTATTTTATTAGGACTCATACATCATTGACAATGGACCTTACCATATCTGGGTATGGATTGGTAGAAATGCTTCAGCCAAAGAACGAGTGGAAGCGATGAGAAATGCAAATGGTTTTCTGAAGAAGAAGAACTATCCTGTCACCTGTCGTGTCAGTAGGGTAGTAGATGGTGGAGAACCTGCAGAATTCACGGTATTATTTCCGAATTGGGAAATAAGAGAACCTGTACCAAATCCCAAAGGTATAAACCTTAAAAAAGTAATAATAATGATAAAGGATTACCAATAATATTATATTTTTTTTAATAGGTTCCAAAAATAAATTTTACATTTTGCTAATTTAAAACTGATTAAAGTCACAGTTAATGTTACTAAATTCCAGCTCCGGTGCCAAAGAGGCAATCAATAGGAATGCAAAATCTCAGCTCACTAGAAAATAATACTTCATTAGCTGCTAAAGAACAAATACTCGACAATGGGTCAGGCAGCTTAAAAGTTTGGAGAGTTTCCAAAAATAGTCTGCAAGAGGTGGAGAATAAGAGTACCCTATACTCTTCAGAGATATACTATATACTTTATACTTATCCATACAATGGATCAAATAAAGAAATTTTATATCACTGGATGGTAATTATTTGAACTTCTGAAATATATTACAATAATTTGTATAAATAGAAAATAAATACACAAAATATACTTATATTTTTCTAAAAATAATACAAAATATTCATCAATGCTCCTCCCTCAGTTCAAATCATCTTATATTTTTCTTTTAAATATTAAACACAAACAAAAATACAATATTTCATAAGCAATACATTACAATTTTCTCTACTAAAAACAAGTAAGGGTTTTAATGTAAATCTATAATCTTTGAAAATGCCTTTAACTAATTGATATTTACTAATTAATGTTTGAAACTTACGTACAACCCTTTTCATCTCTATGCACTTCTCCTGAAGACTGAAAACTGGAAGCTCCTTAGACAATCTTTATTCTTTCCCAGGTTCTTCTTTTTTTTCTGCAACAGAAAAGGTATTTTCAATCTCTACCTGCTGGTCATCATAAAACTTTGGTACATCACCCTACCACACCCCATTTTCTTTCCTTTTCGGGCCCAAACTTAACGTGACATTTTTACAAGTTTGGATCCAAATAAAATCAAATTAACTTATTTATATACAATAATTATTGACCATGAAAATAGCATTGCAATATATTACAAATATTTCCTAACTAAATATATATTTTATATTTAAAATTAGGGGTCAGGATCAAAGGAAAATACACAGACGCAATTGACTCTGTCCCAAGAAGATCCGGTAGCAAAAGCTACTGTAAAGGCTAGAATATTACAATGTAACCAACCACCACACTTTTTAGCAGCATTTAAAGGGAAATTGGTAATAATGGATGGAGAATACAAAGAAAACTTGCCTAAAACTTATTTACTACAATTGAAAGGCAATCAAATATTTAATGCTTATGGACAACAGGTATGAAATATATTAAATATCCAAAGCCGTTATCATAATTTCTTCACTTAATAATATAAAAGGACAAAGTGTCTGCTCACAGTATTTTATTTTAAATACAAGCCGTTTGCACAATCAGATTATCATCATTTGGTGGCAGAGGAGCACTGTCAAAGGCCTTGAGTTAGCTACTTGATATGTTTTTTATTTGAGTGTAGTAAAATGCTTTTATATTAAATTATAATTTTTATCGAAGCCATTTACCAGGCATGAGAGTTGGCAGATTAAACAATTTTCAAAAATTCAATAATTCATGTATTTTAATGGAAGCCAAGCATGACAGAAGAAGTAATGCGCCAGGCTCCCAAGTTGGCAGTGTACATTCTAATCTGCCATTTTATTTGAGGTGATTTTATTTCACAACAAAATCACCTTCCAGTACCATGGATGTTAGAAAAGGGTGGCAATGTGTACATAGCGTGTCCACTAATAGGTGCCCAAATAAGAAATGGACCACACTACCAACCCTTGAAAACCCCATTAAGCAGCCTGCTGTATAATCTAATAAATTTTAGGATACAGTAGGTACAATTTAACTAAAATATTTTACTGTGTTATAATACTAAATTCAAAAATGAAGACAATATATGGATGAATAATACAAAAGTTTATCAAGAAAAACTCATTTGCCTACAACTGCTGTAGGTCTTTTGTTAGTAAATAAAAAACCTTATATTGTATTGTTTCAACCTTATAGATGGTTAGATAGATCTTTTATTTAAATAAAAATAATCTCTTAAATTTCATAATTGTTTCAATCATTAATTTGATTTTTTAAACCATTTAATCCTGACTTCACAAAATAGCAGTCTAAATAATAAGTAGACATCTGTTGAATAATAATAATAATAATAATAATAATAATAGTAGGTAATTTTATAAAAATAGCCTAAAATTTATATGTTTCAAAAATTAATAATTTGTTTTACCTAATAGATCCATAATTTTACAGAAACCACTTAAAAGAATATCTCTTAATTCAAACCATGTTTTTCTGCTGAAATCAGAAACTGAATCCTTTTTGTGGTGTGGGAAGAGTTCTACAGGCGATGAAAGAGAGATAGCCAAAAGCTTATCACAAACATTAGTAAAAGAGTTTGCAGTTCTGTTTGAAGGTAAAATTTTAACACATTCTATTATTACAAATGTAATGAGGATAACAACTTACATTTTAATTGCTAATTTGTTTTGTTTCTTAGGGCAAGAAAAACAAGATTTCTGGAAATATTTACCAGGAGATGAAATCTATAACTGTTCTAGGCCTGACAAAGTAATCAACACAGTTCCTACCATGCGGCTTTTCTATTGTACAAGATCAAAAGGCAATTTGAAAGGTACTATCCATTATTACATCTGTCTAATAAAATAAGACAATTGTCTTAACAGTAATTTATGAGTATTGCTATATTATTTATTTTACTTATTAGTTTTAGCCAAAGCTGTTTGGGTAGTCTTTAAATTGATTAATAACTTTGGTAACTTTCTGATTAGTTTCTAATTGTATTTCTAGTGGAGGAAATTATGGATTTCACCCAGAGTGATCTAGGCCAAGAAGATATTTTCATTCTTGACGCTTTTCACACTCTAATCATGTGGCTTGGAAGAAGTGCGAATAGAGAAGACAAAAATAAAGCTTTTGATGTAGCACTAGAATACTTAAAATTGGGTAATCTGATTTTTTTATATTTATTTATACTTATTGAATTTTATATTTTTTTCAATACTATTATTTACTATGTATGTATAAACAAGCACTTCAAAGAAAAAGATATATATAAAGAAGTAAGTTTAAAATGTTTTTATGTCTCGTTTATGTTGAGAAATTTACTAAAGCATAGATGGGGTAAATCATTTTTTGGGAAAAGGGAATTCACCAACTGAAATAGGAAGTTTTCGTTCTAGAGTTTGACCTTGATTAACTCAAAACATTGCATAAATAATTTTTTTTTAAAAAGTCGAAATGGAAAAAATGTTGATTTTTTTTTAATTCAAAAAAATAATCTCATAAATTTTCAAAATTCATTCCTTTTTTCCCCTCTATTTTTTTTATCTAAAAATTTGTCGGACTGACATATCCCTAGTGTGGTAAACCAGGGGTCCACAGATTACCAGAAATAACAAGTGAAAGTAACTACTACCTGAGTGCCGATTCAACAAAATTTTGAATCGGAATTCATTGAAAACAGGCCTAACAGGTCACCCACCAGGAACTCGGTGAGTTAGGTGCCTTATGGACTGCCTCCCTAATATATTACATTATTAAGTATCAGCTAATTTTTTTTCTCATAAAATTACTTCATAAAACATAATAAATAAATTATTATTAAAAAAAATATAATTTTTTTTTATAAAGTAATTCTATTAAAAAAAAATTTCCCCTGAGGAGTTTCTTGACTTTGACAATGACTTAAGTCTGATGGACAAAGACATAATATAGATTTGTAATCAAAATAATAATTTATTATCTGAGAATTACTTTATGATGCTAATATTTTATTATTGTTGTATTTCCAGAACCTTCAAGAAGAGAACTAAACATACCAATTATACTAGTAAAACAAGGCTATGAACCACCAATTTTTACTGGATTTTTTCATGAATGGGATCCTCAAATGTGGGCGGTAAATTAAATTATGTATAACCTAACCCTTAACCACCAACAAGTTAGCTTTAGCTAGGCATTCATAATATTACATCTCTTATTATTCACATAATATTTCAAGGTTGCAAAGATTTATTGACAGCACTAAATACTTGAAAATGGGCTTTCTAGTCAGTTTTAAAACAATTTCAATCAATACCAATAATTAATTTAAATAAGGAATGGGCACATAAAACCATTTTATTTTTTTAAAAAGTTACATTTACATGATGATGATTTGATATTTAAGAACAAAAAATAATAAATGTTTTATTCAAAAGGATGAATTTATGTACTGCTCAGGAGTTTTTAGTTATGCTGTTTTGTCATTAAATACTCAAAATTATGTTATTAAGCTACAATAACAATTTTTAGGAAACTCCATAGTTTACTGTCATATGAAATATTTATTCTTGAACCAATTGCTTCTCATAATCCTTTTCACTGTAACTGTAGTCTGGTCACATCATAACATGAAAAATACTGAACATTACGTTGAAACATACACTCTTATGTCGGGTTCCCACAGGACATGAATCACAAAAGTGAGTATTATTGATACACCTAATACAGATTAAGAAAATTAATTTTGATTTTACAATTCACGTGAAATGCCAAAACGTGTGAATGGTTCAATTTTAATGTAATTAATTTCCTTAATCCGTATTAAGTGAATCAATAATACTCACTTTTGTGATTCATACCTCGTGGGAACCAGGCATTATGGTGACATTCATTCTCCCACTCATTATTTTTTTGTGATTTTTAACAACTTGAATATTTGTGTCTTATGTGCAATAAATGTTTCTTCCAAATTGATTTTCTGACCTATTTAAAAATAGAGGCTCTCCCTCCGCTGCTCGACAATTATTCCTTAATTCTTTTACTGGATTTCATTTGTAGTCGTAAGGTAAACTTTGTTTGAGCAATAATTCAGGTCACCGCTATAGTTCAATAAAAATATAAATAGTTTTATTATGACATTTTAGAAAGAACAGAAGTTTGAGGAGCTTAGAGAAGAGATAGACAGGCAAAAGCCACTGCTACAAGTAGATCTAATTGTAACTGATAACGTTCCCAACTTTTACGAATGCGATAAATATCCTATGAATGTACTTCTAGAAAGAGATACAGAAAAGCTTCCTTCTGGAATAGATGTTCAGCATAAAGAGGTATATACAACATCTTATAGTTAGTATTTATGTTGATATTATCTATTTCTGAAAAAAAAAAATTCTTAATCTATTATAACTTTTTTTTTTTAGCTTTATCTTTCATCAGAAGAATTTTTTGATGTTTTTTCAATGAAATACTCTGAGTACTCTACTATGCCTAAGTGGAAGCAAGAATGTTTAAAGAAGAATGTTGGCCTTTTCTAAATGCGTGTAAAAGTTCATGTTTTATACCAGAAAAATTACTACATTTTTCCAATGTATTCTCATTAGCGCATCACCTTGGTATTGTTCAGTGTACTTTCACCGAGTATTGCCATTGCCAGATTTAATTTGTAGTCTGAAAACTATTTGTTTATTTAGTTTGCAAAATTTAATGAAAAACATCTTTTATGATAAAATTGATCAGAAGCTTTTTAACAAGAACTTGAATGTTTTCAGATTTTACTAAATTTATGGGCTTTTACTAATAACACCATCACTGATAACAAATTCAAGAATTTAAAGCCTATGTTGTATTAAAAATATATGTTTGAGAGTTTAAATGCATAATTAATAGTTTTTTCTTAAAATTTATACCAATTATTATCATACTAGTACTGACAGGATGCTAAATAAATGAAAGTTACCTGCATTGATTACAATATAACTTGTTAATAATGAAAGAAAACTTTTACAACATATTTAAATCTATCATAATATTTTTAATTACATTATATTTTAAAATATTTGGTAAAATATATTTATTTGTAAATATTTTTATTTGGATTGAGCATTGTATGTTGTTTTAGTTTATTTATATATAAGTATGTATTACTAGTTTAAATGACAAAATTATTAGTGATTATATTTAAAAGAAACAAAGATGTTTTTCATAAATTTAGAAAACAGTATCAAATTAAGTATCTTTCTAGTTTTACTAAATTATATGTATAGTGTAAGATAAATAAAAATTAAATGTTTATTAAGAGATAATTCTCCTTGTGCTTAAAACATTTTACCATTTTTTTCAACTAAAAGTGTCTGACAATTTATCAACCACCGTTTTTGCCTTCCTTAAAAATATGAAAGGATCATTGATCCTTATGGCACAGAAAAGTAGGGAAAAAAATGTGAAATTACTATATATGCAAAAGCTATAAATTAATAGGTACTATATTAAACCATACTGTAGCTAAGCCATAATAAAATTATTGTAGAATAATGCTGCCACGATAAATATTAAATAGTTCCTAAAGTTTTCTTTCTTTTTTTTTTTCCAAATAACCTATTTACACAATAAAATAATGAAATAGCCTAATGTAAATTGAAGTATAATTCCAATTGAGATTAGGGTTCAGAGTTGTAAATTAAATAAGATTAGAAAACAGATTATCAAAGGATAATTCTAATTTGGAACCCAGGACGAATGAGAAGAAAAACAGAACAACCTATAATATTGTAAGCGGCCATGGTAGAGCTGAGCAAAATTTATTTCAAAACAATAATTGAAAAATAAATCATCAATGCATAACTGACAAAAATACTTCGTTAAGGATATCTAGCAAACATATCCCTGTTTAAAATGTACACAATTAGTTTCAATGTTGTAAACAAGTATATTTCTAGTCTTTAAAACTATTTTAAGTTTTAATTTAAAAGGTCGCTGAGATCTTTAATTTGATACCCTACTCAATATGGTTAATCTTTAGTTAACTCGCAATGACAGGAACTGTGTGGAAAACATTCAACATAAAAAGTCGGTTCTGTTTCTTTTAACCAATCCCTTTATCATTTATATTAAATGCCTGGTTGACCACTTTACATTTTGAATAAATAAGGACAGTCTAACTCATTTGCCAACAAATTTTTATCAACATACACCAAAATTTTAATTAATGAACAGAATTATTGTTGTTCACTAAAGTTCTAACTCATATTACATCACTCTTAATTAATTAATCCGGTCACTGAGATCTTTAATTTGATACCCTACTCAATATGCTAGAAAAATATTGATTTCCTTATTAACAATTAATAATATTTTGAGTTTAAAATATTGTTCGTCACCATGATTCATCAAATGGAATCCTCTTGTAAAATTTAACGTTTATAGGATGAACAAGAGACAGGACACAAGAGCAGTCACACGCAGGAGGAAAAAAAAGGTTTCTGAATGAGAAATTTTTATTGTGGAATTGGTTCTAATATTATTTATAATAATGAATAATTAAGAAAGTAAGATTGCCTGTATTTTTTTCTTTGACTGATAATTATTAATAATTATGAAGGTTTCTGGTTATGAAAATAACAACAAAACCTTAATAGGTGAAAAAAAAAATGGAACATTATGTACCTGCTTCAGTATACTGAAGATATTAATATTCAGCTCTGCCCCAAAAACCAGCTTGAGTTTCTGTAATCCAAGGAAGGGAAATATTTTAATTGTGCAGTACAACCCAGTAATCAGCACCCCTGCAATTTTATAGTATCACATCAGACAATATAAGTTGGAAAAAAACTGAATGTTAAAAAGTACCATTCTAAGAAGACTTAGGTTTGAATTTGAATATCACAGTGGATTCTGGCTTTTCAACTCGGTAATTAGCTAACCTGTATATGTAATCCATGGATAAATCTGAGTTGTTAACTTAAAAATTTGATCTCACCAGAAACCAATTTCTGAATGTTGCTTCATATGAAGAAGAAATACAATAGTTTGAAAAAATCATCACAAGTATCACATCAAGGGTTTAGGGGAATAGAGGGAACTAGGGGCCAATACTTGGAGTACATCATTTTCACTTCTCTATGGATATAAACCATCCATCGCCGAGTTCTATAGACTTTATAGCAAACTTATAAGAAACCCAGATTCTTCATTCGTAAACTATAATGAATATATAACATTCAAACATATATATGTTTTGTTTCACTTCTGTAAATGGGTGTTGCAATCAGTCTGTTGGTATCTCTGAAAAAGCTCAACATTTTTTTTTAACAAAAAATTATTAGCAATCACTGTTAACATTTAAAAAAAGCAACATTTCTACTTCTTTAGAAGTCATACGCGTCCTTAAGTTATGACTTAAATTGTCTGCTTTTGATAAAAGTTTTCCATATGAGACAGACGTGGCCATCAGATTGCATTTTTCCTATATATTTCCGCCAAGTTGGGATAAATGTACTGGTGGCGTTTCCACCAACTTAATGGACACCCATTTTTTCCCTCATCAGTTAGCCTAGGCAAAATGTGATCAGCAAAATAAGATTCAATTTCATTATCTACCTTCAATAATGATACTTGTGAAACACTGTTGGCTACTAGTTTGTTGAAAAAAGACCAAACACTTAAGTTCCCTGAGAGAGATGTCGCTTGTGAAGCTGATGATTCGGGAAAATGTTTCGAATTGTAACTGCTAGATTTTTCTCGCTCAATTAGGGCCACCACTGTCTAGGAAAATATATTCTTTATACCTCGTGTCCAATAATGTACACAAAGCTAATGTCATGTTTAGTTCAATAAACTTAAACTTTTCTTCAAGACCACATACTAAAGATAAAATAAAGCTTTTGGCTTCTTCTGAATACTCTGCATTATCTTGTAGCCTTTTGAATGTTTCCATCAAACAGATAGTAACGACAATAACTAAACTACCCGTCATGTACTTCTGCCCACATATAGAGTTTGTCATTTCTTCGAAAGGACTTAATACATCACAAAGTTGTCGTAAGATTTTTCATTCTGCACCAGTTAGCACTGGCAATTTTTTTGATTGATAATGTTGTAAAAGAATTCTTGACAGCTTCTTCTAATGCAACGAATTTGCGCAACATATGATATGTTGAATTCCACTGAGCTCCACCATCCTGAGTAAGGGTCTTTGGTGGAGATGACCCAGATTTTACTTGACATTTCTCAAGGATTTCTCTGGCAGAACTACACTCATTGAAATGAGCAACTATTTTTTTCACTTTATCAAGCTTACACTTTATTCTCTGAAACGAGTTTTGAATAATTAAATTTAACGAGTGGGCATAACATTCATATTGTTTCCAATCCAAGTTTTTACATTCACTAGCAATGTTGATGGTGTTGTCCAAAACAGCAAAATTAACCTAAAATACACAATACTATTAAAGTACATATAAATGAATAAAAAAAATTAAAAGATTTTTTTAAGTTTTAATTTACCTTCTCTTGCAATTTCCATTCTGTTACCACATTCATAATTTCTGATAATAGGTTCTCTGCCACAAGACTGTCAGTGAAATTTGAACATTTTAATAAAATGGACCTGAAGTTAAACCCTTCAGTGATATACTGGGCAGAAATTGTAATATAACTTTCAGACAAAGAGGAGGTCCAACAGCTAGTGGAAAGGGAAATACTTTTGGCTTCTCTTAATACCATTTTTTTTTTTATGGATTCCAGACTTTCATGATATAAAGGTAACATAACCGAAGAAATATTTTTTCTTTCAGGAAGGACGTAGCCAGGAATCCACTTGGTTAGTTTTTTGAATCCAACATCTTCAACAATGCTGAAGGGCTGGAAATCTTTAATAAATAGATCAAGCAAATCTCGGTCTACTTTCTTTTTTTGGTCTAGTCTTAATTTTTTTACTATGATTGTACCTATTACTTTTTGCTGTTTGGATAGTGTTTCAGCTGTAGATAAAGAAGAACTTTTTACAGATAATGGAGAAGAGGTTGCTAATGGAGGAGAAACAAATGTTATTTTGGAAGAGGGAATTGGTAATGTAGAAGCAGTTGGAAATGCAGATGAAGAAAAGGTTGGTATTACACCAGAAGTTGAAGGAGCACTATTGGATGATTTAGATCCATTTTTAATTTCTTTCTGATTATTTTTATAATGCAGAGATTGAGCGATAGTATACTCAGAAGCATGTTTTCGTCTTAGATGACTACTTAGGTTTGAAACAGTTGTTTTATATGAAAAGTTTTTTCTGCATAAACTACACTGGGCCAAACCTTTATCTATTTTATTAAAAAAATTCCAAATGTCACTTCGCTGGTAGTTAGCCATTTTTTTTTGCAAGAATGCCAGTATAAAAATAAATGGAATGAAAACTAACAAAATTGTAATATTTCACAGTAGCAACTATCTAACAAAGCAGTTAGATGAAGAACCAAAAGAGAAATAATCACTAGTCACTAAATTACTGATAGGTATAAACAAACAAAGGTGACAGAAAACCATCATAGCGGTAGTGCATCCTTCGATAACCTACAAATATTTATTAATAAGAATAATAGTAATATCAGCGCAATGATATGTATATCAGCCTGACAGCTTAATACAGGCTGGGCCTACACCACAAAGTGGTTCCAACTGGAGATTAAGGTCCTGCTTAGAGTAGTCATCCAAAAAACTAAATACTACGCGCTGTAATCTCCATAAATAACTGAGTTTTTTTTTGTACTTAATTCATTAATTTACAACTGTGACAAGACACGCAACCAACTAATGTTCTGTAAATATGATTTGACATGAAGGCAGAGGACATCCAGTGATGCCTTTCCTATATTTTTAAAGCTAAGTTTGAAGATATTTTATTTTTACTAATTTAGAAGATCTCTATTCAAACATCTCCTCAGTCGTCGTTGAATTCACCATCTAAGTAAGGTGTCCATGGTTTGGGTGTCCATATCAGTGCAGTTTGTCATGAAAGTTTCTGAATAATGTTCTAATGCAGTCGTGACGTGAACGTAAAGAATTTTGAGGTCAGTATGAAGAGTTTGATTTCAAATGTAAAACGGTCCGCCTGTGATTATTTGAGCTTTAGATGAGAATATGTGTTCCACGATAGACAGAGTTATAAAGAAAGAACTACACAAAAGCTTTTCGTGGCAAACGATTAAGTAGTTCCGATGTAATCAATTCATATTTATGTGATTTCCCTTTCGGCAGCATTCGCAATGGCCATGGCACGGTCTTCTGTCGTAGGAGTTTTCGTGTTTCTCTCCATAGACTACCATATTCGGCATTAATTGTAACGATAAATGATTGTCAACTCTTTGATATCTATTTTAGTGTGTTTTTTAGGTTATTATAGATCCGTTTATCAGTCAACAGTCTTGTCCTGTGTCATATTTTTCTTGCCTTTCGTTTGTCCGTTATCAGTAGTATATAAGAATATATTATCGTATATGTTATTTTATCGTATATAAGAAGGGTTTTGGGTAGTAAATGTACGCTCTTAACTGGGAAAGGAATCTGAGATGTAAAGGCTGCCTGTTGATGATTATTTGATTGGTGGAGTCCACTGCTTCTAATTTGTTTGGTGTCTTTAGAGTCATAAGGACTACCAATCTCTCATTTAAAAAATCGGCGAAATGTTTCCAATCCATCTGTCCCTTTATTAGTGCACACTTCTGGTCAGTTGTTTGAAGTTCTTGGTTTATTGTTAAATAACCGGTATATGATAAATTATATAACATATAATTTAATAATAATTATTAACATATATATGTTAAAAGACCGGTATATGATCTGAGGAATTATCATGATTCTGACGATGAACTTCATGAGAATGTAGCTAGTAGGGTTTAACCTCTACTAAAAAAAGGGATCCATAATAGCTGGTTGTTTTCTGTGAGATGATGACCAGTACGATGGAAAATTAGGTGAAATAATTAAATTTTAGTTTGAGAACCACATTTTGAAATATCCTGCTTTGGAGGAGCACAGCCTACGGCCTCGTTGAATGCCCCAAAAAAATTTGGGGCCTAAAGAAGTGAAATAGTCAGTGAGGAAGTCAGGAGTGATAGTTTGTCCTGAGGGCAATAGGCTGAAGGAAGTGTAATCTGGCTGTTTTTTAAGTTCAAGTCGAATGTTTGATGCTTTATTTGTACAGTGAAATAAGGTGGTAGGGGGTAATGTTTCAATGTAGAACAGAATGCAGGATTCGTTGGATTGTTTGATGTTCGATGGTTGGATGACTGGCTATCTCCCATAATTCTATTTCGTTAGTTCAAATTGGCTATAACAACTGTTTGTATATGTGAAGTTTGTTTTCTAGTGAAGAGGTTAGAGTTACTGTTACGTAGTCTGTATAACTGTCCAAACCGTATGTTCAATTCTTGTATTTTAGGTTTTGTGTGAGGGCTCCAAGTCAGTCTTTTGTCTAGACGAAACCTAGGTATATAACAGTAGGTTAACAGGAAGCTGTATTAAAGTGGGGATCCTCGACGGTGAGAAAAGTAGAGTTCACACCATATGTCTTCATTGACCTTGATGCACCATTAGCTGCACCAGTTCACTATGTTTGTGGGAGTGATTTTGAAGATTGCTGGGTGCCATTGAGACGAAAGTATTGCTGTGTCGTCAGCAAAAGTTGCTTGGAAGGTGCTAGGGCTCACTGGAATGTCAATAGTGTAAATGGTATGTAGGATAAGACCGAGGACACTGCCTTGAGGAAATCTTGATATCGTTTCATGAAAGGAAATCATTTCGATTTGATTGGAAAGGGAATGATGTATATTGATAGCAGTACTAGCACGTGATGTTCCATCTTTTGGTGTTTGGTTAACCTGCTACTGTGGGATCTATTAGCAGTCACTACAATATAGTTCCAGTGAATTTGTATTATATATTGTGTCCAGTGTAGTTTAGATTATATGGGTTTTAATGGGTAAAGGTAGTTTGTAAGGTAAAATTTGCGTTAATGTTTGAATGTAAACAGTCCAGTGTCAGAAATCCAGC
The DNA here is from genome assembly GCA_930367205.1 of Acanthosoma haemorrhoidale. Taxonomy (NCBI): domain Eukaryota; kingdom Metazoa; phylum Arthropoda; class Insecta; order Hemiptera; family Acanthosomatidae; genus Acanthosoma; species Acanthosoma haemorrhoidale. The sequence continues at coordinate 151,196,004 of OV884011.1, read as the reverse complement.
CTGAAATTTTTATAATGTTAAAGAAATATTTCGAAAGTATAAATTAAATTAAATTATCCACAAGTGGGTTTTCATTAATTATTAAAAAACCTAGTATTAGTAATTGTATGAAACGAGGACGTAACAAATGGGTGACCATGTGGGCACAGCATTTTACAATAGGTGCAAACACGGGGCCACCTGTTCATTTTAATTATATTAACTTTAAAACTCTAAGAGAGTTAATAAATTAAATTCAAATTGCTTGATTGCATGTCAAGTTAAAATTTATTATTGTCCATTTTTAAAAACCTTGATAATATTTATATAAAACACCTGTGGCCGAGGTCTCGAATTCCCATGTACATTGCCAATGTGGTGTGCTAACGAAACTGTTGAAATGTGCGTGGTAATAAAAATTATTCGATAAAACAGATAAATCAATCAAGAATGAGTAATTAAGAAGATCATGGAAACACTTAATTGTGTTACATTGGCCACTTCACTAAACATTTTTAGTTAAAAGCTTGATTGAGATTTAGGATTACTCAATGAGTATCGTTGGTGAAGTATTTATTTTATTTGCATGTTCAAGTATTCAATCTAAATGGAATACTGGAATAATATTTAAAAAATATTTAAATTAGAAAAATAACTTTTTAGTAAAAGTATAATTCAAAGGTCGCTGTTTTGAAGGGGAGTATGTCAAAGATAAAATATATTGACAAGTTACAGGACCTACGCCACAACTGAAATCTCTGAAATTTAGGTTTATTGTTTTCCCGGTAGATGCCATTCTGCTTATTCTTCTTGTGGCCGGTAGTGGTCGTTCTGCCGACTTCACTACTATCCGTTAGGTAGCATTGCTGTCGGAACCATTTGAATTTTTTTTCAATCCGTTCCGAGCCTGGAACCAATGCTTAGGAACGGCTCCGCCCGGAACGTAGTAAGCATACCCCCACCACGTATCAGTAGACATTTTGAACTTCGCTTGTGTTATTCTAATGTTTGAAACACCAACCAAGCTAGTTGTGAAAGGATATCGTTAGTCAGTTGTTTGGAATTATGGACTTTAAATAATTTCACTTCTGTTGCATCTATTATTACTTCAATTCTGATAAGAATTTGCTGATCATTTCTATGATTCATCAACTCAAAACGATGTCGGGATCGGGGAGCTCGCCTTTGAAAAAGGGTATTCCTAAACTTGTACCTGAACCTGCATGCCTCCACAAAACCAGGAGTTGCCATCAGCCAGTGTTAGAAAAGTATGATTATTGCTTAAAGCATATTTTGGAAGATAAGAACGCACCCTATAAACAATGTGGTTATGTCTACCCCACCAACAATAAAAGATGTTTAATTCCAGCTCCAAAAGGCGAAAAAAACAATATTGGGTTAGTATGGATCACTGCCATTTAGATCTAATTTTATAAGTGAATATTAATTATTTAATAATATTACATTTAAATAAGTGTGATATTTAAATAAATGCTGAAGAAAGATTAGTTTTTGGTGCTCTGTTTCTGATGTAGCTGTGATGTTACAAAGCTACTAAATCTTGTGAAATTGTATAAAATATTCACTTACTAGAGTGTATCATATATTGATCTGCACCAATTTGATGAAATTAAGCACCTATCAAAATTATTGAACCTTATTATTTTTTAACGGATTTTTCTTAGTAAATCATATCATAAAACTATTAGTTATGTATCTTAGCCAAGTATAGCTTAAGATTATATTGAGTGACAGAATATCAACATGGTCTTGATGTCAAGGTTTGGTTACAAATCCTTATCCGATTTGTTTGTTGCACTAGACAGGAGTCCTTAAGGGTTCAAAAAGTTATTAAATATAGTCTGAACATATCATGAAAATTATAATTTTTCACTATAACATGATTTGAAGATTAAATAAAGTTAAAATTTACTATATTGGGAAGCAAATATAAACTTTATATTATCAATTTCAGCTGTGGAATAAATCTTACTTTTATTAATAATTACCTGTCAAAAGGAAAATATACTTGCAGGATTAGGAATTCATATTGGGAAGATCATATATTTGCGCATGCTAGGTTGGTAGAGCCCCCAACTGGATATTGGGGAGTTGGCGGGTTCAAGATCTGATCCTGCCAGTTTATTTTTCTCTGGATGGTATTTGTTAATAAATTACAGGTACAATTTGGGGACTGATATGTCTCAATGTGGTGGTTAGGGCTCAGGCTAACTAAAATAGAATTAAAACTTTTTTCAATTCTTATTTTAAGCTTTATCCATTGCCATACATCTATTATTTTTGTTATCATTCGATCAAATAAACACTTCATTAAGGGTTTATGTTAAGGTATCTATTCATTTTAAAAACTGCTTAGGTGTGTTATTTTTTAATTAAAACTTTTTCCTGCTAGATTTGGAAATAATAGATACCAAAACTTTTTATTTAAGCTTGAAAAATGTACAAGTTTTATTGTAAACAAACCTGAAATTTATATTGAACCTAAGTACATATACGTAAATAAAGTATACAGATAGAAAGTGCAGTGACTTTAACTTCAAATAAGGTATCTAAGGGTATTGAAAATGAAATAAATAGATTTATAGATGATTTTGGCATTGTGCTTAAAATTAACTTTTGATATTTTTTCTGTTGACTCTTCAATTATTAGTGGCATTATTTTATTATAACTTCTGTATGAACTTATTCTTTATTTCATCATGTGTTTAGGTATTGTGCACTCCATACATGGAAAACCCAAATTAAAAGCCAAAGGTCTTCTTCTAAACATGTTCCTCCAACAACGCCAGAATGCCTGCTTTCGGGATTATCTCATTACGTCAGACCTGTGCGAAATGTCAAATCTGATGGCGAAGAGGTAAAAAGTTCTTCTCGAGTCAGAGCTATCGATCCTTTTGGTATGAATTGTATTTATATCATTGATAATTATTGATAAATTGTATTTTATTAATATTTATTATTGCAGTTGAAACAGATGTTAATAAGGCTCTTCAGGCAAAGACAAATGTATTGGAATGTGACAGTGAATCAGATAGTGACATAGAACCTGCAACATTGGACAACATTTGGAAGGGTACAAATGAAGATTCATCTGATGCAGAGAGTGTTGATAGCCAAGCGGATGATCCACTCAAGTAAGATTGTTAATTTTTCCATCTAACATATAATTTTAAGGGTAGCAATGAGGTAGGTTCTCTAAACTTTATAGAATCCTTGAACACCATCAGAATTACTTTTTTTTATTTTTAAACCAGTGCCCAAGATGCATAAGCAATCATTTCATAAAAAAAAAAATCAATCTAGGACTCTAGGTGCAATTAGGACTCGTGGATTCTTTTTGGATAGAATGTAGAAATCGCTACACTTGTATTTTCTCCAGAATTCAAGTTTCTTAGATTTATCTCGAGCAGTTATAGTGTCATAACGTCTAGTGGCCTTTTTATGAGACCTATCCATCTCAGATTTTATTCTTATTGTAATACCGTTTTCTATTTCCAATTATAATGATATTTAATTACATCCAAAGTTATATGATAGTGCCAGGATTTCCTGGTTTCTGGTCTACCATTATTCCATTGTGCTATCCAATATCAAACAACAGCTTTGAACAGTTACTCATTTTTTTTTTCCTGTTCTTTCCAGATTTCCAAGGTTTTTTACCTTCAAATATACAATATGTATAATGTTTAAGCTGCTTATTAAGAAATATTTCCTTATGGCAGTGTAAATATTTCATCGAAAAAATCATACTAACAAATTCATCACAGGATTAAGAATCAAAATGGCCTGTGTAACTATCGTTCTTAATCGAATACAATTATCAAATGACAACATGATAAATTTTCATGTGTGAAAACGCCACTTATCTTTCTCAATATAGCTTGAATACTGAAACCCGTCCTGCACAGTGCTTTTCTGGTATCTATACTAATTTATTTGTTAAAATAGATCACTTTTTGGTGTTTTACAGTTTTTATGTATATGTTTGCAGACATGCTGGATATTATACTTCTGAAGAGGCTGTGAACATAGCTAGAGGTAAACTTATGAGACTCCAGGTGTTATACCAAAAACAATTTGAAAGATTATCGTATTTACTAAAGGAAAAAAGGAGACATTATCTACACTCGTTGAGGAAAGAAAAAGAAACACTTTGTTAGTTGTGCTCCTATTAGTTATTCTTAATAATATTCTTTATTTTTTTTAAATGTTATAACAATTTATTATATGTTCTAGCATCAATTTATGACCAAGCTAAAACTTCTGCTAAGGAACAGAAATTGTATGAGAAGCTTAAGTCTTTGAACCGATATCATAAGCGCTCAAATGCTGAATCATTGGCTTATATTGCCAGTATTGAGAAACGTGCTCGTGTAAGGGTTTTTAAGTTTTCTTGATATTTGTGTTATTTAAATTTTATTTTTTATCTTGTGTGGTGACATTTAATGTATTGTTTATATGCTATCAGCTTCTAGCAATGTATTAGAAGTCAAACTAATATGTAATGTTGGTCAACGAAGATGTAAGTGTGTCTTCACATATTAAGATACAAACACTAAAATGGTTTGTACATTAGCTGTAATAATATAGAAAAGAGGCTTTTCCCGATATAACCCTAAAGGATTGAATTTGATTGTGTTTTTTTGGCAAAATCCCTCAGGTCATCAACAACCATGTTTATATATATTATTCAAATATTTATTATTTATATATATTTTAATTATATATTTTTTCATATAATTTAAAACTTTATATTTAACTTTTACTTTATCTCAAGGTTCTGTTATTAAAATTAGGAAACTTCTGGCAAAAGGAATAATGATTTTATTTACACACATTGAATATATAAAATTGATATACAAATTAACTACGTACGTAATAAAAGAATCCTATTAAATCTAAATTTACGTATTTATACTGGCCAGTGTTTCTCTGTGTTGCTATCTTCGGTGGTCACCTTCTATTTCGTGATTCGGATTAGCGTCTTCTAAGTTGCAGCGCGTGGTTCCATACGTCTCGTGGCCGGATGCAAGTCTGGGGCCGCTTCTCTCTGATGCACCATGAGGCCTTAGCATGGGTTGCTACCTGGGCTTGCGTGCCTCCTGTGCCGGCTCCTGATGAAGAGTGTCCTGCGTGCTTCTCGGTGTTCATATATATGTGTATCTCTCCGCTGCCTTACTGATCTTTCAACTGGTTATTTAATGCCAGTTGTTTAGGATATTTATACTTTGCTTAATTTTGAAGTTTATAAAATGAAATATTTATATTAAATTATTGATATTATTTTTATTAAAAATATTAATAGTTAATATAACGACAATATAAACGTTCATACTTTCATAGGCATGAACCACGGATCGTTATTACGTTCTTCAACGCTCGCTAATTCCTAGTTTATTTCAAAGACACAATCAAAAATCATAACAATATAAACTCATTTGGGGAGCTCACTGATGTGAGCCTCAGAAACTACAAGGACAATAGCGGAGCTCAGGAGGTGCCTCGTGTTATGGCGTTGTACCAAATTTTTTGCCAGGAATAAACAGAAGTTCCCCTCTTCTTGGCCTGGAAAACACCCGTCTATGTTTCCATATTTTAATAATAAAAACCTGAGGTGTCAGCTAGAGAGGAGGAACTGGCTCACGGCACGGCTGAAGCCCACTAGGAGGTGCGGGTTCAGCCAGGTTGGTACCTGCACCCTCAACAGCAGGAGCTATTTGAACATTGTAGTTAGTGTTACTCTCATATTATTGTATCTCATATTACTTACTGAGTTTCTTCAAACATAAAATGTCCCTATTAAAGTTGAAAATATGATGTTAATGACATTGGTTATAGTTAAAATATAAAACATTAATTACATTTTGTTAATCAGGGGATCAAAATCTTTAATTTAATACTGTATCTTACTTAAACTGATGAGAAAATAACTTGTTAGTATCACCAATTAATTACATATGGGTTTCTGTTTATTAAAAAACAAATAAATAAATTCCCCCCCCAAAAATTCCTTCATTAATAGTTGGTAGATAATGGGTACTAGAAATTATTATTAAGCTTTGCTGTTTACTGGTGCTAGGCCATGTTAATTTAAATTATGTTTCCCTAAAGCTTAGCATTGGTCTACTATACAATACTTAATTAAGTATCTTGTCTTGATTTCTTTTCTTTTTGAAACAGCAAAAATTGATGTTTTGGTTTTAGGATATAAGTGGAGCTAACTTCAAACCACATGGGCATTCTCAGAAATGTGCTTTTACTGAAGGGGGAGTGCGATGTACAAATATTACTATACCCTTGACTAAGTTTTGCTGTAAACATATCCTTCAGGTAAGATCAATTAATTATAATTAACATGTCTGTGTTATTGGTATGAAAGAGTGGCGAAGGGGGGTAAGTTGTCTTTCTATACAATGATTTATTGGAAGAGATGGAATAATTTATTTAAAACTTAAACTGTCTAAATTAAAATGTCTTCCTGTCTAAATTGAATTTCAGACTCAGGAATTCATTGATTGGGAATCGAACTATTTTAACTTAAAATTTACCAAATGATAAAAACTTATAAGTAATTAATTTTGCTTAAAAATACTTTTTATATTTATAAACCCATTTCAGTCAATCAAAATTGTCTCTTTACCCATATAGTGCCAGTCTATATATCATTATTAACAAAACTCACAAAAAGTGGTGACAATATATTGTTACCATTGTTATATGCTATGGTGCCTGACAATTGGTGACTTGACGGAACTTAGTTTTAAAGCTAAATTTATAAGATACAAATAATTTAAAAAATACCTCATTTCAAATTCATGCTGTGTTCTAAATCGAACTATTTAAAAAATGATAATTCTTTTTATTTGTAAATACTGTTTTTAAAAACAATCTTCTATTACTTTTTTTCTAATTTAACTCAATTGCTAGACTTAGTTTACTTAAAATAATGACATGGATATTCTTTGATGTTGGGTGGTGTGTTGTCTTCAGTTCTCATGAAATCTATCCTCTCTTCAACACCCGGTCTTATGGCTACTGGCCAACTTAAGTCACTGACTGACTCATGAACTACTAGAATGAAACGACCAAGCCCTCCCTTCTAAGCACTGCTATTTATGGCAACCTCTACCTACCACATAAAAGTGTTTTTTCTAGGGCTAATTCCCCAGTGGATTTTCCCAATGGTTCAGATCCACTGGCCAGTTGTCAAGTAATGTCTTTATGATAAATTAATTTAACCAAAACTCACTTCCTAATTCTAACTCTAATAAATAAATTTAATTTGCTAATAAAAATACCATATCAATATATATTAAAATATTTCTAATTCCTTAACATTGGTTTAACTCTCTGAAAAAGTAGCTTATTGGGAAGGTCGTCAATCAAGGCAGGATAGCTCAGTTAGTAGACTCCTGACTAGATATTAGGGATGTTTGAGTTCTGATCTGGCCATTCATGTTTTTTCCTTTGGTTGTTAATACTTAATAATTATAAATTATATTATTAAAAATCATTGTTAGGTAACTATTATATAAATTTCTGTAACAAATTATGTTAATATGAAACATTTGAATTAAAAGAGACAAAATTATACATGAGAACCATATTGAGCCCTATGATTATATTTTCACTAAATCAAGCTGTTATTTTTCATGAACTTTTTATGAATGTCCGTTGATGCCTTATGAATAGGAAAATAAAATTTCTATATATTATATCTTGACCAAAATGTACAAAGCCTAAACTAGAGGTTTTGCAAATTCCTTTAATATTTCAGATCGATTGTATCATTTTTAACTATTCACACTAAGCAATCAAAATTATTGTTATCTTATGTCATTAATAAATTCTATATTCAAATTTGTCTTGAAGAGACTTTTGGTATTTTGTTTTTAATATATGTAGGCATAAGAAAAACGCACCTACTTTTTTATTTGCATGGTATCGATCTAAAATTATTATATTTTATGTATTTATTACTGTGCTAACTATAATAAATTCATGTATTTTTATTAGGATACCAATCAGTGTCTTTTCAAACCCTGTGGTTGCGCCAAGGCAGATACAAGCTGTCAAGTTCCTATAACAGAAGTTTCTGCCGGAGATACTTGTATTCTCCATATACGCTTACCAGTACTACCTCATTTAAACTATCCTGTAAGTGACTGAATAAAGCCGTTTATTTACAGAAATAAAATTAAATACATATCATCAAGAAGATACATATTTACAGAACAGAAGTTCTAATAAAATAAACTTATAGTTCAGATGAACACTTAACAGTAAGTAGTATCGAACTATACATCAGTACCTCAATGTGAATTGTGTCTATCGAAAGCATGTTAAGTTGTCTTCCATGGTATATTTTCTGGTTTACCTTCAAACACAAACAAATTAACACCTTTAAACTCTTATTAATTATTGGGATGGGGCTAGGCTATCATATGATTTAGTATTTCATTATTCAGTACTACTCTGTTTCATGCTCCAAAGTGTTATCTGTTCTTCCCATTGCCCACCATTTTGTTGTATATACAAGACTTTGTGTATTTTACCAATGCTTGACATCACATTGAAGGTGTGCACAATCCCATAGATAGGAAAATGACAAATTATCCGATTTATTAGATTAAATGCTGGTTGATCAGTACCCCACCATTTTTTTCCGACTTAAATTTTTTTTACGGAATCATAAATAAAAGATTTTTTGTTAGATTATCTAGGAATTTGAAAACTATCTTTTAAACAAACTAAAAAATTGTAAATAGCTAAAATATGGACAAAAAAAAAACCTGTTCAAATTATCTTGAAAGACACTTAATACATTTCTTTTGTTGGCTTCCAAAACTTTAATTTTTGTAATACCTTTGTATATGAAATTGTGTGTTATTTATTTAACTCTTTACTGTGTACTCAACCATAGGGGAAAATCTGAAATACAGTTGTCCCTCGATAATCCGACAGGTAAGGGACCAGGGGCGTGTCGGATTACCGAAAATGTTGGATTATCAAAGATGTTTTTTTCTCAATGCATTTGAACAAGTTTTGAATGAAGTTAATAAAAAGTACCAAACAGTATACATACATGTAATTTATTAAAACTAGGCTACAAAATGGCAGTACATACATATATATGTATAAGTTTGTAAAAGAAATACGGAAAGAAAGTAAAATAAAATGTACAGTTGTACATATGTAAAAAAAAGTATGTATGTATTTACACGTTAAAAAAGTCTGCGATTTTCTAAATGTACAGTACATATGTAAAAAAAAATGTATTTACACGTTAAAAAAGTCTGTGATTTTCTTCTGCTTCTTCTTATGCAGGCAGTCCGTCATTGCTTGTTCTTGAATCCCTTTTAACATCAAAATGTTTGAAAAATCTAACTCTCTCTCTTCGCACCAACGAAGCAAAGTTTTGGTTGCTGATAACGCTTCATCACAGCTTACAGTGAAGTTTTTCTCCGGCACTGCCTCCTTGATCATTTCGTCATCCACTGTTGTGACTTCCTGGATTATTTCTGCGTCTGTCACATCAGTAGCAAGGTTGTCTTCAATAATCCATCTCTTGAACTCTTCAATTGATGCTGGCGCAATTTCCACTTCGTTACAAATTTCATGTGCAGCCTCTAAAATAGATTCATAATCATTGGATGCAGAGTTGCATGTTGCAAGATGTGGGTTATTAGGCCAAATATTCTTCCAAGATTTTATCAGGGTTGTGCTTTTTAGTTGCTGCCAAGCAAATGCGGCTTTCAAAATCGCATCCTTAATGTTGAAGGATTTCAAAATTGCTGCAATGTCATCATTAGGTTGACTGACAACATCCATTAAAAGGCGGTTTTTGTAATGTGCCTTGAGAGTCTTTATGACGTTTTGGTCCATTGGCTGGATCAAAGCGGTCGTGTTTTTTGGTTAGTACATTACCTCAATGTACCCATTGGCAGTTTTAACTTTTAATTCATCCTTGTCAGGGTGTCCGGGTGCGTTGTCAAGCAACAGAAGGGCTTTCACTGGTAACTTCTTATTTCTTAAATCTTGCTTAACTTGTGGGATAAAGCTGTTAGTGTACCAATCATGAAAAACTTCTTTGGTGACCCATGCACGGCTTTGAGCCATGTAGATTACTGGTAGAGATTCGAGCTTTACATTTTTCAATGCACGAGGGTTCTTTGATTTACCAACAACAAGCAGTTTTAACTTATGAGTTCCTGACGCATTCACACATACCATCAGGGTGATTCGTTCTTTTTGTAATTTTCTTCCAGAAACTTTTTTTTCCTCTTCAGTAACAAATGTTTTCGTTGGGAGCTGACGCCAATTTAAGCCGGTTTCATCGGCGTTATAAATTTGTTCAGGAAATAGGCCAAGTTCATTGATTTTTGTGTCCAACTTTCCGATGAATTCCTGGATTTCAGATTCGTTAGCAGACACTTTTTCGCCACTCATCTGCATAAATCTTATACCATGACGTTTCTTGAAGTTTTCAAACCACCCGTGACTAGCGCGAAAGTCAGTTTTCTTTGTTATTTCTTGGTAAAAAAACTGGGCTTTTTGTTTCAAAATGTCTCCTGAAATAGGTGCATTCCGGTTCCGTTGCTGTTTAAACCAAATAAAAAGAGCGTCTTCGACCTCGGGTAACTCGCTAGTCCTAAGAGTTTTTCTGTTCATGGGTTCATCTTCAACAGACTTCATGAATTTTTCAATTTTTTCCCTATTTTTCACAATATCGTAGACAGTAGGTCGTCCGATGTCATACACTTTAGATATTGCACTCGGAGTTTCACCACGATCTATTCGTTTAATAATTTCCCATTTTTCAGATAAATTTAATGTTTTATGTTTACGTTTCACACTTGTGCTTGCCATTTCTAAACTGTCACTACACGCACAAAGCAAACAGTAAATACAGTCAGCAGTAATACTGAACGTCCGATCTACACGACAACTGCGTACTGTACTGATCTGTCCCTGCGAAATGAGTGTATAGAGCGGAGGGGGAGATTCATGTCGGTGCAGGCTTGTATGTATTGTTCCAAGAATTGTTTACAAAACAAACAGCCGGTAAGACCTACTGGCGGCACGTCGGACTACCGAGTACGTCGGATTAAAAAGTGTCGGATTATCGAGGGACAACTGTAGCTTCTGTGAGTTGTGACTTGACCCAACCGGGTCAGGATAAAATGAAGGGCCATTTTTTTTTCACATGCTTCCCATCATTGTATTTCAACCAACACATAATCACCATTCTTCAAAGTGTTGCAGAATATTAATTTCAAATTTTCGATCAATTGACTAATTTTAATGACCAGTATCGTTCGGTCTCCGCTATAATTAAGTATGATGCTTCAACAAAATGATAGTTTAAATTAAAAAGACGGTACTCTGCTGCCCCTTCGAGGAGATAATATTACTATTATTTAAACAAATCTTTATTAAAGTTATTTTTTCATTATGCAATAAATTTAACGTTTAAGTTAAAAAGTATAATATAAGGTATATATTTATTTTAGTATTTTTCTTACATTAGTTATTGTGTTTTTAAAAATATTTCCTTATTTAACTCAATTGATTAATGCAGCTCTTGTTGATCTGTAGATATTGACTATAACTAATCACTGGCTCTAGAGGCTGAAAACGTTTGTTAATACTAAATAAATCTTGTGGGGTAAAATTATTGACCAATTTTAACTACAATTTGGTAACTGGCTTTTATTATAAAAAAAAAAAGACATTGAATTCGGAGGTGTGGTATGGGTTGCCCCTAAGTACCTAAAAATTTGTTTTCATTAAAATAACGCCTAAAATAGTCTTTCTTAATGTTGTAAGTGAAATAAAAGACTTGTTACCTTACCCCTTTAAAGTTTTGATTTAAGTATCCTAACAGAAGACAATCACCTTAATTTATTCCAACATTTTACCATCACCAATCGTCGACCTAGCCACCGGAAGATAGTGCAAGTACCAATGTTGTGAATAAAGCCTTTTATTTCATCGTCTTTTTTGTTATTGTTAACAATTGATTGTTAAAAATATTTACATTTGTAACTTCTTATGTCCAGAAAACGGTGTGTTCACCCATTAATTAACAAGTACTAATAGTTCTTTCAGTTATTTACATTCTACACATTCCCATCATCATTAAAGTGTGTATATCTAATATTCATTTGTTCTAGTTAATTTATAGTGAAATTAAAACAACAGTTATTAAATGTTAGCATTGATCTAATTATTTGTTTTTAGGATGGCAACACTAAAATTGACGCTGAGGACAAGAGAAGACATGATGACAGTGACGAAGTTGATGCATCAGCTACGGAAAGTGCCTTTTCAACGGATAATAGGGATTCACCAGAGAATTCTATCATTCATAATGATGACAGCCTGAAAAAAGATGATGAACCTAATTTTTCAGAACAAGTAATTGAAGAAACTGTGATTGATGATGGTGGTGAAAATGAAATGGAATGTTCAATTTCAAAACATGATACAACTGGTGATAGAGGTGACCCGATGGAAGTTGAAATTGTTCCGCCCCTTTAGCCTAAAATATGCTTAAAAAAAATTTGTTGAAATTATATATGGACAGTTCATTGATAGATATGTATATATGTTGTTTAGAAAATGTAAAATATTTATTAAAAGATTATTTTATTTTTATTTTGGTGTCTTGTTTTGTTCGCTAGAGGCTATCTGCCTTATATTTATGTGAATTCCTTGAACCATTGATTTGACGCTCAATGTTTAATTTTATCAGTATTAATTTCTCCACTTTAATTTTTTGGGCCCTATTCTACAGGTAAAGAAAGAAAAAACTAAACTTTCAAAAAGGTTCATTAGATCAATTCTATTTTTCTAAATGTTTATAATTCGTATTAAATAGTTATTTCAAGAAAATTTCAGTAGGACTGGTGAATAAGCTGCTTACTAAGACACTGTTCCCTGCTACCCAAATTATAGTGAAAGATGGCATAAATTAATGAAATTGCTGGAATAGATTAATATTCTTAGTTTATTGTTATTTTATACAGGCTAAACTCACCCAAAAGAATCAAGTTCTCAGTATTATTTATTCACTGAATATGAAATATTGTTATCAATTAAATTATATTTTCATTGTTATTCATTTTTCCTAGGAGTTATACTTGAAAAATAGCTTATTATTTAATAAAAAGTGATTCTCCTAAATTTCTGAAGTGAATACCGAGCTGTGAGCTGACAACTGAATTGGCTATTTATTTAATTCAATCATTACCCGCAATCAAAAATACAAATATAGCTAAATGTTAAAATATCTACAGATAAGTATGTCTAATTTTGTAGGAGTGGCAAGGAAGCAGAAAACTTCTGTTTCCTCCCTCCATGGTCACTGGGAGGCCAATAATTAATTAATTAAAAAAATAATTTCCTCTCAATGTAATTCATTTTTAAGTTATGAAAATATATTCAAAAGAACTAAAAAAAAAAAAAACACCCGGCTGGATTGGTGCTAATTCAACATTAAATAAAATTTAGGCATATAGTAAGGGTAAAGGTGTTAGGTTAATTTCTGAGTCCTGAATCCCACACTAAATTTTCCAAGTAGTCATGCCACATATGCTAATACAATAAATGGGAGTTGGGGAGGGAGAAGTAACAGGTTAAATTAAAGTCAGATTATTATTTTACAGAAGATGTGAACAGTAACCACCAAATGCTTACCAGACTACAAGATAAAGAAGAGTTGAGGGAGCATTATATCTCAATGTCAGGACAATCACAAGGTTTTTTTAAAACAATATAGCATCAAAATGGATCTCAGAAAAGAGTGGCTAACTCCCAATTAAAATGGTCCAAAAAAACAACACTCCTGGGCCTGGAAAACCTCAAGAATGAAAAGTTTATAAAAGAGGTCATTCTACTAAAACAATATTGTTTTGTACACCATTTAATAAATCTCGTGAAAGACATTTAGGTATATGTTATGCCCTCAGCTCTTGTTTTCTGTTAAGGTTTTGAAACTAAGTTTTATATAAGGAAAAGAGGATAACAAATTCTTTGTTAATAGTATTGTAACTAACGAGGTAACAGATAATTTCTAAGATTTTTACTAAAATCAAAAATATTGAATTTAAATAAACTTCTTTTAAAGTATCAGATTTATCTATCCCGCCTACCATGTACAACTATTGAATATGAAAAAATGCATTTTTCATGCTTGCTCCTGCATTGGATACATTATGTCTGGTGTTATCGCCAAATCTTTTGTTCAGGAGCAGTACAAATTTAGCAGTTTTGGCCTTGGGCTAATTTTTTGTTCAAGTATGTAAAAGTGTTTTTTTAGCTCTCCTGAAAACTAGGTATTTTCATATTCAATAGTTTGACATGGTAGGGATGATTTTTTTTTTTTTCATAGCCCCTTAAAAATTACAATGATTATTTCCATTATAGATTCTTATTCGAATCTACTTACATATGAATTTTATATTTTCTGTAGTGTCGCTACATTATATACATGGTTTGATTTTGTATAAAATTATATAATGCAATATAGGTACAATGATACAGATTATACTCAACTTGATTGATAAGACTATAAGGTGATGGGACTCACCTTTTTGGGGATGATATAATGAGAAAGGTGATTCGCATATACCTCGAAATAGATTGATTCTGTACAAGAAACATACAAAATACAACCAAACCTTTTCAAATAGACAACAATGATAAATACTGCCAATAGTTAAAGTAAAAACTGGTTATCAGTGTTATGAAATCATACTAGAAAAATAATAAACACCACCCTCTTAATTGAGGACGTACAGATGTCCATGAAGTACAGTTGATAAGTGGATCACCTCAGATAAGATTGAAACAGAAGCTAGCTACCCTGGAAATGTTTTTTTTTTGAGTTATTGATTATTCAGAACACAAAGCAAAATCTAAAGACTAAAGACATGGCCAGATTTTTTTTTTTTTTTTCTTAGCTCTCTAATTATAAGATTGAGGATGAGGGAAAAATAAAGGAATATTTGAGTTAGCGGATCTTTGTACTAGGAGTACCTGCTTGAAGGTGATGTGAGGGAATTAAGGAGTGTGGGAAGCCTCGGTAGGGGTTGATTGTTGCGGTACAGTGGTGAGAGTCCACTGGTGGCTGAACATGGCCAGAACTAAAGTAAGTACCTCTTTCTATTACAATCTCCATATAGAGGATGTGGGATTGTGACCATTAAGTACAGGCTGATAAATTTCCTCCAAAACGGTGATATTACAAGATTATTAGTATGAATGAATGGAAATAACAAATTATATGAAATTGTAACACTAAAATATTGATGTAATATGCCTGAAGGATTTAAACAAATATAGTGGAAGTATTTCTTGTAAATATGCTTTAAATTATTTTATTTTCAGTAAATTCTGCAGTCTTTCTTTGCAGGGTTTTGATTGATCTTTTTCTGGAGGTCCAAACTTTGCCCAGTCTTTTTTCTATACATTTCATGTTGGTTGTTGGTGGCCTGAATTATCAAAACTCTTTGAGGCTCTAGTTGAACTTCCTCTAATACTTGTTTAAAATTGTTACTGTGTGAACTCTCTAGTTCAGATAATATGTCTTTAACTTTACCACTTGACAAGTATTCATTATTTTCTTCAAATTAGTGTATTAATTGGATATCTTTCATTTCTGATAAACTAAATTACTTTTTGGATGAGCTGTACATGTTGTGAAAACGTCTCCTAATGGGGGACATTGGGTCAGATTGACCAATCGTCGAATTTGAGGAGGAATAACACACCAAGTTTTTGTGAGAAACTCAAACTAATAAATGTCAGTAGTTCAAAATGATTCACTTCGAAGGTAGACTGATATCACAAAGTCGTTTCATTAGTAAACCTATCCAACAGTGCTGCTGGGGAACATTGACTCAATGGTCCCAAGACTGGCTTCGCTAGAATGGGCGAAGATCGTTGGCCCGAGAAAATACTCATATTGGTCCCTAAATAAAGAAAAAAACGGTGGATAGAAGACGGAGAACAAGCAATGATAGCTAGAAGGGATGGGAGATGGGATGATAGGAATGACCGGAAAATGTTATTATTATTATTATTATTATTATTTGTTCCGGCATTTGTGCACCGCGGCCTCACTGAGACCTATTGTGCGCCGTCCATGTCCCTGTCCTATATATGTGACAGGCCCACGGCCTTTGCAAATCTGAGGATACTGAATGGATCGATCAGTTCACATAGTTTGGGGTCTACAATGCGATCACTACCAAAGTGAAGGTATCGCCTTCTAGCTAAGTTATCACAGTCACATATTATATGACGTGCCGTTTCTCCCTCTTTCTTGCAGAATCTGCAGATTGGTGATCCCACTATCCCCAAATTAAAGAGGTGTTTATTTAACCGACAGTGACCTGTATAGAGTCCTGTCACACTTTTGAGTGTCCACCTGTCCATTGATAGAAGTGCTGAGCTTCTTCTCTTACAGGGTCCATTAAGAAACAGTTTCGAGTGTTCCTGTTTCTTAGTTTCTCTCCAAGAAAGTCTTGCCTTGTCCTCTAAAGCTAATTTTATACGCCTTTTAGCGTAGCTGAGGCTGATACCACATATGGGTTCAGGTGCAAGAGGTGTCTGTTCTGAGCCCACCCTTGCAAGGCCATCTGCCTTCTCATTGCCTGTGATGCCTGTGTGTCCTGGCACCCAGTCGATTCTAACCTTATTGGCTAGCGAGAGTGTGTTTAAGTTGTTTTTACACTCCTCAACCAAATAAGATCTGGTCATATAGCTTCTCAGGGCGCCAATGGCTGCCTGGCTATCCGTGAAAATTGTGATCAGTCTGTTTCTTACACCCTCCCCAATTAAGGTTTGGGTACAGACATTGATCGCCATCACTTCGGCCTGAAAGACCGAGGTGTGTCTACCTAAAGGAATAGAAATCCCAGATTCTGGTTTATCTTTCCTCCATATGCCGGCCCCTGATCCGTTTTCTGTTAGTGAGCCGTCTGTGTAGCAATTAATCCCATTACACAGTTTATGTGGTTTGGTCTTTGTGTTTTCCGCACAGTACAAAACGTCTGTGTGTTTCTTAACTTGTAGGTCAGAGTGCATTGACAGCACCTCGTCCTCATCAATTCTTCTGAACAAGTTCCCATGCCCCATGCGAGTCATGACTTTGGATCTTGTTCCTGATTTCGCAAGTCTGTAAGCCACGTTCAAGGCTTGCGCTTCTACTTCTATGTGCAGTGGATTCAAGTTCAATAAGACTTCCATTGCAGCAGTAGGAGTTGTACTCATGGCACCAGTGATCATGAGACATGAAAGCCTCTGTAATTTGCCAAGCAAAGTTTTATTTTTACTAATACTACCTCTGTGCCACCACACCATAGAGGCATAGAGCACCATTGGTCTAACTGCTGCGGTATATAGCCAGAATAACATTCTGGGTTGTAGTCCCCAGGTCCTACCCACAGCCCTTTTACATGCATAGAGGCATCGAAGTGCCTTCATAGTAGTATTCCTGATGTGTTTAGACCAGTCCAATTTTCTATCCAGAGTAACCCCTAGATGCTTTACCTCACTACAAATGCTTACCTGTGTCCCCCCTATATAGGGTGGTCTAACTATAGCATTTCTTTTGTTAGTGAAGATACAGAGATTTATCTTCTGGGGATTGATTCCTAAACCATTCTTTTCACACCAATCCCTCAAAAGATCCATCGATGCGGAAAGCAACTCAGAAATGGTTTCTGAGAACTTGCCCCCTATGAGCACAGCAATGTCATCAGCATATCCCTGTGCGTAGAACCCTGCAGAGTTTAGGTTTGTTAACAATGAGTCAACGACCAAACACCACAGTAATGGAGATAACACCCCTCCCTGTGGACATCCTCCCATTGGCTTCATCCACAGTTTGGTTTGTCCCAATTGTGATTGTAAAATCCTATTCTCTAGCATGGTGTTTATCCAGCTAGAGGCTAAGGAACTAATCCCCTTTCTTTCTAAGGCTGATGCCATAGTGTTATAGGGTGTGCGATCAAAGGCACCTTCTATATCAACAAAGATGCCTGCCATTATTTCTTTATGAACTAGGGATCTCTCTATCCTGGAAACCAGGTGGTGGAGAGCAATTTCACAGGATTTTCCTGCCTGGTATGCGAATTGAGCGCTATGGAGCGGTCGTTCTACCAGTATTCCATCCCTAATATGTCTGTCTATGACCTTTTCCAAGGTCTTCATTAAAAATGAAGTCAGACATATTGGTCTGTAAGACTTGGGTTCGTCATAGGACTTTTTCCCGGGTTTTGGTATGTAACACACTTTTGCCATCCTCCAGCTTACTGGAATATAGCTCAGTGCCAAGCTTCCCCTTAACAAGGTAAGTATAAGGGGCCTAATTACTGGTAGGCCTTTTTGTAGCAAGGCTGGGAATATCCCATCAGTACCAGGTGATTTGAAAGGAGCAAAATAATTAATTGCCCACTCCACTCTTGCAGAATTGACAATTTTATTTGCTTCTGCCCAGTTACCCTTGCAACTAGTGTGTTCACAGTTGGTAGGGTCATTGTTAATCGTATCCATCAGTCCGCAGCCAGGAAAATGTGCGCGCGCCAGGGCACCGAGGGTTCCCTCCTCAGAATCTGTATAGCCCCCTCCCACCCTGACGGAGCCCAATACTCCCCTGTCAGACTGCTTGGATAAGATCCTATTTACTCTAAACATGGAAGTTGTATCGTTTATTTCGCTACAAAATTTCTTCCACGCCCTTCTTTTAGCCTTTCTGACTTCTTTGTGATAATCAGTGAGTGCACGTTTATAAGTGTCCCATCTGCCTGATCTTTTGGCCGCGTTAAAGAGTTTACGTGTAAGAGCTCTTAACTTGCCAAGTTCATTGTTCCACCACGGACAGTTCCTGTTGGATCTAACATTACATACAGTGTTATTATCAGTGTATGACTTAATCATTGCCTCAGTCAATGTTGAGTTTAAATGTTCCAAATGCCAGTTGCTACTCACCACTCTAGGACAGCATTTGACCTCCTCCTCAAGCTGTGTATAGTAGGTTTCCCAGTTTGTAAGTTTGGGATTCCTATACACAGCTTCGGACGTGATGTTACCACTTAGATCAAATCTAATGTATCTATGATCTGAGCATGACTCTTCTTCAGAGACGTGCCAGCCTTTAACCCTTAGGCTTATAGCACGTGTGCTAAGGGTTATGTCAATGACCTCAGATCTGATTCTGTTGTTAAAAGTGGCAATATTGCCTCTGTTTAGAATGTCTAGGTCATTACTAGTTATGTACTCTACTAAACACTCACCTCTCTGGTTGTTGTTCTTGCTCCCCCAGAGCTGATGGTGAGCGTTCGCATCAAGCGATGCTATAAGCTCGCCCCTTAAGCCAGTCCCTTCCGTTAGCTTACTAAGTGCCTCGGTCGGGACTCTTTCTTCATATGGGAGGTAGACCGATGCAATCGTCAACCTCCCACCTTGATTTCCCTCGTTGAGGGCCATTTGAGCTGCTGCTAAATCTCTAGAACAATATTGCCATAGAGGCAGCATTTTAAGACTACTCTTATGCAGGATACAGGCTCTGGCACGCTCAGGTACAGAAATAATCTCATACCCACGCATCGCCAGCCCCCCTATCCTGCCCTTATACAGGTAAGGTTCTTGTATTAGAATAATATCAATATCCTTACCTCTCACATACTGCTGCAGAACACCACATGCTGCAATACAGTGGTGTAGATTAATTTGCAGCAGCCTCACCACCATGATCAGTGCCCGCCGGCCCCCGGAGGGCCACCCCGAGGCGGACGCCGGGAGACAGCGCCAAACCCAGGCCTCCCCATCACAGAGGGCCGAGACCCAGCGCGCCCCCCAGCCCCCGCCACGGGGCCAACCCCCGCAGCCGCCATAGTCATCGCCTTGGGGCCATCCTTAGGAGTTGGCAAATTCGTCGTAGCGATCCCCTTCGACTCCACCGCCTCAGGATCGCTCCTTGCCTCCTCCACCTTATCAGCCGGCTTCCTCTCCTGTACTACTTTCGGCGGCTTCTTCTTATCCAATACCCTGAGAGCGACCTTAGTGAACCCATAGTTCAGCTTAAGCTTCCGCTTCTCAAGGTATTCCATGCTAGTCTCTGGGGCAGACAGGATCGCAAAGAAGCCATGCTTCTCCACCTTGGTGCCCAGGAGTCTCCATAATCTAATATCAGGTACCCTAGAGTTTTGGGTCCTGATCCTCTTCATGAAATGTTCTTCCAGAGGCATTTCTCCTGTAATGAAGGTTCCTACCTTCACGGTTTTATGAAGCTCCTCCACCTTTCCTACACGGAGCTCCAGATCCCCACTGATGTTAAAATTGGGTACTATAATCGACAACCAGTCCTTGGTCTCCTGGTTGTCGCAGATTATGACACAGGCTCCCACATGTGGGTAAATTCCACTGAATTCAGCCTGTGTCCCTTTCTCTTCTTCCAGCTGATCGACAAATTTCATCAGCTGGCCCTTCATTTCCTCGCAATTCTCCTTCGTCAGCTGAGTGGACGGATATCCACTAGGGATAATCGCCACCCTGCTTCCTCCGGCAGCAATCGCGTAGGATGCAATACTAGCATCCCCACCCCTATGCCTCTTTGCCGTGGGCGCAGAGGTACCGGGTGAGGACCTAATCCTTTTCTCTGGAGCGCACCCAGACCCTGCCGTATTCCCGGACCCCGAAGGTCCTGAAAGTCCGGCCGGATCCTCAGGTGGCCCTCCAGCCAACATTGCCCTCCTCCACTTCTTTCTCTGGGCTCCAGAGAACTTGTGCTTGGAGGTCTCGCCTGCATCCTTGGATGCAGCGTCCCTACCAGGCGCCAAGCTCTCTGGCTCCATTACCAGTCCGCTTACCTCCTCTACAAGCGTCGCAAGCGAGCTCATAGAGGCTTCGTCGTCCACTACCTCAGCGCCAAGGTCCATTGAAGGCCCCTGGGCTGAGTCCTCTCCGCTGATCAAGCTGACCAGCTCCTCCATGTCTTCATTATTAGTTGTTGTAGTACTCATATTTTGTTCCCACGAAAGCGGGGGAAGTTACTCTGCAGGTACTGCCCCCTCTCCCTGCAGAGGGCATTTAATACAATGGGGTGCGCCTGGTGCCCCAAGGGGGTCGATTAAAGACAGTGCATTTTTATACACCCCCTGCCATTCGGCCACAGCTCGAGCTCCTCTACACTTGGCTTGGGTGTTAAGGAGATCTCCACATGGATTTCATGGGGAGATCCCGCCTCTGTCGTCCGCGAGTCCATCGGACTCCCCAGGGGGTACCACTTGGAGGTGACAGTAGGCGTTGGTAGGGATAGGTCAGACTGGGAGTTCACAAGCAGTGAGTAGGGCACTATTGCTTGATTCCTCCGCTACGAGTACAGGAGACCCCCGCACCTGTCTCCCTCTCTAGTCTTTCCATTACCCTACCCATTTACCCCCCCTTAAATGTTATTTATGATGAAACTACTTAGGTTTTTAAAAGCCTCAAATATGTTTTAATGAATTGTAATTCAAACTTTTTATAGATGTTTTATTAAATTAGTTTTCAAATATAACGTAATATGCTTACTTTTTTTTAATACTTTTACTCATAATTTGAGGGAAAAATGGACTTGTTCAGAATTATATTCAACTCTCAAAGCTATTAAATATTAAATTACTATATGTTTAGTTATTCACAAATTTTAAAGTCGTTGGAAAGCTGAGTTTAGATTGCAATTAGTTTAGTATTTTTTATTAGATTTTTGTTTTGTTTGCATAACTGCAAATGCATTTTAACCTTTCACCAACTTCAGTGATCGTGATGATAACAACCGAACTAAGCGTTTTCTTGACGTATTTATGTTGTCTAGGTTGTGAATCGAGATGTAGTTTTTGATGCTTGAAGAAAAAGTTTGCTAAACAGTTTATATATGACGTTCAAGTCGAGCAAAAAGTACCGCACTTGATACCTCAACAGACATACGATCCGAGAATAGCTACATCGTTATCTTAAGAAATGGACAAAACAGTGGTCCTATTGTGTCACATTTTCTTTTATGACAATAACACTTCCGTATCACTAGTGTAATATTTCAGTTTGTTAATTCTATTCTACTATTCTTTCCTGTTGAGGTATGCAGATTTTAAAAGTTTTTTTTAAATAAATTATTTATCTTTAAATTGAAATGTTTTTAATTCTTTACTGATTCGCTATTGCTTGTAATTGTAATATATCACAGTGAACTATTCAAACCGAATCTTAATTGTAATATATCACAGTGAACTATTCAAACCGAATCTCAATTGTAGTATATCACAGTGAACTTTTCAAAGAGAATCTTTCTTTGTAGAATGAAATGGAAACCACTAATGGAGTATCTTGTATAAAACGCAAAGTAAGAAAAAATGTTCCGTTGTGTTGTTTATTTCGGGAAGCTGGGGTTGACTCTAGGAATAGTGGCCCTTCTAAAGGTCTTCAATGGGCAGCTGAAGAAAAGCTGATTTCTAAAAATCATGAAGAATTTGTAAGTTAGGCTTTTAGTTTTACTATGATTAGTTTTGATCATGATTCATCACTCTAAAGATCTCATTATTTTTACAGAACTGCTACTTACCTGATGGTACCCGTTCAACTTTTCTGATGGTTTTTAGCCCTCATGGGTATGTGTTTTGGCCATGCTATGTATAATTCAGTTATTAATGCTCTGTAGTAACAAATGTTTTTATTTTAATAACGGTAGCTGTGTGTGTCCGAATTTGGAATTGTAAATAACCATTTACTATCATTTCTGTATTCGAAGATTGAATTATAGTAATATGTAAATAAAGTTAGTTTGTTATAACTTATGTAATGTTGCAGATATAATTATGTCTACTAAGGTATATAATTCAGCAGATCGGGTAGGATTTTTTTCGAAATCATTAAATTATTACCTTAATTCAATCTAAATTATAACTAATTTATCAAACTCAATCCAATGAGTTTTAATGAATTTACCTTTAACATTAAAAAAAAAAACCACTTCAAAATATTGATTTTAATAATCATTTATTTACTAACATTTAATTTAATTTTATTTTAAGTTATTGTGTCACCTTCCTGGCCATTCTAATCCTTATGCCGATGCTCTCTACTCCCATGTAATCCCCGGCAACAGAGCAACGCCTAAGGTGAAGGCGACCTCCAAATCAACTAGTGTTTTGTTTTTTGTGAGCTCTGTGTGATGAAGTGTTAAGTAATGTGGTTTTGCTTAAGAGCCTTTTCCTCCTAAAAAACTGAAGTCATATACATTGCTCAAAATACTTTTTGTATTGTTTGCATGTAATCATTTTAATAAAGATCTTTCTTTAAAAAATAAAAGTTATTACGTTAAACACAAGCTTGAGGATGAGAAATTTTTGGGAAAATGCTATTGTTATTGCCCTTTACAAGCCTGGGAGACCTAAAGACAGTTTATCAAGCTATCAGCTGATTAACTTCTTAACTACCATAGAATCTCTAATATAATCTCATCGCCACGATTCAGCTTAAATAGGAGAATTAATGTGGCTGTTCCTCTACTAAGCCCTCTACTTTTTTATTTGTTCAGTTAAGACCATTCGTTCTAAGAAAATTGACCCTTTCTACTTTTTTCCATTGACATCTTTAGTCAGTGCCTCAGAGAGACCCTTAGTTTAAGTTAAGATCCTGACCTTATTGCCTACCATTCATTCAATCAAATTAACGATTGGTACATTTTTAGGACACCACTTTGTGTCTGTGTGTTATTTGATTGCAATTGTAAAATGATCTAATCATCTTAAATATACAATGTAAATTCATGTTGTATGTTTTGGTTGAAATAAAATTATGAGATGTTTGCCTGTCTTGGTTTTACATCTTTTTTTTTATACAGTTATTTAAGATTTAAAGTTCTGATTTTTTCGGATCATTAAGAACCTATTCAAAAGTAACATTTTAATAAATAAACATGGATGGATGAATTTCTAACAAATTTTTTTGTAAGGGAATGAGCCAGTGAAATTTTATATGGGCTTGGAAGTCTCCTTTCTCTCTTATGTCAATGAGACATGGCAACTCTATGAACTGTTTCATAGAGTAGTTTATATTATGTTGGAAGGCTGGATGTGGACTATTCAGTCAATAAATTTACACCTGTCTCTCTCTCTGGTCTACCCACCATTTATCCTACTGTATGCAATGATTCTTATTATTAGTAAATTATTATTATTGCTTATTAGACTGAATATAAAAAAGGAAATTTCCCTATTGACTTGAATTAGTAGAGAGTTTTGACCTGACCATAACCAAGGGACCTACCCTTCAGTGGTCGTAACTAAGGTACCTGAACGACACTGCTGCTGGCAAGAATATTAGACCAAGATGTTAAACATTTCCTTGTGATGGAAGAGTATTGACTCCCACATTCGGCCCAAAGCGTTTTTAACATTTTAATAATAGCCCAGAACATTTTAAAGATTTGCAATAATACAAAGTGTGGTTTGCCTTTCATACGGGAAACTGATTTTTGGCCAGTCTTTATTTCTCTGTCTATGTCTCTTGGAGTTAGACTGGTGATTACTATGGCTTCTTTTCCCGTGAGGGAAGAGAGATGTGTTGGGGCGAGAACAATGTTTCTCTTATACTTCAAAGGTCAAGTCTAAGGTGTTCCACTCAGACTTAGTGAAGTCTGCAGGTTGTGCTAATGTGAGGAAGTCATGGCCAGCTGGTCACTCTCCTGAAGTCCTTCCTGGTATATGGGTTTAGACACTGTAGAACCCGGTAAATAAGTATAAAGTAATCTGCTTCCGGTATGTCAAGTTGCTTGAA
The DNA here is from genome assembly GCA_930367205.1 of Acanthosoma haemorrhoidale. NCBI lineage: Eukaryota > Metazoa > Arthropoda > Insecta > Hemiptera > Acanthosomatidae > Acanthosoma > Acanthosoma haemorrhoidale. The sequence goes on along the minus strand of OV884011.1, from coordinate 151,171,179 downwards.
GGCTGTAATTTTCTCAAGGACAGTGGTTGAGGTTTTTAAAATTATTTGCGGATGTTCCATGTTCAGGATGTTCCTGTCATATACCTGTGCATGATGTCTCCTGAAGAAGAACATTTTTGACTTAAGTTAGTACTGGACACCTGAGGCAAGAGACGAAAAAGTGAAATTTCTCTTTTTGAGGCAGAGTTAGCTCTTTATGTATGAGTGATTGGCATGCTTTTTTGAATAGAGGCCAATCTGACTGTACTCCAGAAAATTGTAGTAGGTTTATCTGAGGCAAGGCAAGGGGGCTCTGATGATTTGAGCTTTATTTTATAGACAATTTGATTTAGAAGATACATTAACTACATTGGCAGAAATAGGATTCATGTATGATTCATAAATCACACAAGTCTCATGGTACCTTCTCTTACTCTAATACTGAAGTTTTTTGAGGGAAACAGAAGAAATATCATAAGAAACATATAGGTATCCCACTTGGCCCCAGACCTCATTAAAGGAGTTAAAGTTTGCAAAGAGTTCCCTGTGCATGCCTTTGAATAAAAACAGCTCAGAAGGGTCAGTGGCAATGAGGCTTCCCTGTTCGGCAATCGTTTTGAGTTCTTTGGCAACATTGTTAAGTTTTGTCTTAAGGAGACTAATGTAATTCAGTTGAGGGGTTTCCATCAAAAAGAATTAACCTAAAAAAAGGGTGCCTAGAAATCACCAGAGAATGAATGCAAATGAAAATGGTTTCTATTCAAGCAAGGTAAAATAATAAATATAAATGAATTCAGAAATTGTGGAAAAAATATAAGAGGAAATAGTATGTGACATTTTGAATGGTGGGCGAAAGCTTGTCCGCCCACTTGTTATAGTTGGAGAATATTTGGAGGCCTACTTTTAAATATTTCTCCAAATCATGGAATAGATGATTATTATGTTCCAAAGAAACGGCATAAAAGCTTGGGTCTGTTGTTACCAGTTACTTAGGATGAGGTGGAAAGTGGATACAGGTTTCTCACCAGGTCAAGAAATTTATATCATTTATCTGTCATTCCTGAAACAAAAATATTCATCCATTCCCTTATCCCACAAGAAAAAAGTTTGTTTGTGAAAACAGCTGGGAGAGACTGTTGTCCTTTAAAAGAGCCACATCTCTTGCGTTCAATGCTTCAGACTCTCCACAGAGAGAAAAATGGATGGTCAACTGTTGAGCTAGATAGCAACAATACAGCTCATATTATCTATAAATGTCACATCACATGGATTTATCGTGAATAAGCATGGTGTGTTGGTTCAAGCAGGCTGCCAACACTATCATTTGGAGAGAATCTTCCACAATAGTAGGAGAGCATGGTGTCTTGACCTGCTGATACTCTGCAGTGAAAGGATGGTTACTGTGGATGCCAAGGTGATCGCTCCAAACTCAAGCCTCAAATTGATATTGACAATAATTTTATCATTTAGTTGTGTAAGTGAAAATAGTTTGTAAAAGAATGCATACTTCCATATTATTTATTCAGAACATTTTTTCCAATAATGGAAACTGTATTGCAATAAAGCAATGAATGTTGATATCGATGACTTATTGCTGGAATGTTTTCATCTGTGTTCAATTATGTTTTAATAAAAAGAAATAAGCATACCATTTTCTTATATCATGAAATGTTTTGTTTAGAAAAATGGTCGCATCTACACATGGCAATCACAATGTGTATGTTACTGATCTTACTACTGGTAAACATGTTAAGACTTTGACTGGCCATCCTCGAACACCTTGGTGCATAGCTTTCCACCCATCATCCAATCAAATTCTTGCATCTGGTTGCCTTGGTGGGCAAGTTAGAGTCTGGGATTTACATGTAAGGATTGTTTAAACATCATTAATTATGTTGTTATTAATATCTTATTTTTTTTATTGTTGATAAATATGCTTTGTTGTAGGGTGGTAGTGAGATTTGGACTGCTGATAGTCAAACAGTTATAGCTTCTTTGGCATTTCATCCAACTGATAGAGTTCTTGTTATAGCAACGTACAATGAAATTCACTTTTGGGATTGGAGTCAACAAAAACCATTTGCAAAGTGTTGTACATCAAATGAAAGAGAAAAAGTCAGGTAAAAAAATAATAAAATAAATAAAATGTATCAGCGTCTATCATAAAACTATAACTGCCTTGATAGCTTGACAGTTGTTATCAAGACACCGCTATCACATTATCTCTTTGATGAAATAGTTTATAGTACTAATGTCTGTCCAGAGAGTACTTTAATGAGAGTTCTGTCAACAGAGAGCATAAGTCTCAGGTTGATAGTTTTTATAATAGTTATCTATCAACTTATTAATAAACTATCACCGATTAAATAATAGGAATGCTCATTGTAATGTTCCTACACCAAACTAATTAACATAAATACTAAATTGACATAATAAGTATTATTATATTTGATGCCTGAACTTAGTCCTTTACTCAAAATTTAATATGTTTGAAAGAAATATAGCTAAAAATATTTGAGGAAATGGCATCTGTGTTTGGAAATTTAAGTTATCGTTTATAGGCTTTGTGTTTAACTTTTAATTTGCAAAGTGGAGTACTCGGTGACTGGTGATTTAAAAATAGTACATTAAAAATTGAATAATGAAAATCCTGATAGTCAAATTAACAATGATAGTGTCTTACATATTCAACCACATGCTTTTGACATGGGAAAGTATCAATCAAAGGATTTTAGATGAAGAAAATGTAAAAGTGAAACAATGTACCTGCCAATAATCATTTATACATAAACCTAGTAGTAGGTTACTTAAAATTTGAAGCCAACCTTTTTTCATACTCCTGCTTTAACAAGCAACATCATTTCGGGAATTAATTTTGTACTTAAGCATAATTAAGTATTGATTTTTTGAACAATATTTTGTTCTATCATATTTTAAAAAAGAAAAGTGGGATATTGTATTAGTTACTTTAAACTAAATGTTAGATAAAGATATTGATAACTTAAGACTGCCCTGAATAAACAGAAATAAATTAATAGTAAAGAAGAATCAGCAGAAAATAATATAAATCAACTACAATTAAGAAAGAAATCACTTTTTTATAGAAATTAACAAAAATAAAACAACTGATAATGATCAAACTGGAACTTTCACTCAAGGTATAAAAAATATGCTCAGTATAAACAATTCTATATCCATTTTTTTTAATTTTAAAGAGAATATTTTTAAGGAATTATAACTTACAGTTTGTACCAAAGTACCAACAAAACATGTGAAACCTTTCCTAATGCAATAAAAATAAAATTTGAGACTAGAATTATAAATTAATTTATTATTATTAAGTTAAATGAAAATTTAATTTTAATTAATTCAAAAATGTCTAAGCTAATGTTAAAGAAACCACATGAATTGCATGCATCAATAAATCAAATCAATCATCCAAAATCTCAATGTCTTGGTGTTTTATAGATTTGTCTCAAATGAAAGCAGTTTAATATCTTAGTTTTCTTAGTTTAGTAGTCTTAGTTTTGTTTCTTAAAATTGGGACTTTTATTGTATAGTGTTATCTGTTCTTAGAAGTTGGTCACTTAGTAAAGAAATTTAATCTATATAATTACTAAATAAGTTTTGTTCTGTAAGCCTAGGAACATTTTTATTGTATTATGTAATAATCTAATGATTTCTTACAAATTTATCATTTCTATAATTATTTTTTAATCATGGATAAAGTTGGACTAATTTTGAAATAATTTTTCATCTATAAAAAATAATACTGTAATTTACAAAAATATTCTGTTAGTTGCCCTAAATTAGAAGTGGTTTTCAAATATTTAATTAAAGTTGTGTATATTTATCTTCTGATTTTTAAGAGTATACTTATCTCCAAATTTTCGTTTGCTCTCTTTTTAAAATTGCTTTTAAATAGCATGTTAAAATTAGGTAACTAGTGCATTTAAATTTATTTTATATTGAGTCTGTAAAAATATTTTATAAATAATTAAAATTTTTAGAAATTCATACAATTTTTTAAAAATTGTGTTTATACAGGTAGTGTAATGATATTTTTATGGGCAATATTTCTTAAAAAATATGTTTAGTTTATTTGGGCCATAAGCTGTAAAATGTGTTTGGCTATATAGTAGACTTTCTCTTATCTGACAGCTATGGGACCCAGCCACCTGCTGGATTTTATAGTGTCAAGACAATAGAAAATATACACTGCATAGAAATAAATTTGTATTACCATTTGAACTAATTCAGTTTTATTTTTCTGTTATCAATACTTTAGGTAATTTATTCAAAAAGCAATTTGCAGTAACTGAAATGGCTTAAAAAAAAAATTAAAAATCAGGTTGGCCAAAAAGTTTGTTTGGTTTTTTAAGCGAAAATAAGAAACAACTTTTAAACACAAAGCGATTTATTCAATCAATGATATAATTGCCGTTTTGTTCCAGTATCTTCTGCCATCTCATGGGCAGATTCATAATTCCAAGCTCAAAGAATTTCCTGTCTTTACTGGCAAACAAATTTTCCAAGTGGATTTTTACATCTTCAGAGTTTAAGGTCTGTCCATTCAATGAATTTTGAAGAGACCGAAACAGGTGGAAATCTGAAGGTGCAAGGTCAGGCGATTATGGAGGGTGGAGCAAAACTTCCCAGCCAAGCTCCAGTAACTTCTGGCGCTTTTACAAAGAAGTGTGCGGTCTGGTATTGTCGTGATGAAAGAAAATCCCCTTAAGGTTGGCTAGTTCTGGACGCTTCTGGTGGATCGCTGCATTTAATTTGTCCAGCTGGTCACAGTACACATCCAAATTGATGGTCCTGTTCGTGGGAAGAAGTTCGTAAAAGACAACACCCCTCCCCCCAAATCGAGAGCATAACCTTCTTTGGCTGAAGTCCTGCTTTAGGGGTTGTTCGTGGTAATTCGCCGTGTTTCCCCCATGAGCGTTTGCGCTCCACATTGTTATAGACGATCCACTTTTCGTCCCCTGTCATCATTCTCTTCAAAAAAGGATCGTTTTCTTCACGTCTCTGCAACGAATCGCAGATGGAAATCTTTTGGGCGAGGTTAGCCTCACTAAGTTGATAGGGAACCCGCTCGAATCGAGGGGAACATCGAGCCTGCTCACGTAGCCAAGTTGATGCAGATGGTTTTCAACACTCGATTTGGATATTTTGAGGATAACTGCGATCTCCCTAGTTGTATAACGGGGATTGGTGTCGACTAATTCCTTCACTTTGTCGCTGTTAATCTCAGTTGGCCGGCCAGAGCGAGGTGCGTCTTGAACCGAAAAATTTCCCGATCAAAATCTTGAAAACCACTTCTGGCACACACGTTCTGTAACAGCATCCTCTCCGTATACAGCGCATATCTTCCTGCAAGTTTCCACTGCTTTCTTGCCTTTTTTAAAATAATTAAACATAATGTGTTGATAATGTTCGTTTTGGTTTTCCATTTTCAGGATGATCCTAAACACACAAAATACAATCAGTCTCGTCGGAATTTTGCGTCTAGGTTGAACTACTTAGATTTGAACTAGGTTGAAGTGTCTAGTATCTGACGAGAGCGCACTCGCAAGAGACGGGCTGAAGTTAGCTACATATTAGACTGCTTGAAGTTTAAAAACCGAACGAACTTTTTGGCCAACCTATTATTTTTTATCAAAAATACCTTCTGTGGTTTTGTTTACTCTCAGTTATAAATTATTTAAGGAACTCACACAGAGTCTCATAAGTATACCTCTATGATGTTTCTTCACTTGTTACATCCGTTATGTTTTTTATATATGTAGTGAACATCTGGCATTGGTTACTGGGCCTCATTGTAATAGTTCTTTTTTTTTTTTTTTGAAAAGAAGGATGATTAAAACTAAGATTCCGCCATCACCCGGGAAAAACAACTCTAAAACCATCTAGCCTAACGTGCTACAGAGATATGACTGTGACGAAGAATCAGAAGTAAAAGAGTTGGTTTGAAGGTATTCAAGGTATGGATATATGGGAAAATGCCACTATTCCTGACAGTGGCTCGTCATGTAGCAACACTAGTAACATTTCTGATACAGAAGATGGGCCACAACATAAGAAAAACCAATACTCAACCAACCCCCATTGTACATAATGTAACAAACAATGTTTCAATACTTCAAAACATGCCGGACAACAATAACATGACCCCGAACTCTAAAGAGGACAACAATACAAACAGAATTAAAATCCCACCCATCTTCTTTTTCGATGCAGACAATTACCAACAAATAATTCAAGATTTACGATTAATTGCCAAATTTAACTTTGAAACAAAATGTCCTAAAAAAAATTAAAGAATCACTAACGAATATCGATGCAGTAAAAAAATTTGATGACGATAATGATGTTAAATATTTTACTTACACAAATCCTGGTGAAAAATGTATCCGTAGCGATATTGGGAGTTCCTTACTCGCTTTCAGATGAAGGCTTAGTGAAAGAATTGAAGCCTAATTTTCCAGTAATAAAGTCACAAGACTAAACAACAACACAGATAAACAACCAACACCACTTAATGCTTTAATAACAAAACAACAAAAATGGTAAAAAAATATACCAGTTGAATTGGTTTATCACTCCGTAGTTCAGGCAGAGCCTAGGCGAAAATCCCATTATCAAATACTTAGTCAAAACTGTCACCTTATAGGGCATACTAAAAATTTTTGGAAAAGAGATCCAATATGTGTACAAACATTGCACTTCACCTAGTGAGGACAATTATGTGCTAATTGTGGTACGCCACATAGTGCATATTTTAAAGATTGCCCTAAATTCAAAAAGCCCAGACAAACGACCTTGTTCAAAAAACTATCTGACAACAAAAAGACCAACTACATTGCTGCCCATGAGCCACCACTGAACTTTTGGTTCAACAGAGCAAGGCGAAAATGCCATGAGAAAATATAACTCTACTGCTTTGTCCCAGACCTCATTGAAGGAGTCAAAGCATGGCTTTAGTTCTCTATGCATACCCTTAAACAAAAACAGTTGTGAAGGTTCAATGGCAATGAGTCATCCCTGTTTGACGATAGCTTTGATCTGAGTGGTAGCGTTTTTTAAGTTTTAACTTAAGGGAGGGAACTAATGTGATTAATCTGTTCAGGAGTTAAAGTTTCCATCTTGAAAGAAGGAGGTAAACAAAGTAAATATACAAAGCACAATTAACCAAAAAGAATTTAAGGATTAAAAACTGCTTAGAGAGACCACGCCAACTTCTTTTCTGGACCCACAGCCCAGTGATCATGACTACACTACAGTTAACAACTCAGAAGATCTTTTTCAATTATTTTTAGTTTAATGAAACTGGTTATGCCACAAATTAAATTATTTTTCACAAATCTTTTAAGCCAAATATTTCCAACTTCAATTAATCAGCCCTAAAAAGCTTTTTCTCAAACTAACAATCCTTATTTGGAATGTTATGTTAGGCTTAAAACCTAGACAAACTCAACTGACTGACTTCACCAGTAGCTATGACATAAACATATGTTGTATCAAAGAAACCCACCTGTTGTGTTAAGAATAAGGGAGGGGGTATGACATTTATAGATGTGACAAAGCAACCGGAGTGGGGGATGCTGCAATTCTCATTAGAAAAAAACATAGCACAAACCAAGGTACTTCTCCCACTTATTAAAACCTTAGAGGCAGTTTTTATGAAAGAAATGTTGGAAAACAATGGTCCCTCAAAAATTATAGCTGCATAACACTGGTCAGCAGTAGACTAGTACAGACTGACTTTCAGGACATCTTTACTGGAACACCGGGAATATTTTTAGACTACCTGAACAGCAAACATACTGACTGGGGCTGCAGAACTTTAAACAACAATGGACTATGATTATTGACTATAACAGAGAACTACAAGTATCACTCCCAGACAACCCTACTTTCTATCCAGGTACAGATCTTACATACTGGGCATTACATTAATTCACAACTTCACTTACCCTGTATATCACGACACTATAAATGACTTCTATGCACATTCAGGGTATGAGCAAGACAATCACAGCATTAACCAGACTGATAACTAGTATAATCAACTGGGAGGTATTTGCTTCAGAAATGAATATATCATTACAATACCGCTTCTATACAATTCGCCTGATGATATTGCTACAATTCAGCATTTCACCTAGTATCCACCTAGTTAAAAAAATAAAATTACAACTAAATCTTTTAAAGTGTGAAACAAAACTTTTCACACTGCGCAGGTATCATCAAGATAAAATAAGAAGGATTGAAATTGATGGTATACCAATCAATTGGAACACTAAAGATCAGAATCTTCGCTACCTTGGCATATATCTGGACACACAACTAACTTGGAAACTAAACATAACGTACAAACTACAACAACTCTACCCTCCTCTCATCAACAGACCCACATCACTCAAACGTACTTGAACGATATTATTTTACAAGACACTCATATTACCAATACTCACTTATTCCTATCCTGTATGGAACTTGAACTAGCAAGTCTTATCAGGACTTGGCTTCTAAACCTTCAGAGTAAAGTAATCTGCTAGCACTGGAAGCACCCTGGTTCAAGAATACCGAAATTCATTTAGAATTTGGAAGATCCCCAATACCCCAACGCATAGAACAACTTACAAAGAAATATTTTGACCGTCTAGAACTATCTTCAGTTGCGGTCTCCTTCAATCTAGGGAAACCTATCCAGCACAGACTCAAGGGCAAGGCTGTATCAAAACCTTAAATTTTTTTTTTACCTTTGTATAAAATTTGTGCAAAATACTAATGTATTGGTCCAAATAAATATATTTATTGATTTGTTTATCATTCTTAAATTGCTTTAAAAAATACTATTTAGTTGATATAAATCATTTAAGTAAGGAAAAAAATGGCAAGACTATAACAGACCTTCAATCAAATAGTATGTATAGTTAGTATTATTATATCTGTAAAATCAATACCTCCTGACTTCACAAAACTATATATTTTATTAACAGGTATGTTGCTTTTGATGGCCTTGGTGAAAAATTAGTGACTGGCATTGCTAACTCCCCTCCGAGAATTCAAAGCCAGTGGGACCGAGTTTCAGCTCCTCAACCACCACCTCAGCTGTCTCAAGCAGAGCATGAACGAAGGATTACTATCTGTTATCGATACATGGTTGAACAGTATGAGCAGTTAGTTGAACGTTATTACCGCCTCTCTAGTGTAAATGGTGGAAGTGGCTCTCAACCAGTTGCCAGGAGGAATCCTCATACCGTGAGTATTAATAATCTTTTCTTAAATATTTATTTATTACATGGACAAGTGCTTTGTGCATTTTTTGCAATCAACAATCTCTTGCAGTATCCTTCGTCCATGTCTTCAAATCTTCCGACTTGGTGTACTATATGATGCATGTGATGAAGCTGGAGCTAATTTCTTCTTAGAATGTTTCAAAATGTGTCAGAAATCAGTAAAAAAAAATTTTTTTTTTGTTTTGAAACTGATAGTACTGCATGTGTACAAAAAATCTGAGGCTTCAAGTTCCAGATCATTGGTTGATTTGACATGGAATGACCCCCTTGCAAAAGATCAGGTAGAAAGTTTTTTTTGTGTTGTAGATTAATATCTACTGATGTAGTTGTAAGAAAAATGTATGTTTTCACCCCCCACCCCCCGGCTTAATATTTGGTACCCAAAAAATACAACAATTATTTAAAATTATACTTTTTGGTGTTTGAAAAAAAAACTTTTTTCCAGAAATCTTAGGGATAATTAGTCCCCTTTATATGCATGCACCTTTAGAGTTCGAGCATAGACAAACCACCATTGTTACTCAGGCAGATAACTGGTAAAGTTATTTTCATCAGAAATAAACAAAAACATTATAGTCCTAGGAGCTACAATGGAGGGCATAAGGTCTTGTAGAAGATTCATTTTATCTTGTAGATATTATTAGTAGTAAGAAGAAAATGAGTTTTTGACCTTATCCCCTCCCCTCACCCGGCTTAATATTTGATAGCCAAAAATTAATTAAAATTTGACTTCTCGGTTTTTGGAAAAAAACTTTTTTCCAGTAATCATAGGAATAATTAGTTGAAGAATTCCAAAACTAATAGGAATTATTTCATTACATTTTTTAGCATTTTGGAAAAACTATTAAAAAGAAAATAACATGAATATATAAATAAATTAAACTGAACGCGCTAAAATAATAGAAATTGTTTAATCTAATAAAATAATATTTTAAAACTAATTGACAAGAAATGAATGGACATTTTTTATCCACAGTTTTGGCCTTTTGAAGGTTCTGTATTATGACAATTGTATTCCAACTGTGTGCTGCCCATGTAGGGATCACAGTCTTGTTCATCAGATGAGACTAGACCTACTGGTACTAAGTATGGTACACCTACTGGATTTTTAATGAAATTATCGAATTTGTCAAAAAGATCTCCAGCTACTATCTCTGGACTATTCTTACAAGAAGTGCCACTGCAAGGTTTGCATATTGAGGAGCGATGCAGACTTTTTGCTTTTCTTTTCGACAGCTAGAAGCTCCTCTGCAACCGTAGGGAATTAAACTGTAGCAGCAACTGAGGAGCAGCATCTTCAAATGAATTTTCAATTTGACCCATCTATCTTTGAATCTGGTGATGACTTCGAAATGAATGAAATCTAGTTACATCTTCTGTAGGTGGCAGTCTCATTAGATAATTTTTTTAAGGCAGATTTTGTGAACATCATGTATCTCAATTTATTCAGTAATTCGTTAGTTTCCATTTTACCTACATAAAGTTCTAGGATAAGATATTTTATGGATTCTTGAGAGAGTTTCTGAATTTTGTAGTGTAGTCCTTCAAATGTGCTTTTTTAGAAGAGAGCACAACTTTGATTTTCCATAGCCAAAAAATGTTGATATAGTGTCTCAACCAGTAAATGCATGAAACAAAATTAAGTACCATAAACCTGGTTTATTGCCCCTCTGAGCCAACAGCCAGGTAACCATCAAATATAAACATTATGTTGGAGCCATAGTGCTTCCTCAAGTAGGTAATATATTATGCATAAATGGAACCATAGTTTTGATAGCAATGCCATAATTTTTTATGATGTAGGTGTCCGCTATCGACAACATATATTTTGCTGTTGCCTGTTAAGGCTGGGTCCTGAATTAGCATGAATTTTATACACAACTTCAATTTACATAGGTAATTTCTAAAAATCTGAAAATTTAGTTCAGCATTTGTTTCAAAATGATACATATTCCACTGGAACCATGAGAATAAACAGAAAGGGTATAAATCGGAAGTGAAAACCACTTAGTTTAAACGAGGAGATAAAAATAGCTCGGTTTACAGATGATGATGGTCTTTACCTAATAAAATGGAAAGACTAGAGAGATGTTTTAATTTTATCCTCCAAGAACACAAGTGATATGCTAGAGATTGAAACCAGAAGAAAAAAGAGAAGTTCCCCAGATTATATGACACTTGCGGGGGTCAAGGAGAAAGGAGCTAAAAGTTGATAACGGTTTAAGTACTGTATTTAAACAAAAACAAAAGAGTGGGCACCTATTATTAATGCACGAAATGCCCTGATAATGCAGGCTTTAGAATTGAGTGCTTTCCGTTATATCATGAATATTTGTAATTTCTAAACTATTATTTTGTTCAAATATTTCTGTTTATATAATTTAATATGAATAAGTAGAAAATCATTATAATTGTTATTTTCAAATAATATACATAATTTAGTATAAGCATTTATTTTCAAATTTTTCTTTTGTAACATTAGAATTTAACGTTTATACGATGAAGATACATTTGTAAGTTTACAGTTGTGTAAGATCTATTCATTGTAATATAGAAACTTTATTTTCTAAATAAATGTCTTAAGTTTGAATTCATAACACAGACAATATGATCTTATTAGTTTGAATTCAGACCTCTTTTTTTTTTTTTTAATACATAACCCAGGTAAAAATTTGACCTAACAGTAAACCTATGTCTAAAGGGTATTTAAAGGTGGTTTTATTTTCTTAGGTGGGATTATATTTGTAACAGATAATATTTAAATTTTGTTGAACTTCACTACAATAATTCAGAGAAAGTTTTACCTTAGTGAATTCAAATTATTAAAAAAATAAAAATGGTTTTAGCAAAATTCGTTATTAATCACAACATTTGTAGCTTCGGCCTCAGAGGAAAACAGTTATTCTCTGTAGCCCCCTATTCCCTGTTGCAATTGAAACAATTTTTTTACATTATAGGGCACATTTCAAATCCAAAAAACAATTTTTAAAGTATTAATAAATTAGAAACTTTACTGGTGGCCACAGCAAAGAAACATAAAATAGGCCACTGAAAGGGTTTTTAAGTTACCCATTTCCATATTTGCCATAACTTCACAAAACTACAATGGCAACCTTCTATTTGGCTCTACTTTCATTTAATGATGTGGTATAGGTTGTATACCTATTATATATAATGTATTTTATCAAGATAATAATTATTCTTTATAGTTATTTATTGTGTTTTTAGTCAGTGGTAATAATTTTTGTAGTTGTAAAGCCGTGTTTACACTGGTGTCGAAGATATAAAATTAATGGTTAAGACTTCCAAAATGTAACTTTTAAACAGAAATATAAAGTTGAATCACTTACATCTTTCGCTCCTCTAAAAAAGGTAACAAGAAAATAACTATTATTGATCCATTAACACAATTTTATAGAGTTGGCATTGCGAAGCAGTCAGAAGAAGACTTATAAAACTATATCTCATTCAAACTTGCCCCTTTCTTATGTCATTATTCTCAGAAAGTTGATTGCGGAAAGGAACAAAATCTTCCTTGTGTATAAAATTCATGCTAATTCAGGACCCAGCCTTAACAGGCAACAGCAAAATAACAGTCTGGGTAACAATGCTGGTTTGTTTGTGTTCGAACTCTGAAGGGGCTCGATCTGCATATAAGGATGAGGGAGTCCATCCAAATCTTTTATAGTGAAATGATAAAGAAGGTAAGAAGTGAAGTTATGAATCAATACCCTGTCCAGTATGTCAGGTCTGTACCTATCTTGTATTAGTTAGAAATTAGGTTCATCGGGGAATGATACTTGTAGTTCTAAGTTCTTTGTTATAGTCATTAATCATAGTCCCTGGTTTTTAAAAGTTCTACAGCCCCAGTCAGTTTGTTTGCTGTTCAGGTCACCTAAAAGTATTGTCAGCGATCCAGTAAAAATGTACGGAAAACCAGTCTGAATTAGTCTATTGCTCGGTGGAATTTTCAGCTATAATATTTAAAAGGCCATTATTTTATAATATAAGTTCAATACAAATTACATCTCAGTTTTAAGACATAGAAGAATTACTTCAGTGTGTGTGTGCTTATATTTTTCCTAATGAGAATCATAGCACTTTTAACTTTGGTTTCTCTGTCACATTGTAGTGCAAATAATTGCAGCTGGCATTGGCATTTATCAATGCCTTCTTTAGTAATGATAAGTCTGTCAGTAGAATTTGTCATGACAAACCATAAAAACCATCTGCATTTCATTTGAGGATTGTTAATTACTTTATAAAAAGCTTTTTAGGGCTTGAGTATGCTAACAAATAATTGAAAAAGATCGATTTAGTTGTCAACAGGTAGTGTCATCATGGTTGCTGGGCTTGGGGACCAAATCTGCAGTTTGTCTGGCCTCTAAAATGGCCTCCACATTTGCCTCATATTTGTACTTCACTACGTGAAGTGCAATTTTTATAATTTTGAAGATATAATAGAACATTGAACATATATTTGGAGACAAACAAAATTGGTTAATGATAATAAAGACAATAAGTAATGATCATAATTAGTAAAGCCATCATGTAACAATTTAAAATGCACATAAAATTCAATAATTTAATACAAAAACACCCATCTTATGTATAATAACAATTCAATAATATATTAGTCTTATGGCCACTCACCATAAATTATCTAAAATTTAAAACTGCTTAAACTTAATTTTATCATACATACGAGGGTGGTCTGAAAAGTTTCCGACCTAACTAGACGTTTTTTCAGAAATTTTTTTTTTATTTTTCAACATAGTCTCCTTTTAACCCTACCCACTTCTCCCAGCGATGCTCCCATCTCTGTAACCTGTCCAAATAGTACTCGGTGTTTTTCTCTGCAAAATAATCGTTCACGAAGGTGATTGCCTCTTCATTTGACGAAAATCTCTGCCCTCCGAGCGCAATTTTTAGATGAGGGAACAAAAACAAGTCGCTTGGGGCTAGATCTGGTGAATAAGGCAGATGGCCAAGCAGTTCAAACCGTAATTCATGGATTTTCGCCATGGCAACTGCTGAGGTGTGAGACTGTGCGTTGTCTTGGTGAAACAGGATTTTCTTTTTCTGCAAATGTGGCCGTTTTTCCGCAAGTTCTGCCTTCAGCTTGTCAAGTAATGATGCGTAGTATGCTCCTGTAATGGTTTTTATTTTTTGAAGATAATCGATTAAAATAACTCCATGACTATCCCAAAAAACAGTCGCCATCACTTTCCCAGCTGAAAAAACAGTTTTTGCTTTTTTTGGAGCTGGTTCCCCCTTTGCAGTCCACTGTTTGGACTGTATTTTTGTTTCGGGCTTATAATGGTGTATCCAAGTTTCACCAAAAGTAATTAATCGGCGCCAAAACTCGGATTTATTGCGCCAACAGAGCGTTGGAAATGTTCATTCGAACATGTTATGAACATGTCAAAAGAACGTGTTTGTCACATATTAAATCAACATTTAGAGATGAGAAAGCTGTCGGCGCGTTGGGTGCCGCGTTTGCTCACGTTAGACCATAAAATGTGTTCGAATGAACATTAGCAACGCTCTGTTGGCGCAGTTTAGGCGCAATTACAGGAGCATACTGTAATGGTTTTTCCTTTTTGAAGATAATCGATTAAAATAACTCCATGACTATCCCAAAAAACAGTCGCCATCACTTTCCCAGCCGAAAAAACAGTTTTTGCTTTTTTTGGAGCTGGTTCCCCCTTTGCAGTCCACTGTTTGGACTGTATTTTTGTTTCGGGCGTATAATGGTGTATTCAAGTTTCATCCACAGTAATTAATCGGCGCCAAAACTCGGATTTATGCGCCAACAGAGCGTTGGAAATGTTCATTCGAACATGTTATGAACATGTCAAAAGAACGTGTTTGTCACATATTAAATCAACATTTAGAGATGAGAAAGCTGTCGGCGCGTTGGGAGCCGCGTTTGCTCACGTTAGACCATAAAATGTGTTCGAATGAACATTAGCAACGCTCTGTTGGCGCAATTACAGGAGCATACTGTAATGGTTTTTCCTTTTTGAAGATAATCGATTAAAATAACTCCATGACTATCCCAAAAAACAGTCGCCATCACTTTCCCAGCCGAAAAAACAGTTTTTGCTTTTTTTGGAGCTGGTTCCCCCTTTGCAGTCCACTGTTTGGACTGTATTTTTGTTTCGGGCGTATAATGGTGTATTCAAGTTTCATCCACAGTAATTAATCGGCGCCAAAACTCGGATTTATGCGCCAACAGAGCGTTGGAAATGTTCATTCGAACACGTTTTTGGTCTAACATGAGCAAACACGGCACCCAACACGCGGACAGCTTTCTCATCTCTAAATGTTGATTTAATATGTGACAAACACGTTCTTTTGACATGTTCATAACCTCTGCTATCTCTCTCACTTTAATTCGGCGGTCTTCTAGCACCATTTGGTGAACTTTGGCAATGTTTTCGTCGGTAGTTGCAGTTCTCCGACGTCCCGAACGTTCATCGTCTCCCAAGCTCTTACGACCACGTTTAAATTCAGTTGCCCACAATTTTACTGTTGTAAATGATGGCGCAGAGTCCCCATACACAGAATCCTCATCTTTGATTTGCTTAGGCGTATTGCCTTTCAAAAACAAATATTTAATGACAGCTCGATACTCGATTTTGTCCATTTTCATAAAAACACTCACATCGACTCACTCAAACGACTGTTACACAACAACTGTGCGTCCAAAATGGCTGAAACTTTCGTGAGTAACTGTCAACAGATGTACAACGAAATTCACTAGCTTTTATTTATGACTGCTGCTATCTTCATGTTGAGGTCGGAAATTTTCAGACCACCCTCGTAAGCTAGGGATTTTATGTGTAGTTGTACACTTTTAAATTGTTGTGTGTCGGTTTATTAATTATGGTTATTTTCTTGATTATCATTAATTAATTTTGTTTGCATCCAAATGTGCGTTCAATGTTTTTATGTTTACTTTAGTATTATAAAAGATGACTGCTTAGAACTGTCAAAAATGTTTTCCTTAATAAAGAGCATTGTGGAGAGACTGCAGAGCGATGGTACTGTTCCAGCCGCTTTCTTTTAGTGTGGATCATCGGTTAATCAGTGAGTATAGTTGTTGCTTTTGTCGAAGTTTCTTACTAGTTTGGTAGTGTCAGATTAGTTTATTTTCCAATTGTAGTTCCAAGTATTTAACTGTCAGATCTGTTGGTGTCTAATATGTTTCTATCAAATGGGAGTAGGAGTACAGGTTTGTTTGTATCTCCATGTCCAATTTGCCATTGATTGAAGGTGTTGTTTTTTCTTTTTTCTCCAGGCTATGAACTGAACTCCATTTTTTTGTGTCGTAGTTTCAGTTCATTAACAGTAGCTACAATTTCTATCATTTCTATGGTGAAAAGAAAATCTTCATTCTGGGTAATAACCATAGTGTCATCTGTATATGTTTCTATATAAGATCTCATTGGTACTAGCATGTCTTAGCTGTAAATATTGAACAGTGTGGGACTGAGTACTGCTCATTGTCTTTTTCTAGTCCATCGATGTCCCTAATGGAAAAGTTAATTCTAATTTGGCAAGTAATTTGTTGTGAAGGAAGCAAACAATGATTTTATAGTGGTATCTAGAAGTTCCACCTGTTCCTTGTATAGAAATTCTTTGTGCCCAGTAGAGTCTAAATGCTGCAGAGATATCTCAAAAAGCAGTTGTCAAATATACCTTCTGCTCAAAATGAAGAAAAACTCATTAATTCTTTATTGTTGCTGAGAGGTAAAAGAAAAGATAATGCAGTTTTTTAATCAAATTTGATGACTTGGGAGTAATTCCATGGTCAGCCAGGAAGTCTTCAGTTCAGGAAGTTGGTAAACAACTGTTTCCAGTACTCTTTGATTAGTTGGTTTAGTTATTTTAGAGACAAAACATTTTAGTTCACCTCCAGCTTTTCCAGGTTTGTGAATACACAAAACTAGGCTCCTTTTCCATTAGTCAGGAAGATGTTTAAATTATTAATTAAAGTGTGTTTTATTTATAAATACATTTCTATAATTGTTTTGTTTTCTGTATTGTCTGTACAAATATTCTTGTCATATAAAAATCATTTTTGACATGTTTAATTTCTATGTTTCAGATTGATCGAGGAACTGATCCTATGGAACCTGCAGATGACAGAACACAACGTTGTTCTCTCTGTCGTCGTACAAATGTTAATGATAGCAGTGAACCTGGGCCATCAAGGGCCAGAGAGCTTCAGCATAGACATACCAATGTTGTTGACGAAAGTACATCTACTTCTTCTTCTCAGTTAGTAGGTGAGGGGTCTGTGGAAGGTTCTACTCAAAGAAGTCATCTTACTGTCAGGGCCAACTATTTGTACGAAAGGCTAGCTAGGCTACGATCACAGGTAGAAACTGGCCGGACAATACTTGCCCGTACAAGAACTGCAGCAGCCGCTATGTCTGCTAGGATGAGTCCTTCCGCTCCAGAGGATGCAAATTATCTTATTGACAGTCTTCAAACTAGAACCAGTGTTGATAGACCAGATGAATCACAAAATTTTTCTCAGTTGTTGATGCTGCCAGAACCACTTCTACCAACTGAAACTACTGAAGATAGACCTTCCATTATTAGCAGGATTGGATCATTTCTCACTAGAAGAAGAAATGGTGTTTCTCGAGTTTCTGACTCAAGTAGCTCTGATGCAAGTGTCTCAGATAATACCCCTACTTGGCAAAGGCCTCTTACCCCTCCTCCATCCCAGAGCCAGCGCCTAACAAATTTAATATGTCCTACTTCACGGAATGTTATTTTCGATCCAGTCACTCCTGAATCTTCACCTGATTGCCCTTCACCGATTGTTGTCCCTCGCCGTGATGCAAATCCATTCTCTGTGCCTGAGTCTTCACTGTTATTTCCTCGCTCTACAAGTGTGACAGCTGAATCCCTTACTCAACAACCACCTCGCCATCGTCCTATTCCAAGATGGGTTCAAAGACCTGAAATGCCTCCTAGCAGTACAACACCATCTAGCAGAAGCTTATCTGAACCAACAAATGGCTCTGATTCTGATGCAGATAGTGTCTTCTTAAGGCAAAACATAGATAATAATTTTTCACACTGGCGAGTATTTCTACGCTATCGCTACTTCAGGGACTCTGGTTCTAACACGGAACCTCCATCTGAGTCAAATTCAAGCGATAGCAACTCAAGTAATTCTTTTAAATATTTTATTTTAAAATTCTGCCTTGAGTAGTTATCTCATTTAAATTATTTTTCAAAAATTCACTTCTTAACTTTGCTAAAGACCTTTTTTTTTACTGTTTTATTAATTACTTATTTTGGAATACAGTAGAACCCTGATTATCAGAAACAATAGAAGTTGGCTCCCATTCAGTTTGAAGATGGAAGAGTTCCTCATCAATATAATCCTTGAAATGAATTGAATTGAACTTGAAAAGATCTTATGTAGATCCTATAAGTACTTTGCATTTCCATAGCTAAAGTTTGTGTTGGACACTTCTCAATATCGGACATTGCCCTTCCCTCCCATCTTTCAAATCTAGAATCTTCTAGTACCTTCTTTCCCTTCAATGTAGAAACTACGCATAAGATCTTTTTTTACCTTTGCTAATCACCCAATTATTATTTTTATTATGCCCACATTATTAAACTGTTTGTTTATTTCTTCTCTATTTTCATTTGGTATTGGGATGTAGAGAATACTATTGATCTAAAGAAATATACTAAGTTGTAAGAAAAGTATATTCTAGAGTGACTCCTTGTCAGCAGGGAGATAATTAAGGGATGTAACCATGCATGCTGGTCAGGAGAAAAGTTATACTGCAGCCTAACCTCTTGTGTATTGATCTACATTTCATTTAACCTATGCATCAACTAAAGTCTCAGATCCTTGATCAGAGCTCTCAGGATAGATATACCAGGCAGATCCTCAGTTACGATACCTGCATCACTATCACTATCTACCCTTTGGCCTTCCCCTCAGCCTCTCACTATCATCACAGATTTTGACCTGGACTCTTCCACTTGGTTGGTATATGTACCAGCCATTTCAATGTTCGTACCTTTACACATCATGATTGGTACGATTGCTGGTTATCATCATATAGCATGTAAATCTCTCCTTGTTTTGTCTTAAGCACACTGCTGTTACCTAACCCCTTTTCAGCATTTAAAACTGATAAACAATTTATTCCACAAAAAATGTATTGAGCTTACTTTCTTCTTAAGATGCTTTGTAAATATCATATCTTGTTAATGTACTTTAAGTAGTTCTGAATTGATGTCCAGGGCGGGGGGATAGTTACTAGGAAGTTTAAACCTCAGACCATTGAGTGATTCATGGTATAGACCAGGGTTCAGCAACATTATTAGACTCCTAAGGCACATTCAACATCTATTTTTAATTATCCAGTAGTGTTTGAGAGAAAATGGTTAAGTTAAGTTTAATATTTAACTGGTTAAATAAATTATAGTGGTTTGCACTTTATCTGCCCACAAATCGGTATATTTGTTCATACCCGCTAGTGTTTTCTGTAGTCACGATGCCATTTTGAAGTGCAAACTTAGCAAAGTAACAAGTCACACCCCCCTAATAGCAAGCATACTTAGCACTTGAAAGTGCTTATGGGGTTCTATTGTATGTATAAATAAGTTGCCGACTAGCCAAAAAAAATAATGAATTTACAAACATTATTTTTTATGTATATTTAGACTATAATAACCATGAATTATGTATTTAAATGAGACCAATCAAAACAGTTGTATTAGTATTAAAACATATTTATTATCTGTATTTGTTAAATTGAGAATTCTTTATTTGTTAATATAGGTAGACTGAGAAGAAATAGTGAAAGCTCATCTGCTATTGCAAGGCTTCGAGCGCAGTTCAGGAGGCTGCAAAGTGCATATAATACACGAGATCGAGAACCTCATGTTAGTTTTTTCAACATTCTAAAGTAACAGACATAATTTTATTTTATGTTAATAATTTTATTTTACTTGACTTAGACCCAAGACTTCTTAGTTTATGTTCAGGTGTTCTACTATTTAAGCTGCTACTGTCCGCTTCCAAGCTATAACTCCTAACTCAGATTGAATGAATACAAACAACTATTTTGTATTTGTAAAACTTCTGAGATCCTTAGACTTAGGCGTAGGTACTTTTCACAATCCTGGGAAGAACAAACCAACTTGAGGCTTACCTGGAAACCCTACCCATATCCCTTCCACCCATTTATTCTCACTAATCCTTGCACCTCTGCCCTAATGCGCACGATGTCCTGTCCCAAGGTAGCAGTGCCCTTCACCATGAGGCTAATCAATTGCCCTGTATCACTGATTAATAAGAGCTTTGTTGCCATGGTGATCATCAATGCTTAACAGCAATAAGAAGGTAGTGAAAGAAGAAAATTTGGTTTTAGATACTTAAATTTTAAGAAAATTGCCCTTTATTTTTGTTTTTTATTATATGCATAAAGGCAAAATTAATTTTCTGCACCTATTTCAAAGTAAAGCTTCCCCCTTCTGGCTCTGCAATCAATTGTTAAAGGATTCTCTTTAAAAAAAGATTTCATAATAATTTTTTTAATATGGCATAAAACCACTAATGATAAAAAAATTTAAAATTAATAAAAAAAGTAATTCATGTTTTTTCTATCATCATTATATCTCATTATTTAAAAACTTTCTTTCAAAGGTTATAGACCTTATGAGTAAGGTGGGGCAATTTCTCACGGAAAGTAGAAATGTTGCTGTCAAAAAAGATATCTGTGCCAAACTAATGATCTAAAGTCTTTCCTTCTGGGATCTGTGCCAAACTAACCATATAAAGTCTTTTCTTCTGGGGACTGAAGCAATAAAATTGGCTCTGATCTATGTCCCCGACCTGAAGTGAGTAGTAATTAGGACCAGAAGTAGTAAGATAAACAACGTCCTATGAGATATCTGTACCAAATTCAAGGTGCAGGCCTTATAGAGTTACTGAAACTTAAAAAATGGTCATCAGCCTATATCACCATTATCGAGGGACAGGACATCGTGCGCATGAGGGCAGGGTGCAAGGATTGGTGAGAATAAATGGGT
This sequence comes from Acanthosoma haemorrhoidale, assembly GCA_930367205.1. Classification (NCBI taxonomy): domain Eukaryota; kingdom Metazoa; phylum Arthropoda; class Insecta; order Hemiptera; family Acanthosomatidae; genus Acanthosoma; species Acanthosoma haemorrhoidale. The sequence goes on along the minus strand of OV884011.1, from coordinate 151,149,805 downwards.
GGAAGAGATATGGGTAGGGTTTCCAGGTAAGCCTCAAGTAGGTTTGTTCTTCCCAGGATTGTGAAAAGTATCTGCACCCAAGTCTAAGGAGCTCAGAAGTTTTACAAATACGTCGAGTACCTGGAAATTTTTGCCAGTTTCACTGTGGGTAGAGATATTTGTACCAAAGTAATAATCAGAAGTTTTCTAGGGTTACTTAAAGTATAAAAATTGTATCTGATCCACATCACCAGCTTCAAGCGACTAATTAAAAGTCCCAATCTGCATTATTGTTTATTGTAAATAAAAATTTGTTTGCTAATTCTAAGATAAAAAACAAATCAAAGTTATACATTTATTTAAACTTTGGGCTTAGTTTGATGGCACTTTACTTTGACTTGATTTAAATGCATTAGTTAGCTAGGTAATTATCATGCTACTGTGCAAATGTTTTTCAATTCTATATTTTTTAAATTAGTCTTAGACGGCAAGGAAAGTGAGTTGAATTACACATTAATCAGTAATGTCTATTGTTTGACATGTAGGTTGTTACACTATTAGACTCGCATATATTTTGTCATGACCTCCCATCACTTGGATTAGGTCTGTAATGAGAGGCTGAATTGGTAGGTAGAACTTAGATGGAGATCAAGTTCATAGCAGGAGACTGAGGCAACTGGAAGAAACTAGTGAAAGCCCTTTGCTCCATCCACTGGGGGGGCTGTAGGAACTAATAATATTTTATAATTTGCATCATATCTAGTCAGATATCTCTGTATTCTGTTTGGTAAACATTTAATTAGTTAAGTAAAACTATTAGACTAAACGGTCAGTGTGACCACTCCATCAATTATTATTTTTCTTCAGTGAAAAACAGTCATGCCCCAGTGACTTAAATGCAAGAAAATATTTTCAACATCTTACCATGGCTACGCAGTAAATAGATAAATTTTTATAACCAAATGTAACACGCTAATTTCAGTAAATTAATATTTGAATTGAGTTCACAGGCTTCAGTATTCCTGATACCAACATAATCTTAAAAGTTTTTATTAAGCCATTAACGTAATTTTAAAATGTTAATTCACTTCTGGAGTACAGTAGAACCCTGATTAAGTTTTAAAGTGCACTTGTTCAGTTCAGAAAATGGTAATATTTCCATTAATGGTGAAGCTGACAATTTTTGTGTCTAAATTATATTAATTAGTACTCCAGAATGATGATATAGACCAAAGACTATTTTTTTATATTCAGTTTCCTAAAAGGCCCTATATCATTAATTTGGCTTAGCTATATCCTCAAACATATTGCTGCTTACATTTGCTCATAATTTTCAAGTACTGCAGGATGGTAATATTGACCAGATTTTTGTTGCTTCATAAAGTGCGAGTTTCGTACAGATATCTTCTTGCAGCATACTAATACTGCTACTTCCAGCCATAATTTCCAGGGTGCCTAAATAGATTCGAGACAATTTTTTTTTGTGTGTATTTACCAATTTTAGGTTGTTTTTTTTAACCTACTGATACTTTGATTTAAATGTAAATACTTGATAAATAAATTTATTTATTTGGATATTACTAAGATTCTAATATGATCATTTGATTCTAATATTTTTATTTATTTTTCAAATAATTTCATATCATAGTTATACACCTTTGCCTTGAAATAAATTAACATTTTCTATATGTTTAATTTTAAATCATACATATCATGGCTACAGCATATGTGTTTTTCAGCTATTAAGAGTTGCCACAGAAAACGCTGAACGAAGACTTTTGTTGAGGCTTAACAATCTCTTCCAAAGGCCTGCTCTCCCATCTACTTCATCTAACAGCAGCACCACTAGTGCTCCTTATCAACCTCGAACTGATAATACTCATGATCTTGCTAGTGTTAGAATTGGAGTAGAGATTTTAGGAAGACACATTGATAATTTAGCACGCCAATGCAGGTATACATCTATTAAACAATCAACTTTATAGCAAGCTCCTAATTTTATTAAAGTACTCATGGGGGATAATCAACATAAGTGATACCTCTTTAAAAAATTACTGCCAACAGTACGAAAGCCTAGTGTTAACATTCGCATAAAAATTAAAAAGTGCACATTCTTATTCTTTTTTCTTTGAAAATCTACTATATCTAAAATCAATTGTATTTAAAAAGATAAGCAAAAATATGTTGTGTTTGAATAATATTGAAAATGAAACGCAGTCTAACAGGTTTGTTTTAAATTCTATATATTTGTGTTTAGTGTCATTCTTATCAGAATTTGTTCAACTGTAATACTGTTGTTATTTCCAATTTGCAGTGGCATTTAAAAATTATAAACTAAGAAGTTGGAACGTTTTGTCGGGAGATCAGCAGGAGATTTATTCATGTACAACATTTTGACATAATATGTGTATGTGTGAGGAGGAGGTTGATGAGAATTATTTAGCCGAATTGAAATGTCAGTTGGCCAATTTTTTTAAACAATTCTCATCAACGTCCTCCTAACATTGACTGGATGTAGAGGTACATTCTATGTTGAAATGGTGTCCACGAATAAACTTAATGAAAACGTATCAACTCTTTTTCATCAACCAGTTCTTCCATCAGCAGTTCTTCCAACTAATTTATAAACTAAAAATATCATCTTTCATAAGGTCATTAATTTTTTTATACCAAGCTTACTTTAATCCTTTATATATCGCGCATCTAGAATAAAACTGGCATAACTCAAAAAATGTCCGCTACCATTTTATAGATGACTCATAAACATTAGTTGTTTCATAATCTTTCTTTTAATTGATGGTTATCCCCACTAACCCACTTATATTAAAATATAAGGGTGCAGCTCATATCTATTTGATTGAGGATATTGCTAAACCTCGATGAGTTGATCAAACAAATTAATATGTGCAATTAGAAATATCGGATTGAATGTTTCAGTTCTTTAAACTTTAAGTATCCTCTATACACAATTGCAATTTAAAGCAGGATCAGTTGTTATGCTAATTCGAAACTTTAGGACAAGGATGACCTCTGAATGGTGCATTTTTATAGATATTAAATTGTATAAGCACTTAATACCTGTTAAAATTTGAATGGCGATCATGCAAGAGAATTTGTTTTTCTTCTATAAATTAAATTGGATACAGACAGTACGAACAGGTTTGTATTACATAGTTGACTATTTCTCATAATTTAACTTTTGCTATAACTAACTATCAATAAGTCACCAGGACAAACTTTTGACCATATTGAAATATATTTAGGTAGGATAGAGCAGGAGTCCTCGACCCTACCTTGCTCGTACAATGGTGCCTAGCTACCATTTTGTGTATTCCTACCCATGTATACACAGTAAAAAAAAATTGAATTTTTTTAAATATTTATAAATTACTTAGAATTAGAGACATTAGCCCTAATAATCCTCTAAATCGTCTAATATTTGTACTATTCTTTATTGCAATTTTGTAAACAATCAAACCGTACTCAACTGAAATCTCCAGGAGAAGTTGATTGCCAAATTGTCTGTACCATTTTATTCTTTTTCTCATTATAGTGGCATATAAAACCATTTGATCTACACCACACTTTCCTTTGTTGCATGCTAAAAGGGTTAACGGTTTCATTTTTTTAGATGGCAGTTGGCTTATAGAAGCAGCACAAATGTATTTTTTACTTGGTACCATGATAGTAGTATGTTTGATAAAATTCTTATGTCTCGTGAATCTCTATTTGAGTACAACGCCATTATCATCCTCTTTGGATTCCATCTCTCCTTTTTTTATTTTACAATGAAGTACACATGGGCCTCGTTGATTCGGATCTGTGGATAATCTGGATCAGATTTGTAGACTCAACTCACTAGCTATATATAACTCGGGAAAGAGTATTGAGCTTGATCCATCACTTTCGAAAGCAAAGAGAAGGCCTGCGCACACCCCATGGAGCAGGCAAGACAAAAAAAAAGTCTTCCCTATGTTTCAGTAGACCCTTGCTTCCCCTATTAGCCTAACATGGCACTTGTCATTTTGTTAATCGTTTATGGTTCAACCAGATTGTTTTTGTTTACCTTTATAGCTACAATTTATGATTTTAACTTTGATTACTGGTTACATATTTAATTTTATGTACACGTATTGTTTTTGTTTTGTACACCTGTGTTTAGGAGTGTATTGCAGTGTAAAAGTTTAAAATAGGATTGAAGTGAAAGAAGATTTCAATGGATAAAAAGTTAAACACTATTTATCGAAATGATAAAGAAGAAGCATTAAAGAAAATAGCTGCTGATTTGGGAGTTGCCACTGTTGAAGTGTCCGACTGGAAAAAGCAAAAAATGAAATTGAAGATTTTTTTTTGTAAAATAGATGTAAAGACAGTTTGGAAGTCAGAGGAATGGCAAACAAATAAAAAAAATGAGACATTAGATGTCGCACTATTGATGTGGAACCGCAATTAGTTGCTAGTGGTTTACTGACCCCAAACAAGAAACTGTCTAAGAACTGGTTTTTAGATAACTTTGTTCCTGAAGTTCGAAACAATATGGTACAGTGCTCAGCGAGAGAGTAGTTTGCCTATAACTGAACCAATCTAATAAAAGGAATTGTTAGGAATGTTAGGAATTGCATCAGGGAGTTTCCTCTATTGATTGTGGGGAAATCCAAGAATCCCCAAGCACTAATAAAAAAAGTGAAACCACAATTAGTTGGCAGTGGTTTACTGACCCAAAAAAAATGAGGGATGGGCAGTTTTTTTGTTTAAGAACCGGTTCGGAGACTCGAAAATTCTTAAAAAAAAAATAGTTCACCAGAAAAAGCAATTTTACTGATCGACAATGCTCCATCTCATCGGGGAGAAAAAAAACTCGTTAGTAGAGGAATTAAAGTGAAATTTCTTCCACCTAACATAACCCCTCTGGCTGCACCTTATGGACCAGAAAGTCCTTGAAAACATCAAAACTGCTTGTTAAAATAATTTAAGGGTAACAAATTTTTGTGATTGATTTGTTAAAATCAATCAATATCAGAGGTATTATTAACATTGTTGCTGACACTTCAGATAGCATCACAAAACAAAATCTTGGCATACTTGGAATGTCAGCCTGACACCACTCCAGCTGAACTATTAATAAAAAAGCCTTTGTGTGACCGTGCTTCATTCAAACGTCACACGTATTTGAAACAGAAGACAGTGGACCAATTCTTTGCTAAGAAATTATGTGAATAGTTATTTTTGATGTCTTGTAAACAGTACATATGTACTATGTTATTTTGTTACAAAGCATAGTTTTTTTTATCGCAATAAACAGTAAGTCTACTTATTTAAGGATCTTGTTTTGCTTATTACCAAGATGGTCTGGATTGCCTTTGGTTCCAGTTTGTCCGATATATGATGTCCTTGTGTATATATGTTGGGATGAGTTTTTTGTTATTTTTAAATGTTCCAGTTACACGAGTCTTCAAGTTTAGACATGATACAGCTAATTCAGACTAGATAATTGTCTAAAAGTTATCAATGTATAATGTTCATCCTTGGTAAAAAAGTTGCATGTTGTAGATACACATTGCGTGCCAATACTGTCTACTGACTTACCAGAGTTAATTTGATCATTGTTTGGAGATAATCTTCTTTGCAATAGAATCAACGTTTCATCAATTACATTGTTTTCCCCAGGAGTGTATATTACTTGGTATTTTTTTTATAGTCTCAAAAATGTGGTAGTATTTTTCTAATTTGATTTTGACTGGCAGTAGATATATTATTAATAAAATGAAGGTTACTAAGTAGTATTTCAAATTCTTTCGTCACATAATACCAATAGTTATCTGTAGGGGTTGCTTTTACAAATTTAGAGGGTTTTCAATTATGTACATACAGACTCATCCAGCCTATCTGGTCATGAGGGTTTCAGAAATAGCTATGATATGGAAAATGTTTTTGGAAAAATATAGAAAGAATTTATCATAATGGACAGGTAGACATTGTGAATTTATATGACAGGTTAAGAACATCAGATATGCTAAGGAGAAGATTTGGAGTGGAAAGACGCTATGGCAATGACTATATTCTTAAAAATTTAAAAAGTAAATTCATAAAAAATAATAATTTAGCAATACAAAAATATAACAAGTTTTTAGTTAGGAGAAATGAAGAAAAAAGAATGGAGGGAGGAGAAAACAAAAATACAAGTTTAGGGAAGCAGGTCGAAGTGATAGAGTGAGATTAAGTAACATAATTTAAGGCACTGCAGATGATGTGTAATAGTTACTATAAATATTGTTCAAGCATGGTAATTAAAATGACAATAACTGGTAGGCTGCCATTAAACCTGCATTGAATTCTAACATCAGTTAACTAGATTACCTCCTTCACCTTTCCTGCCTCTTCCTTGCCAGTCAGTAGATATGCTGGTCTGGTGTCCAGAGTCATCACCTCACTAACATAAATCCATGTGTTGTCCTCCTATTGAAGGTGCCAGGTTGAGTCAGTCTTAAGCAGATAGATTGGTACATGAAGTTCGCTATTATTGATAGTGGTCATGGGATGTTTTTTCTCGGCCTTCCCCTTTCGACTGTGTCAAAGAGCTTTACACCGAAGCTGGGCCTAATATGCTTCACAGCTGGTGACGCAAGCCTTAACAGGAACCCTTCCCCCTCTAAAATCTATCAATTTATTGAGAAGCTCCTGCTTTGATGAAGATAATCAATGATTTCTTAATACTATATCTCATCCCTAAACTAAATGTACAACTTCCATGTTACAAACCTCTGATATACCTATCCCTTCTGATAGTGTGATTACTCTTATCGCAATATATATCCCTCTAAAAGCCTGTCCACACTACTCTTGCTTATGTAACTTGTATGCTCGACAGTAATGTAGACAATATAATGTCATGAGGCAAACAATAATAGCCACAAGCTCGTGAGGCTGTGTCAACAAAAATTTTTTTTGTTGTGAGTAGTGGAGCCCTAGGCCAATCGGTAATGAAGGCATATGGAAGAATACAGAATGGAAACCAACTGATTTTGAGATCAGAGAAAGGATGTGGAGATAGATCCACCGCATACTATTGCCAAAAATATGCTCAAATAGTCCCTACAAGGACAAAAAATAGTCGGCAGCCACTAAAAAACTGAACAAGAATAATTCAATGATTGGAGAGCAAGGAGGAACTGGGATGGGAGAGATGGCGCAGGATAGAGGCTGGTTGCTGATTTTCTTTGTCGGCCGGCCCTATGTCCCAATAGGTATGTAAGAAATTATTCAATCTCCCACAAAGAGGAGGCACTGCTTTATAGGTAAGTGATAATACGAGACATTGCAAAGGTGTGTTCCAAGATTCACAAAACAGGTTACATATGTTTACATTTAAAAAAACTAGCCAAGATGGGAGAAACCTCAAAAAGGGAGGTTTTACTGTATATATAAATTGTCTATAGTCATACTTTTAATCATCTTTAAATCAAAAATAATAGAAAGTTAATTTTTAACCACTAAATGTTGCAACTTAATTGTAATCTGAGTGAATTCAGATAGTGCCAACAGGGTTTTAGTGGTAGTTTTGAAAAATTGTTTGGTTGCATGTAAATGATAATATTTCTGTTAACAGCCTAGTGCGTCTTGAGACTGGAGAAATGAGAAGAATGTGGCAAGAATTGGAATCACAAATTTTAACACTTCATGGTGCTGTAAGAGATTGGCCACCAGTTGTGAGAGTGTCCCCAGGAAATCAAGTTGATACAGAAGGGGTTGCAAGTACATCATCATTACCAACTGATGAAGAAAGCGAAGATTCGGCTCTTTTGTCTACTCAAAGGCGTCACTTAGGCACAAGAAGATTTCGGTTCCTCCATAGACCAGCTTATAAACGTCCTCGCTTTGATAGACACCTTAGGTTACCTCGTAGATATCCTCAGGTGAGTTTTTCATTTTTAAAGATTCAATGTTAATGAATTAATCAAAATTTCAGTTTTTTATGCAAAAATTATGACTCACTTCCTATTTGACTTATAAAAAAATGGTTAAAATAAAAATAACTAACCTACAAATTATTAAAATAGAACTAAAATGTGAATAGGATGTCATGTCTTAAAGTGTTTCAGATCTTGTCGAGAAGTGCAATGTTTTTTTTTATAATATAAATTTATTTTTAAATTATTTAAAATGAAACACCAGTAAAATACAACATATTTGCTATTTTCAGGGTCCAAGTCCAGATGATGACAGTGACGATAACGATGAAGGGAGAAATGCAGCTCGGCAGAGTGAAAGCTCAGATGCAGATACTCCTCATGGAGTGAAGAGGAAGTCAATGTGTGATCAGACACCATCTACAAGCCATGAGGTAAAAAAATGGTTCATTATTCACATACTGCCATATTTGTTGAAGTCTGTCATCTATATATATATATATTTCAACTTTTTATAAATTAATTCTGTCTTAATAAACTTCTTGGTAAAGTACTAGTGGGTAAGCACTTCACTGAGTCAGAAATATTTATAGTGTGCAGTCAAATTAAAGGCATAATAGGTAATAGAATAGAATTCAATCTTCATAAATTTATGAAAATGACAGTATTTTTTGATTCGACGTTTAATACAACCTTTGTCAGGAACTCACCAATTCCAGATCAGACATACACATGGCTGAAAACACAAGGATTTTTGGTTTTGAAAAAAAAAAAAAAAAAAAAAATAGTAAAACATTTCAATTTTATATAAAAATTAATTCTATTTTTGATAAATATAAAACAAAATAATAATATAAGTGATATAAATGGTAGTAATAGTGCAATTATTTTTTGCTTATCTGAGCTAATCAAAAAATAATATTGTTGGAAGTTCTCTCATCTATATATATATATATTTCAACTTTTTATAAATTAATTCTGTCTTAATAAACTTCTTGGTAAAGTACTAGTGGGTAAGCACTTCACTGAGTCAGGCTCTTGGGATGTGAACTCTGGTGAAATACAGCCTGAACTAAGTTTTAAGTTAACAGATTATTGTTTCATATTAATCAAAACTATTCGATGTTTTTTAGACCCCAAGAACTGGAACACGAATAAGCGTCAGATACAGAATCACTGGAAGACCAAGATTCAGGCCACCATTATCTTTTAGACCTTGGCAAAATCCTTTCAGGGAAAGAAGTAGGTTACATGTGAATTAATTATATATTTATATTGAATATTTAGTTTTTACAAGTAATAGAGCTACAAAGCTAGTTTTTATTGCAGTTTTGCCTCCTCGTGATTCCCCTTGTACACGGGAAACACCTGAAGAGTCCCCGTAAGTAAATTGTATTCCATGTATAAAAGATAAGTTTTGACTTTTATAAAAAAATGTGAACTGGGTTGTATGTGCTGTGCTTTTAACATTGTTAAACCTATCACTTTTAACATTGTTAAACCTATCACTTTTAATTAATAAATCGAAGCTCTCATAATGGTGCATAATTGCTTCATAATTCATGATGTTCAAACTTAATCTTTTATTTTAAGCTCCTTAAATAAAAGAGAGTGGGCTCCTGCCTTAAATGGAAACGTACAAAGACTTGTAGCCAGAATTTAGCATTTTCTATGTAATTTCATTTGAAAAAGAGAGAAATTAATTTTTTTTTACTTCCATTAGTTATGGAGTCATCTTTTAAAAACAATGTTTTTTATTGTACCAATTGCAATACATTTTTGTTGTTTTTTAATGAATTATAAGCATGTGCAATGAAAATAATAGTTTAATTCTTTGGCGGGATATAGGCATAAGTCAGGTTACCTATTATCTGCTTCCACTATTGAGATGTGAATATCCTTTTCTAACTATTAGAAAAGGTTTTATTTTCATTTTACAAATACAATATTTTTATTATATGTTAATAATTATCATTGTTTTGTCGCTATGTATAGATCAGTAAGGAACAGACATGGTGGCAGCTCAGGAGCCAGAGATAATAACCAGCGAGATGCCATAAGACATCGTGCAAGGTTTTACGCAATTTGTACTATAAATAGTTGTATATGATTAATAACACATTTTTACCTTTTTTTGTTATTTTTTTCTTTTAGGCACGTTCTGTTATTAACGGTGGATAGTCTTTCTCAGTTTTTTGAAAATGATACATTTATTTGTTCAGTTTCAAATGAAAACCTGCAGGAAAGAATGACAAGTAATTATGATTGTTTTTTTTGTATTACATATAGTTCAAAGTTTTGAAATTATATTTCTAAGAAGTGTATTTCTCTTTCTAACAGATCTAAATAGTCTGCTTGAGTTAGCCTTGAATCTTACTCATGTTTTACTATCTCAATTGGACATTTCAAGGTAATCTATTCTTTTTTATTTACATGAAACTGTTTTATTATATTAATTATGTTCTTCCAGAGTTGCTTCTGACCACCGCCCAGTGCCTATTAATTTTCTATAACTTACAGATCACTAAAACCACTCCTTCAAACATCTATGACTAATTAATAGAAAACAACTGGGAATGGTTTCAGTGTGAATAGCATCAAATTATCCTCTGTATCTCAGGAATGTACTCGGTCATCTACTCCATTCGATCCATACTTCAAATGTACTCTGTGCTTTCCATGTTCTTCTATAATACTTAAGGAGACATAATACCCCTTAACCTACATGTTTTCTACTTGTCCTCATTAATTTGATAACAGGAATAACAGAATAAATAAGACACATCTTGCAACAAACTATAATTATTCGCACAGAACCATGATTAACATGGTCAGTTAAACATAAATTGGATGAACTCAGACTGCCTTCATACAGTAAATTCCTAGTAGATGTTTTCATCTCCAGGAAATCTAACTTAGTGGAAAGAAACCCTTGGACTTCTGAACCAATGAACTATTATCCTCTATTAAGACAAGTACTAAACATCCCAACTAATAAAGACAGGCAAATGAAAAAACAACACAAATAAAGATTTTTATCTATTTTCAAGATACATGATTCACGAGGTGATAATCTGATCTAATCTTTCACTTCTAAAGAAACTTAACAAACTATTATAGAGATGACAACACAAAAAGCAATGGAAGTCAGTTACATCCAAAGTATTGTTCCAAAAAAAAAAATTAAATAGCATGGAAATCGCATTTTAACCAGTCTTTTCCAGGATAATTTACAAGTAAGTGCAGAAAAAATCGCTATGGTTGTCTGTAAGCCCAGGAAACCAAAAAAAAGACTGGCAGTTACTGGCCAATCAGTGTACAAATCAATGTAACTAAGGTTTTGGGAAAACACTCCACCGTAACCAACTGCATGCAAAGATTAAGGAAACCCATTGAATTGAAATAGATAGATTCAGTGAATAGTGGACTCATAAGAGGTATCGGTCCGACAACTAAGAACAATGACTCTTTTCGTCAGCCCCCCCATGCTTCTCTGTACCTCCTGGAATCTCCTTGTCCTCTTAATGAAGTCAAAAATTGACCTCCATTTAATAGAGTTAAGTGCTTTCTTATGAGATTCTATCACAGGCTAAGGTTTAAACCTTAATTTGCGCCAGTGAATCAGCGATCATGGCACTAGTTTTCAAATATTCAAAATCGACCCTTGCTAGAAAAGACTAGATTTTGCTAATGACCTTCAAGGAAAGAAGTTCAGCTATACTAGGTCCTGGCCATATAAGTATAGACAGCAATGAGAATTAATATATTATAGTTGAGATATATGATGTATAAGATAGAATATTCTCTGAGTAATTTTACAATTTTTATTATGTATTACTGTAGGTATTACAATGATTAAGATAATTAATTGATCGAATCATGAAGTTTTTATAATAATAATAATGTTTGTTGATGGGGAGGAATGAACTTCAACAAGTCCAGCATATGTTATTCCTCTTACCACAATTCTACCTGATAGATATAATAAAAGAGTGGTCCACATTTTTCAGGCTAGTTACCTGATAATTAATAACATTCATTAAAGTCTCAGTTGAATTGTAGGAGATGGGGTTTCAACCTTTTTAATTTTATCCAGAGCATTGTCACCAATTTACTAGTAATGCTTTTTGTTAATGTTTGGACTTTCTAAAGGAGAAAAGTTCCCAATGTTACATTTGAACCATAGGAGCAGTGGCTTCTTATTAACAGGTTTTTATTACATTTAAGCAATCATCTAGCAAAAAAATGTTCTGATTTTTTTTTTCATTTGTGATTCAATAGGGGCAAAATTTGAACCTCAGGCAAAATAAATCTGCCCACTTACCAACACCAACTATTTCTTTTCAATTGACTCGCTCTCATATCTGTTTTGTCAGTACTTGATTCTGAATAGGTTATTAGGTTTCACAATATTCAGCATAAGTCTTTATTTACTCTATTCATTACTATGCTAAATGATGAAATTTCCTGAAAACTGGGAAATGCTCAGTTTCTGGCCTAACGAACATATACCTTATATTTTTATTAAAATTGTGGCAAGCAAAATTTTAAACATGATTTTTTGTAAAAAGTATTTTTACCTTTTAATTTAAGGTTTTCTCTAATTATCCAAAGAATAAACTTTTATTTGTAAGAATCATAAGCATGTCTTTTTAGATAGTTGCTTAAAATATAAATTAAATTTAATAGAGAAAACATTGTAGTAATATTTTTATTTCACTGGTACTATATTTTCATCTTCACATTGCGCAATGTACAGTTTATACATATTCGTAATGTGTAGGTCTTGTATTTATATTTTTCTTTCTTGGATTTAAATATTTTTGTCTTATAAGCTGATTATAAGCTCTTTTGTGACAATTTGTGTAGGCAGGAAATGAGTTTATATATTTTAAAACAGGCGTGTCTTTGGTTTTTATTGCCTGGAACAAGGCAATAGTAACGATCATTGAAAAATGAAACTTGTGCTTTACAGCAATACTATATTCATACATTACTTATCTGATAAGAATCCTTAAATTATTTTTTGCAAACAGAAATATCAAATGTAACATAAAATGTTGTGGGGCCTCTCGGGGTATTGATATTCCGAGTAGGGTGTTTGGGGGGTTATGCCCTATTTAATGTCCTACTCAAATTTGTGTAGTTTGGGATTAATTAATATATATTTTTTTTGGAACCCTTTTTACTTCATTTACTAAATATCTATAAGTGTCGTCAAATTTTTATTTGTTTGTAGAATATTATAGGTTATGCCAGAATGAGACCTGTATAGAGATTGCCGCAATATTTTTTTAAATTAAATTAGATGATTTAATTCATTTGGCGTAATTTTATTCCTCAATTTTATTCAAACATAAAACAGCAAATAAGAAATTATGAAACGTATAGTTTTGGCATTTTACTGATATCCTTCAGGTGCCTTATTTTTATTTCTTTTCTTGAGTAAAGCTCAAGTTAACTGTCTAAATTATAAAATGCCTCCATAGCAGCTAAATTTCATCTGAAAAATTATATCACTGCATTTCTGACATCGACATATTATATCTGCTAATCTTTTTGCAGGTATTAAATTTCTATTACCTTTCATTGTTCTATACCTTTTATTGTTATATGCTCTTAGACATTTCCATCCAATGTAATAGTTTGTTTTTATTGTTACAATCAGCTATCGAGTCAGTATAAATACGTAAACGTACACTAGAGCTAAGCTATCTGAAAATAATTTGTATTGAGGAACCATCAGATTCATTATTTTCCTTATTCTAATAAACAATAATGATTATTACCTCTTTCATCTTAATATTATATTGGTATAATTTTTTTTCTAAACTAAAATTGAAAAACTGTTTAATAATTCACAATTGCTTGCTTCAGTGGCAGTTAGACTGTAACTGATTAATTATTTTACCCTTTTTGTGATGAGACAACGCTTAACAATTTACAGTTTTCTTCTCGTATTATATCATAGCATTAAAAAAATTTGTATCTAAATATTTAGTGTAGAATTATAGGTACATAGGTGCTGGTCCGATAACTAGGCCTATGGCCCTATTTATCAGCCCCTAGTGCACAATTATAAAACTAACAACAATTTATATCAGAGTATAGAGTTAACTTCTGAAATAAATAACAACATTTTTATCATATGTGCTGTTAATTCTTCTTATTAAAAACAGTTAGAATTCAATCAAGTATTCTGACATTAAAACTTTAAACAACTCAGTAATTACGATTTGGTAAGTGAGTAATTTAATTTTTTCTCAACTTCATTGTTATTCAATATTGATAGCTTGTTTCATCTAAAACTGGTACATGGTTTGGTTTGTGTTATCAAAAGGGACTTTTTAAAAACAAGATGGAAATAATCTGAGATGAAATGGAGGGGTTAAAATAAATATGATGTCTTTATGCTTAATACAATGAGCTAAAGGAAGAATTAAAGATTGAGGTCTTGTAGTAGACAGTATTAGCCTGCCAAAAAACTGATATAGCTTGGAGATGTAAGGGATAGCCTAATTGGTGAGGGTGCCTGAATGGAAACCAGAAGGTTCTGGGTTCGATTCCTGGCTGTGTCACTATATTTTTGCTTTCACCAATAATTATTAAAATCTGTAATATTTGAATATGTATTATTTTGTATTATTAATAAATGTCATCTAACACTAGACACCTTCCTGACTTGTTAGCAGCCGAGAGGTGAGTAGTAATGATAGACGACCTCTGCGTAACAATGATGTGCCAACTAGTAGCAGCCACCGACCGGCGGGTGTGAGGGAGTTTGAAGCCAACAGGAGACCAAGGCCCACTCAGACTAGAAGGTTTACAGCAATATTACAGGCACATGCGGAACAATTCTCGAGGAGAAATGGCAGGGATGAAAACTCAACTCCAGGTCAAGCTCTTTTTTGATTGCCACTGCTTATAGGCGTGGCTACGTCTATTTGCTGTAAGCGCCTTGAAACGTTGTTAAGATAAATGTTAAAGCATGCGCAGCAAAATTGTTACGTTTCACATTCAAAATAGACAATTTTTTCAAACATTTAAACAAACAACACTACAATATTTATAACAGACCATTTATTAATTAAGAGCAAACAAGAGTTGTCCCACAATGGCTTTTGTTATTATTAAATGGGCCTGTCATTTTTAAAGCAAAAATATACTGGATGTAGCAGGAAAAAGTTACCTCACTTCATTAGCTGGTAAAATGCTGAATTTCATTTTTGTTTCCAATTTAAAAGTTTTGAGATATAATAGCCGAATCAAAAGTTTTGAAGAAACAAAGTTTTTGTTTAAGTGCTACTGCTTTGAAACTCTTGCTTTCCTTCATATTCCACCAATATATAAATAAGACTATAAGTTTTTAAGTTTAATTTGTAGTGATAAAAAGCTACATTTAAATTAAATGGTACAATTAACTGTTGTCTCTTTAATTCTAATGTGTTTTTGCACTTTCAGTAGCAGTCAATACAAATTTCTTTCTTAATCTGAATTTGTCCATTATTTCTCAACTGTTAAATATGCACCAAAAATAAAATTCAGCATTTTATCTGCTAATAAATTATGGAAATGTTTTTCAACACAAATGTTTTGAAACAAAAATTAACAACATTCATGCTTAATTTTATAGTTAAGGTCCAAGATTCATCACAAGTAAACAATTTTTTTTATTTACGTAAACTATTACTATTAAAGAATTCTTAAAATTAATTATTGAACATTTTATTGTAAAACTGAATTTTTCATTTTAATATTTCAGCTAAATTAAAAATATATATACATATAATATTTTGACATTCACAGCCCACCACATAGACAGCAATTTCATTTCTTGATCAAATTTTATTTCGGTCTGGATATTCTCCAATTCTAATAAGCAAAATCAATCTAATGAAGATGGTAGAATAACAATATAAATTGTAATATAAATATTAAATAAACTTGTATGTGCATCCACACATTCTCTAACAGAGTGATGTTGCAGATACACCATCATCCATCAACAATGGGGTCATATTTATTTCCATCATTCATTTATCAGATTATTTTTCTTCATGCCCCTTTAATCAAAAAGTGTTGTTTTTTTATTTATAGATTTCAACACATGCTTAGGCTGATGAGTGTAGTAAATCCTCCCTCCTTTCTGTCAAATATGTAGAAAAAAAATTGTATGATTTAAAGTAAACTTGAAATTTATCTGACATTCATTTTATTATTGGAATAATGTAGATTTCAGAATAATTCAAATAGGTTGCTTTATCGGTTATAATTAATTGAATTATGTTAAGTGTGATTAGGTTCATCATGCTATTTATTTATTATACATAAGGTTGGCACAATAAATAAATGTAGTATTTTTCATATTGCAGTTATTTTTACAGTTTACATTAATAATAAAAACAAAACTTCTGTTTGTTCCATATCTTATATTAAATATATTGTTCAACAGGGCCCAGTGTGGTGGGAAGGTTAAGTGCCTAACTTTCATGCTGACGACAAAGAGTCCCATCCTGGGAGTTGATTTTATTGTAACCATAAAATTAGCTTCCAATGCCATGGGTGTTATAAAAGGGTGGTAACCTGTAGATAGCCAAGGTCCTTGATGACAGATGTTCATCCCACAATTTCACCTAAATTTTCACCTGTTCATGCTTATTTTTATAGTTAAGGTCCAAGATTCGTCACAAGCAAAGACAACATTTTGAAAAAAATACTAATAAGTAACAATAATCTTGTAATTACGAAGGCACATGTCAAATTTAAAGTGGTTTAAATAAAACTCAATCAGTTGTGGGTTGGGCTTCTGCATAATTATGGCAAAGTCTCATTTGATATTAATCAATGACTGTACATTTTCTTCAAGAAAAACGTTATTTTATACATTTATTTGTAGTTAGGGTTTTAAGACAGGTACGTGCACCAGTCTTAAAACACTTATATTTTACATTGGATGTATTAACATTGCAACATGCACTTGGAAATGTTTTTGTTGCATAATTGAAAACACTCATATTCAATTAAAAATATTGTGGAAAGTAAAAATGATGTGAGAAAAAAAAAATTGATTTAACTACATCCAAAATCTAACTTATAATTTTGATTTTTTTTGTGATATTATTTACAAAAGAGCTTAAGCTACTATTAACATATATTGGCCTTGAGTGTTTTATAAATAAGCTCTGCTTATTTGGTACTGTCTCATAGAGCAATTACACATAAGACATGTATTTTTTTAACATGTAAGGTTTGTCATAGCATTAATTACATCCTGAAATGCCCCAGCCAGCCTGATACCATCATTGCGAAATCCTGGGCCCATCGTCTCTTGTGTTGACATCTTGTTCTCGGGTAGTCACTGTTTGTTGGCTATTTGCTTGACCTGTAGGCACATAATTGAGGAGGGTTCTTGGCCATCTGGTTTCATACAATATTTTAATATCATTGGGTGTTTTGCTGTTTGTGAGTCATGATTGATGAAATAAATGTCAACTCTATAGTCTTTCCACAATTACATACTCAGACATTTTCGAGGGCTCACTCTGCCATTATCAAGTGTCGATAATACTTCTTACTTAAGCATTGTTGGACTTATTGCATAGGATAATATGATAAAAGAGTTTTTGTATATAAATCTATTAATTTTTGGAAGAGAATAGAGTTTGCATTTAATTCATACATACTACTAATAATAATAACACAACCAAAATCTCTTAACCTTGTCATAGAGTATATTGAACTCTATCTCCGCCCTTTTTTTTATTCTTGTTGCTAGAGTAGCTAATTCCTATTTTCGACCCGCCCTAGTACTTAAAAGCCATTACTATTTATTTTTTAATAGTTTTAAATATATTTTTAAATTGATTTTGTAATATGACAAGAGTTCTCATGGTGTTCTGGTTATGCAGGGCATACCAGTAGTAGCAGTGGTGGAAGACTTCCTGTGTTAAGAGTGAACGATGGACCGCCACCTCCTGAAATGCCTGGCGTTACACTTAGGGAGTCACCCCCTCCCATATTTCCTCCTCCTTTCCATCGACAGAGATTCCTACATCCGAGGTATCGACTCCCTGCATTCGTAGACGATTCCAGTGAGGATTCTTCTCATGATAGGAATGATCTATTTTTCTTGAGAGGTAAAGGCTTGCCACTATTTTAGTAGCGATAATATTTTTTGTATTTCTTAAATTTCTTCCTTGGGAAGAAAGCCTCCAGAATAGTTTAAGAGATCTGTGATTGATTGATGATGTAAGGAACATCATAAAATTACAATTTTGTTTTCTCTAAGTGTAGTGAGCTTTGAAACTTAGTTAACCTTAACCTGTAAGTGGCTACAATGGATATAACGCTATAGTCCGTGGATTTCAAATTTAAAGTCTATGTCTTACAGGGGATAAAATTAGTGGAATAAACAAACCCTCAAGTGAAAATATATGGGGTTCTTACACTTAAATAAAACTTACTGTATTGTCTTTACTATTTAAGGCTGGGGGCTCTTTGTTTCTGCTTTGGTTTTAAAATTTATTAAGCTCATAAAATATATCTATCATGTCATGCCTTTTGAGAAATTGATAAACCATGACACATTAGCCTTATAAATAATTAATAATTACAACTGTCAAAATGTGAAGGAATTATCAATTAAAGTTTATATGTAATTGAATCTTTTTTCCTAGCTTGGGGACATTTTGTCTTCTTTATTTTATTTTAAATAAATTAATTTCCTAAGAATATTTATTACTTAAATAATACCAAATTTATGTATTAATATTATATATAAAATGAATATGTTTTCAGCTACCTCAGCATCTATGCTACTCAGTGATACACCTATGGCTCCTCATCATAGGATTCAAGCTTGGGATTTTACAAAATACGCTCTTCCAGAAATACATATTGGTATGCACACTTAATTATCCACTAGGTCAATAAACATTCCTTTTTTCCTTTGTATTACTTTCTCATATAATTCCAGTGGACTCTCTCATAACTGGATTTACTTCAGACTAATGTCCAGATGCTCTCACGTACTTGGTGCAAGTCTAAATCTTAGCCAATAGGAAGTTTTATAGTTCTAGTTGGCAAGCAGCTTATAAACTATTAGATTGATATTCTATTTGTCACTTAAGGCATATTGTTAGGGTTTACATAATTTAATATAAGATAAGGTTACATAATTTAGTATATCTGAAAATTCTATGGATTCTTAATTTTTCTTTATTACCTGACCTTGTAATCAGATCAATGGATAGTGTCTATCTGTCCCAATTTCACTTGTTTTTAAATGTACATTGACATTTCTGGAATACCTTTACTATTTAATTAATGTCTACTGAGATTGGTGTTTATCAATCATTAAGTTGATTGATTGAAACACAACTGTTAGTTGTAAGATGACACAGCTCGGCTGCCATTTGAGAGTGGGATAAATAAAATAGGAAGACATTTTTATCAACAAAAGGTGTATACTCTCCTATATCTAGATCGCCCCTGTCCTTTAGACCTGATGGAAGATGGCCTACTGTATTACATTTTCTTATGTTTCAGCTGATAAGAATATTGTTGTAGCAGAGTGCAAAATACATAATGATGCCAGTGTCGATATCTCTAATGATGGAAACCTCCTTGTTTCACTTTTGCCATCTGGAAGGTTGTCAATAACTACTATGCTTGGTGAGTGCAAATTATTGTGCTATAAAGTATTCCAATTAAGATGAAATACAATAGTTTGAAATTGAAAATGTTCTGTCTACCTTTATTTATAGAAAAAAAAGTTCATGTCTACCGTATTTAGCTGTGTATAAAATGTACCACCCCCTTTATTTATGGTTTCATTGGTTTTTAAAAACCCTTATTTTTTTATCCTTAATTTAGCTTATATATATATATATATATATATATTCAAAAACACTATTTAGTTCATAATCAATACAAGAGAAAAAAAATTATGCGAGTTCCTTGTAAGTCGAGAGCCACTAGGACTTGCCAAAGGGAAGTATAAGTTTAATGGTTTGTGTATTATATGGATATTTAGTGTTTTGTTTCTAGTCTAATGCTAACATTTAGTTTTAATGCTGATGGTTTTGTCACCGTTGTTACTTCATTCCAGTTTTTTATTTATTCATGTTTAAGGTAGGATTGTAAATAGTTTTCTGTATTAGGATAATAATATACCAGGAATAACACAAAACATGTGTCCTAACACTAGTATGGTAATGGTAAATATAAAGTATTCAATATCTGTTACTTCTACATATACTGTTTTTGAGTTGTTTACAAATTTTCCGTCGAGTGCTTGCCTTGCTTCATCCAAGTATTGGGTTTTGTGATCCTGACATTCCAAATACAATGCTACCTCAATATGATGGGTGATCTCTCTTCTTAAAACAATTCCAAAACTGACAACCTCTCATTTATAGAATCTCTAAACTATTCTCTCCTGGTATCTATCAACAACTGCCCCTCTCCACTAATTATAAACAACTGCAGTCCCAGCGTTCCTCTCCTCAGCTGATCCAATTTCTGACATACTTCCTGCTATACATTTACTTCTTTTGAATTTAAACTTTTTATAATTTAGTTTATATTATTTAATTTTTTATACGATAAAATAATCCTTCTTTCAGATCACTTATCACTTCTTAAAAATAACATTAAAATATTTTGTACCCATTATTTTCTTATTGATGTAATATTAGATTGCTTTCAGAACCAAGCTTCAATTATTTTTCCCTCCTATGCCAACTTATACTTATTGGGGTATGCTTATGCTAAATAGTATATTATTAGTATCTTTCATTTTTATAATTACATCTTTCCTTGTAATAAATAATTTTATTTGTAATTTAATTCATTTTAAATGTTCATGTGTTTTCCATTCAATTTTGTTAATAATATTATATTATTTATTTATAAAGGAGTATTCTAGGAACAAGTTTCAGTTACCATTATTCTGTCTTATTATCATTGGAGTACACGCATATATTTAATATTCCACTGTTACATGATATTCTAATTGTAGAGTGTGTCAAAGTTGAGTTAGCCAGTAGGGGAAGGGAGCTCGTGCAGCCTTTCGGGGAAAATGATTACCTGAGTAGGGCTCAAGTGCCCCCTCCACAAATCTTTTGAGGTGGATATCATTTTTCTCTATCAAAGCTTTTCTGTTATCTCCACATTTCACCTATTTGAATCCTAAATGATGAAGTAATTTACATTATGTGTCTTTATTCTCACTGAAATTAATTTGTTTATTTTTTGCAAAATGTCTCTGTATGCTATAGTTGTTATGT
Organism: Acanthosoma haemorrhoidale; assembly: GCA_930367205.1. Lineage (NCBI taxonomy): Eukaryota > Metazoa > Arthropoda > Insecta > Hemiptera > Acanthosomatidae > Acanthosoma > Acanthosoma haemorrhoidale. Next base: position 151,128,630 of record OV884011.1, on the reverse strand, counting down.
CTTATGTGGAAGTTATGCTCTAATTTGTGAATGGCATCTTTTTATCAAAGCTATCAATTTTTACTTTTGTTTTATTTTTGGGATGTTTCTTGGGTGGCTTCAAAACTTGGTTCATTTTCTTGTTCGATTTTTCTCTGAGTGTGTTCAGAGATGCCAGTAGCTTGAAACCCTTTTCATATCAGAGGAAATCATTGATTGGGCCATTCTCAGCCTCTGTTTTCATAAATTTTAATAAGTCGTTAGTCTGGGAGTCAACTGTTTTACCTCTACCCTGTTTATTTGACATGATAACAGGTTTGTTTTTTTTACAAACTGTTACAAATTAGCTTTATAAAAAAAGCTGTTAGATATTACTTTGATATAAATACTTTTGAAAAAAATTATTGAATTAAAATAACAGGAGAGATTTTAACGTGTTATGAGCTGTAGACGTATGTTCTAACTGAAGTAGAATGCTGGAAAGGGGGAGCATGTGTGGACGGGATTGGCGAAAAGTATGTTAGGCTAGTGCGCATCTCTTCCCCACTACCTCTCAGCAAACTCAAGCTAGACAGACTTTTTACCTTTTGGTTTGGGATTCAGCCTAAGAGTTTCAATAACCAACATCCTGTGCTGTGAATTGGATTCGTTCAGTTCATTTCCTTCTTTTGATCCTATTAGTGGGATTTTCAACCTAGTATCACCCAAAAAGTTTTATTGAAATTGGTGACTCCTGGGTTTCCCCTTGTTAGCCAATGTCCTTTATTTTTTAATATATTTTATTTATTTGAACAGTATTGATTCAATTTTATTTATAAGGTATTTTATTGTAAAATTGTAAGTCCTTTCTTAAATGGAAGGAAGAGGTGGATTTGAGGAAATTTGAAAATAATAAATTTTTATAACTGTTATTATTCTTTGAATCCAACAATGTTATAGAGTTGAAGTTGTTTAATTCACCTGTCAAATAGAGAATGCGTCAATGTAATTATGGTGAAATGATATGAAGGGGGAAAAAAACCAGTTGATAGCTAAAGAAAGTATTCGATCCTGTTACTTTGTACAATGTATAACAGAAGGGATTTGATTCTATTTTTATCATGCTTCTTTCTATTATGAATTTCAGGCGTTTATAGTCTGCGGTGGGAGTCTCTTGGTCAGTGCTTGTACACAACTAGCTTTGAGCAGAATGCTGTGTCAGTCAGCCTGTCTCCTACGACAAGGCATTTAATAGTTGGCCTGGCATCACGAAGAGTTCATTTCTTTCATACAGATCGCCAAACTATTGCACAGGTTCGGCCATTTTATTTTTAAATATTCAAGTAAAATTATTATATCTCATGTCGAGCAATTCCTTGCCTGTCAATTCAGTTTCTTATGTTAAAACAGATATAATCATGCTGGTGGAGGAGTTGCTAATTGTAAATGTGAGGGATATTCCTCCTACTTAATTAAATTCTAATGCAATTAGGACATCAATGACCCTTGTGGTTGAACTGTCCTTAAAACTAATGAATTATAATTTGTTAGACATTACGAGGGTGGTCTGGAAAGTTTCCGACCTAACAAAGCTTTTATTTATTTTATTATCATCTTCATGTTGATGTCGGAAACTTTTCAGACCACCTGTGTACTATTTACCAAAGATTCAGGCTATCTTACATAAATAATAGTAAATAAGGTGTAATAACTGGGATTAATTGAACAGAAGAGTAAGCGATTGAATAAGATATTTATAGAAGGAAACTCTTGTATTCAAATTATATCAGGGTCTTTCTAATGATCAAGAAGTTACAGAGTTGCAACAGGGCACACCAAAACCAGCCAATCAAAGTCTCGGTACCTTCTCTGATGACTAATAACTGAATAAAATCCTATAACTCATGACACCTTATTTCCTCGGTGGTTTCTTGGTTAGTATTTCCTGAAATAACTCTTGTGTCAGTATCCAGCTGACAAATACCCTACCCCTATGTCGTCAACTTCCAGACTTTTGTATGACACCCATAGGTGTTGTCCCAACTTCTTCACCATGAATAAATAGAAGCTACCCTCTTCACAAATCAGAAAACACCCGCCTAAGTTCCCATATTTTAATAATAAATATTTTGGAATCAGTTTAGAGAGGGGGAACTATTTCATGATACAGCCGGACCTGTTTGTATAAGGCCGAAATTCGGAGTTTTTTCCATTCAGTCGGAACCCGTCACTTGCTGTTCTACTTGAACCATCACTTTCTTATTTAACTACCACTGCACCTCTCTTTCCTAACCTTGCTATGCTTTAGTACGGCGTCAGACCCAACACCTTCCGTGGGATTCTCTGCCTTCGTCTCGCAAATACTTGAAATGGATCCTTCCATGCAGATGAGGGTTTCTGGGGCCCTACAGAATGTGCCTAGTGTCTCCTTCGGCGATCCAATCTGCCTCACTCTGGTTCACACTTGCCTTTGGGATCCGGACGGTTTTCGCCTACCCTCAGATACCGAGTGTAAATTCGTGGTCATTCCAAGATCACGTAAACTACCTATTATATCTACCATGTATCTTTTCTCATGAACATAGTGCACTGACAGGGGGGGGGGGTCAGATCAATAAACAAAATACAAATAAAGCTGCCCGCTGACTTGGCAGCCAGCAAAGGTCAAAGACCACAGGTTTACCCATTTTATCTCTTTCTTGACACCCTCCAGGCAGAAACCGGGTCAACGAGGCCCTAGCTGGAGAGCTTTACACCGGGGGGTAGGCGGGCGTCCCCTACCTGACAATAGGTTTTAGCAAACTTCCTTGTCTTTTGAAGGAAATATCGTCTGTCCTGAACCGCTGACAATTTGCTTGTTAAATGGTAGGCTGATCCATCAAGGAGTCAATTATGTGAATCATTCTTAAATTTATTTACATTTGTCTTACAGTAAGCCAACAAAGAACTTAAATTAAAAAAAAAAAAAAAATGCTCTTGGATTTTCCAAACTGTTTTATTGATCACTTCATTCTCTTATCCTAACTCAAAAATAAGTACTTCTCCAATTGTGCAGTATAATGGTTCCAATCCTTTATTTTTAATGGCTCTCAAGTTTTCTAGACCTTAACAAACCAACAATCCCCTTTCTCCAATTCAAAGATGTTGTGCAGAGGTTCCTTCCACAATCCTTTTCTGCTTATGCTGGTAATAATCAAATACACTGTTGTGCCAATCTTTTTACAGACAAGATTAAGTTTTCCTATAAATATTATAATGTAATAGTGTAAACTCTATTCTCTGCCTAGCATATCAAATGCAAATATTATAAAGCAAAAGTTTATAGTTATAATATTTTTTGTATTGTTTTAGATTTTTAAATTGGAAGGTGGGAAACCATCAAAGGACCTTCCTTCAAAAGGAAGATTAGCTTTGGTTAGAGAACTTGACATGTCACGAGAATCAACAGATTTTATGAGTCTCAACTGTATCCGCTGGGCTCCCACTCCTGGTGAAGCTTTCGTCTATGGAACGAATACTGGAAAACTTAAAATTCTTCGCTGAATGTTGTTATTAAAATGAAGAATATCCTTTTTTTTTAATTTAATATTGATACATTGAAGCCTTAGCCTTTGTTTGTTTTGAACCCAAGCATTAATTGTGTAACTATTGTGATTGTAAAATATCACTCGTTTTAATTTGTTAATTATAACAATATTTTGTATAATACAATGTATACAGTTTATATATGCTTCGTATTTTAATATATACACACTAATATATATTAATATGTAGTAATATATATATATATATATTAGTTATTAGTTAGACATGTAGTTATCAATTATTTAATCCATATTTACTGGCAATATCAGTGATTACAAAAATTAGAATTATTTTCTTGTACATATTTATTTTTAGAATGATTATGTAACTCATGTTAATGTTAATATGGTGTAATTTTTATTAATTATTGACTGTATTGTATTATTGTATAGTATATTCATGAAGAAGTGTGTAGTAATCATTTGTTAAAGGCTGGAAAATTATAATTTTATCATTTATAAAGTTGAATGTTTTATATTATATATTTAATAAAACAGAAAATTTCTGTTTATTCATGGTTAAAGGATGATGTATACATATATTTATGCATAAAGGGGGTTCATAAACGTATGAACAAATTTGTTATAAATAGAGCTTTAACTTTTTTATAGCAGATTTTATGAATGTACCACTTTTTAGTAATCATTAGGTTTTTTTTTAAGTTCCCTCAACGAGATAACTTATTAATGCTTGTATATTTAGAATTTTTTTTAAGCGATACATTATATGTAAATCATGGTAAATAAAAATAAACTAGATCTCCGCGTTGCCTCGAATAATGTGAAAAAACAGAGTTGATATGAATCTTTTTGCAGTTTTCACATTTTCTTGTAGTGCTTTATAATATGTTAGATATTAGTTCAAATGATAAATTTAAGTTTGTTATTATAGATCATTTATTTTTTAGCAAGTTGATAAATGAAAACTAAGATTTGAATTGAGTCTTTTTAATACTTAAAAAGCATAAGAATAGTTTGTTTGTGATTTGATGTTGATATATATCTTTATATGTAATAGTGCGCAATGTAATAGCCATAGTTAAACACTTTTACAATCAGCAGTTAGTCTAATGGTAAACCAATCTATTATTCACTAATGCTGCAGAGCTTATGTTTATTGTTTCAACTTGTACATGTATATTTCAATAAAATTCACTGTTTTCATGAAAATTTTTAGTGTTAGTAAATTTTGAATTTGCAATCCCCATAATATTGTTTGTAAGGCAATGGACAATATTTTGACCAATTTGATTATAAATAGGAATCAATCCTTTAAAAGTTTGCAAAACCACCTTGTGTCTCTTGAACCAACCCAGGCATCATTGAACAGTGTAAGAATTCGGGAGAGAAAGCAACCCCCACAATATTTTTGGCAAGATACTGGACAGTATTTGTCTCAAATTGACTATGAACCTATAAATAAAGATTTGGGCGTTTCCACAGAAACAATGTTTTTTAACTTTTGTATGCTGTCTAATTTGAAGAATATCATTAAGTAAGGAAAATTAGTTAAAATTTTTATTTTACTTTATAACTTTAGAAATACAGTGTAATTTATTAAATTTCATTTAAAGAGATTTCATTGGAATAGGTAAATAAATATAATCACACATCACATAGGTTAAACGTTAACATGTTCTATGGTAGGGCCTGGAAAGAAGATAAATTGGGTCAAGAAAGAGCTGTATATATTGTTGTGATTCCTACTATTCACAATATATTTTTTTATTAGGTATAAAAGGAAAAACACTTCATAACAAATAACAGTTTATTTTAAAATTAAAATATATCTCAGTGTTTGTGATGATTTTTAGCGCATATATAAATAAGGGCATTTCTTTGAATATCACACAATTACAATTGAGCATAAAAATAATAAATTCCGCACTCAGTTGGTATAAAATCTTCGTCTTCAAAATTTGGGTGCTCACTCATAACTACAATTCTAGACCTCAAGACCAGACCGTATGTATAAAGGTTTTATTAACTAATTATAAACTATGGTTCAAATTCAAGGCAAATATCTGTACAGAATTAAATTTTTCTTTTAGGGAAACTCCTTAGAGAAAAATTCTATGGCTTCTGATATGAGGGTGGGGGTTACCTTGCATCCCTCATCTTGTCTATCCGATTACAAAGAACAGGTTCCAAAATACTCAGGGGTGAGCACCAGGACATGGTTTGGCTCCTAGGACTGGTATTCTAAATGTTAGTGAACTTAATAAGCGGACTACACTGATATATCTCATCCTTGGCAGGGCCATAGCTAATAACTACAGCCTCTTTCTCTCTATGGATCTTTCCATGTGATCATTAAACCAGCCTTTCTGACAGGCGGTAGATTTGGGTCGGCTGCTCTCCTGGGGGTACTTATTGTAGATTAATGTTTGTTTAGTTTTTTATTTATCTAATTTTGAACATGTGTTGAACCAGAAGAATTTTGGGCTTGACCTTCACCCATTCAACCTCACAAACATAGTTGGAGTGCGTAAGGGCATAAATCCTTCAGATAAGCCACTCTGGACATAAAAAACAAACAAAAAGACGCTTTGAAAAAAGAGAGTAGGCATGTATTTATTAAGCAAACTGGATGTAGGATGTTTAGGTAGAAGATAGTTAGCACGCTTAAAATAAACATGTAGGATCCAGCAAAAAGAAGATTGTATGTAAGTGAAGCTGCTTTTAATGGATAAAAATTTGTTAATAAATCCATTGGTTTTATAAAGATAGATACGTAACAAGTCAACAGACCTTTAAAACATGAATAATAAATAAGTAGTCATAAATTAAAATAAAGTGTTATTTATTGTCATAATTTGTAAAGATATAAATACCCCTGTGTCTTTATAAAATACATGATTTAATTATTTAAATATCATTGTAACAAATATGTACACAATCAGTATTGTTTGTTTGGTTTCATCACACTATCATATTCCTCACCATTGGAATAAATAAATGTGTAATTTTTCTCTCAAATCCATCAGAAAAAATAGACTAAAAATATTTTTACCTTTTATTTTTGTTAAAAAAAAAAAAACAAGTGCTGAAAAGATATTAACATTTATCAGCTATTTCACATAAAAATTTACAATATAAAATAGCTTTTTATACAATATATAACACATCTTTTAATAAATTATATTCATCAACAGCCACTTTGAAGGTTCAATAAGATGATCGATTTCATTAGACAGCCCATCACATTGAGGTTTTTATTGATTCCAAGACTGAATACTTTTTGAAGAAGTGGCATTGCAATTTCTGTAACAAACATTAATAAATATGAATACTAAATATAGCATACAAAATACAAACATCACTCTCTAACAGATCTCTGTATTTCAAGAACCACATAGTCTAAAAAGGTGAAATTTTGTATGGTGATCCTTCTTATACTGTAGAGGTGCACCAAGGACGATTTTTGAAAAATTCTACTCTTAGGCATCCTAAGAGCTAAACCTATTTGTTGGTTTATTGACATAGGAGCACTGAAATTTCAGTCGTTATATCTATTTATACTGACCAAGTCACTCACACCGTTTTTACAACCACCATGGTTCTTGATTCAAATTATGAACCGTGGTAGTTAGATTGAACTTAACATTGGCTATGAAGTTGTACAGAGAAGTACTTAGAAAGACAAACTTAAATTGTTTCAGAAAAATTACCTATGACATTAGCAAAGCCCAAATTCTTCAATGTTCTGGTGGTGAGCTATGCATCCAAAAGCTGGATCTTATAACTCACATAACCTATCTAAATTATTTTGAATCATTAAATACACTATCTTTTGTTACTCATTGTTCTTAATTTTTTGCCAATTTCAGTCTAAATGAGCTGAGCATATCCATAACAAACTTAAACTCTAAGAAAGTTCCAAGAATAGATGTTTATAGAGAATCTACCCTTGACCTTTTATTAGCATTTCATGTTAGTGCAATACCATTCTTGATATGAGCCAGATCCCCTTCAATTAGACTCAATGAAAATAATTATGCTTTAAAGAAAGGTAACCCTAGTTGTCATGAAAACTACAGTGGACTGTATTAGGAACTAACTTATCAGGAAGCTACACCAAAATATTAAATAAAGGCTAACTGAATGGCTAGAGCTCACCAATGGATTTTCAGAAAATCAGAATGGTTTCCAACGGGGTAGGGGCGATTCTGTCTTCAAACTAACATCTCTAATCAACCTAAATAAAAGGTTTGCAGCATTTATTGACATTCCTAAACCATAATCATCTAAACACAAGTTATACTACCCAGAAATCAGCAGAATATTTGTTAATATCATCTCCAATTTCTACCAACACAGAGCTAAATATTTTTCAAAACCAAGGGAAAGTTACTAAAAAAAAAAAAAAAAAAAACACTGTGAGAGTTTCTGCACAGCATTTTTCACTGTCTTAATAAATGATTTTGGAAGGGAATAAACATGGATGGGTATAACAATGTGGGATGGCGGGTTTGCTCTACAACGATGTAATGTTATCTGAAACTGTTCAAGGCACCCATAAGAAGCTTTGTATCTAGAAGTACAGGAAGGGCAATGCACTAAAAGCGATTACCAATAAATCTAAAGTTTTAATATTCAGAAAAGTTGGGAGAATTAAGAAGGAGCATTTATTTTTAGGAGAACTGGAGATCTAGAAAAGTACATATATTTTTGAGTACCCTTCCACAGATCAAGGTTATATAGTAGTACTGCAAATCAAATGTGTGCAAATCTTACAAGCCAAAGCTGTGACAAACCACGCATTTTCCTTCCCCCTCACAATGGATCAGGAATGATAATACGTCAACTACACAGCTCAATGAATTCTAGTATGCCCCTGGCCCTCTCTCTTTCTATATACCCACTTCCCAAACTATCTCCTCCTTCATTTATCAGGGGCCCATTCAACTGGAACCTCTTCTGTGAACTTTTAACTAATTCCATTTACCTCAGAGTTACCCTAAAAATACCTTGTGATATAGACAATGCCGTATATTCTTTTACTACTTCAATCTAACAATGTGCATGAAATGATTCAATGCCTTGACCCTAACCAAAAGTCCAGAACAAAACTTCTTTACTTTATCCACATTAAACACCAAGATACAAAGCCTTATGGTAAAGATCCAGACACCCAAATGAGCACCCCTGATACAATAAAAAAAGTGACACTTCGCAACCTTCCGACCCCAAACAATTAATTGTAATCTCTCCTCTTTATCCACTCAGGACAATTCTCTCTGGAGAGCTACTTGAAAAATCCTAAAATATTATTATGTACTACTCAAATCCCAATAATCAATTTGGTTTTCACTTCAGACACTCCATTACTCAATAAGGCCTCTGCGTTGTTGGTCATATATCCTCTGCAGTTGAAAGCAAACACTACTGCACAGATAACTTTTGGATGTAGCTCAGGGTTTTAATGGAGTATGGCACATAGGATTACTTTATAAGCTAAAAATCTCTTTATTGGAGACTTTAATCTAATCCTTTAATCCTATCTGTCAAACCAGTTCTTTCAAGTCCATTGTGGCTCAGAATATACTAACTTTTATCTAATACAAGCAGAAGTTCATCAAAGAAGTGCTCTCGGTCCTATTCTATATACCACTTACACTGCTGACATTCCTGTGAGCACCTTTCTTATAACTTTTGCTGACAACACAGCAATTCTTTCATCTCATCCAGATTCGTCAACAGCATTCAGCAATCTCCAAAATCACCTCATAGAGATAGAGAACCGTTGCAACCGATGGCACAATGTTCAAGTTCAATGAAGGTAAATGGATTCATATACCACTTTTACTCTATTTCTCAGTTGTTGTTTTTTTCAAGAATATCCTTTCGGCTGTAGTCCTTTAGGCTATCCAAACTGAAATGACCTATTTCCAAGTGAGACCTACTTTAAATAACCCATTTGTAATTTTGGGTACCCATTAGATGAGCTTTCCGCGAGTCCTATCTTACTCACAAAAGCACTGGGATAGAAGGTTTAGATAAGACCGATTCTAGAAGTGGTCTGTTGATTTCAATAAATCTCTCACTTTTTATCTTTCTTCATAATATGTATAAGTTGGAAGAAAGTACGCATCAATGCAATATACATACTGATGCAATATATAATGTAAGAAACCAACTCAAGATATTTTCAAAATAGTTACGACAGGGTGGTTACATGATCCCACAGTTCACCATAGTCAAAAAGAGAGTAATTTAACATTGCTCATGAATGAACCATAGTATTTTGATGAGATACACACAACTGTGGCATTTTCGGTTGTTATTACAAATATCTGATAATAAGGGATAGTTAGTTTCAAAATTTCCTTCACTATTCTATTTTCTACGTATTGATACCTTCATATTATCTTATTCATTAACCTGTGACATGAATCATATCACTTTCATCTTTTTCTTGTTTTCTATAAATAAATAAAATTTTGATATCGAAAATAATTTCCTCAATCCAAGTAACATTAAATGTCAATGAACACAAAAGACCACCTCCCCCCTCCCCTCAGCTCAAAAGTATACCATAATTTGGGTATGAAAAAATATTTAAATGTAGTTGTCACCAATAAAAATAATAACAATTATTATAAATAAATTCTAACCTTGTGAACACACGACCAATTCAGGAATTCTCTCCATTAGTGAAGCTATTACGTCAGGATTTCTAGAATCAAGACATTCTATAAACATCGGGAGAGCTTCACTGGCAGATCTCGGGTTGTGTTTTATATAACGCACTACAAGCGTACTTGCATGGTTCCTGATCAGAGATACTGGAGAAGCCAGGTAACCCAATATAACAGGAAATACTGGGCCTATTACAGATGGCCTCTTAGCACTACTGTAGTCGATGAAAGATAGCGATGCGGCTGGGTCTGAAAGTGTGAAAACTTTGTATATAGATATTTATAAATGCAAATATATATATTAAAAAATACATCCATATAAGTATTATTTAACTGTCCATGTTTTTAAAAAAAAGTTTTGTCTAAAATAGTAAAATATACTAGCTAACGGATCGATCTTAAAATGCTCAGGCAGTTATATCGGTAGAGGTGTGGTTTGACCACCTTTTAAAGCACTTCCAATAAGCTTTAATTAGATGACTTTGGGGAATAGAAAAAAGTTGACACCTCCAAAAAATATTTGCTTTTAAGTTCACCAAAAACCGCAATATTTAAACTTAGAGGGAAAAATTAAGTTTATACCCATGTATTGTTAGTATCCAATGAAAATTACCAAATATTAATGTAGAAACTTAATAGTCAAAATCTGTAGACAAATCCACTCAACGATTAAAACAGTAATTGCATCTTTGCCTACAAGATTGCTGTCTCCATACTCTGTTTAGAAATTAGTTAAAGTATGATTGAATCTTGTAAATTTCACTATACACTAACAACATGAATATAATTAGTATTATTTTCTACTGGCACGTCTCTGAAGAAGAGTCATGCTCAGATCATAGATACATTAGATTTGATCTAAGTGGTAACATCACGTCCGAAGCTGTGTATAGGAATCCCAAACTTACAAACTGGGAAACCTACTATACACAGCTTGAGGAGGAGGTCAAATGCTGTCCTAGAGTGGTGAGTAGCAACTGGCATTTGGAACATTTAAACTCAACATTGACTGAGGCAATAATTAAGTCATACACTGATAATAACACTGTATGTAATGTTAGATCCAACAGGAACTGTCCCTGGTGGAACAATAAACTTGGCAAGTTAAGAGCTCTTACACGTAAACTCTTTAACGCGGCCAAAAGATCAGGCAGATGGGACACTTATAAACGTGCACTCACTGATTATAACAAAGAAGTCAGAAAGGCTAAAAGAAGGGCGTGGAAGAAATTTTGTAGCGAAATAAACGATACAACTTCCATGTTTAGAGTAAATAGGATCTTATCCAAGCAGTCTGACAGGGGAGTATTGGGCTCCGTCAGGGTGGGAGGGGGCTATACGGATTCTGAGGAGGGAACCCTCGGTGCCCTGGCGCGCGCGCATTTTCCTGGCTGCGGACTGATGGATACGATTAATAATGACCCTACCAACTGTGAACACACTGGTTGCAAGGGTAACTGGGCAGAAGCAAATAAAATTGTCAATTCTGCAAGAGTGGAGTGGGCAATCAATTCTTTTGCTCCCTTCAAATCACCTGGTACTGATGGGATTTTCCCAGCCTTGCTACAAAAAGGCCTACCAGTAATTAGGCCCCTTATACTTACCTTGTTAAAGGGAAGCTTGGCACTGAGCTATATTCCAGTAAGCTGGAGGATGGCAAAAGTGTGTTACATACCAAAACCTGGGAAAGAGTCCTATGACGAACCCAAGTCTTACAGACCAATATGTCTGACTTCTTTTTTGATGAAGACCTTGGAAAAGGTCATAGACAGACATATTAGGGATGGAATACTGGTAGAACGACCGCTCCATAGCGCTCAATTCGCTTACCAGGCAGGAAAATCATGTGAAATTGCTCTCCACCACCTGGTTTCCAGGATTGAGAGATCCCTAGTTCACAAAGAAATAATGGTAGGCATCTTTGTTGATATAGAAGGTGCCTTTGATCGCACACCCTATAACACTACGGCATCGGCCTTAGAAAGAAAGGGGATTAGTTCCTTAGCCTCTAGCTGGATAAACACCATGCTAGAGAATAGGATTTTACAATCACAATTGGGACAAACCAAACTGTGGATGAAGCCAGTAGGAGGATGTCCACAGGGAGGGGTGTTATCTCCATTACTGTGGTGTTTGGTCGTTGACTCATTGTTAACAAACCTAAACTCTGCAGGGTTCTACGCACAGGGATATGCTGATGACATTGCTGTGCTCATAGGGGGCAAGTTCTCAGAAACCATTTCTGAGTTGCTTTCCGCATCGATGGATCTTTTGAGGGATTGGTGTGAAAAGAATGGTTTAGGAATCAATCCCCAGAAGATAAATCTCTGTATCTTCACTAACAAAAGAAATGCTATAGTTAGACCACCCTATATAGGGGGGACACAGGTAAGCATTTGTAGTGAGGTAAAGCATCTAGGGGTTACTCTGGATAGTAAATTGGACTGGTCCAAACACATCAGGAATACTACTATGAAGGCACTTCGATGCCTCTATGCATGTAAAAGGGCTGTGGGTAGGACCTGGGGACTACAACCCAGAATGTTATTCTGGCTATATACCGCAGCAGTGAGACCAATGGTGCTCTATGCCTCTATGGTGTGGTGGCACAGAGGTAGCATTAGTAAAAATAAAACTTTGCTTGGCAAATTACAGAGGCTCTCATGTCTCATGATTACTGGTGCCATGAGTACAACTCCTACTGCTGCAATGGAAGTCTTATTGAACTTGAATCCACTGCACATAGAAGTAGAAGCGCAAGCCTTGAACGTGGCTTACAGACTTGCGAAATCAGGAACAAGATCCAAAGTCATGACTCACATGGGGCATGGGAACTTGTTCAGAAGAATTGATGAGGACGAGGTGCTGTCAATGCACTCTGACCTACAAGTTAAGAAACACACAGACGTCTTATACTGTGCGGTAAACACAAAGACCAAACCACATAAACTGTGTAATGGGATTAATTGCTATACAGACGGCTCACTAACAGAAAACGGATCAGGGGCCGGCATATGGAGGAAAGATAAACCAGAATCTGGGATTTCTATTCCTTTAGGTAGACACACCTCGGTCTTTCAGGCCGAAGTGATGGCGATCAATGTCTGTACCCAAACCTTAATTGGGGAGGGTGTAAGAAACAGACTGATCACAATTTTCACGGATAGCCAGGCTGCAATTGGCGCCCTGAGAAGCTATACGACCAGATCTTATTTGGTTGAGGAGTGCAAAAACAACCTAAACACACTCTCGCTAGCCAATAAGGTTAGAATCGACTGGGTGCCAGGACACACAGGCATCACAGGCAATGAGAAGGCAGATGGCCTTGCAAGGGTGGGCTCAGAACAGACACCTCTTGCACCTGAACCCATATGTGGTATCAGCCTCAGCTACGCTAAAAGGCGTATAAAATTAGCTTTAGAGGACAGGGCAAGACTCTCTTGGAGAGAAACTAAGAAACAGGAACACTCGAAACTGTTTCTTGATGGACCCTGTAAGAGAAGAAGCTCAGCACTTCTATCAATGGACAGGTGGACACTCAAAAGTGTGACAGGACTCTATACAGGTCACTGTCGGTTAAATAAACACCTCTTTAATTTGGGAATAGTTGGATCACCAATCTGCAGATTCTGCAAGAAAGAGGGAGAAACGGCACGTCATATAATATGTGACTGTGATAACCTAGCTAGAAGGCGATACCTTCACTTTGGTAGTGATCGCATTGTAGACCCCAAACTATGTGAACTGATCGATCCATTCGGTATCCTCAGATTTGCAAGGGCCGTGGGCCTGTCACATATATAGGACAGGGACATGGACGGCGCACAATAGGTCTCACTGAGGCCGCGGTGCACAAATGCCGGAACAAAATAATAATAATAATTATTTTCTTTAATAAAATTGATGTGGGTTTTTGGCAAAATAAACAAATATTTTGGGGGGAAATGCCAGTTTTATTATTTGCCTAAAAGTATTGTGTTGCGCATCAAATTCAATATTACCATTTATTCTTTAAAACAAGATGTCAACAATGTCCCTAGCCTGATCTGAGAGGGTCTTAAGATTGATCCTATTGCCAGTTTTAGACTAAAATATTTTGATAATTAAATTGTTGTTTGCTGATTCTATACGTGTGTATTATGAATTTCAATCTTTGAAGCCAAAACTAAATTAAAAAGCCACATAAAAAAATTGAGGAGAGACAACATGTGTTGTCAATAACATCACTTTCACAGATTGTAAGTTTTATAGAAATCGATTTAAATTAGAAATTATTAGAAAGGGCACAAAATGTGTTTTTGTTTGGTTGAGTTGACATGAAATGGCAAATCAAAAAATACTAATGAATTTTAACCATCTTTTTGTAGCTGGGCTACTTTGGAGTCCCATTGACTGTTAGTTTGTTCTGTTATATTGGAAGGCGTCAAGATAACTTCAGCATTCCCCTTCAGGCTTGGTACAACGACACATAAAGATCTCATTATGGGAAAGTCACTTTGCAGCTCACTAAAAATATAAAATAAACAAATTGGTGAACCAAAAAAATAAATTTCTTTGTTAAATAATAGATAAAATTATTTAACAGGACAAAACATAATAACAATTAATTTAATAGGATAATCAATAGTAAATTATAAATATTCTTGTTACTGTCTCCATACTTTCCTAGATCAGTAACAATGTTTCCTATCAAAAATAAGTACTAGTGAATTTGAATATACTGTAACTATATTTTAAATGGTAATTTTCAATTGTTAATAGCAGAATTTTAATTTAATTTGAATCTAGGATTGCAGACATTTTGTGAATATAACATTTACAATGGGTGTAAAAACTAAATAAGAGAAGCTTGGCTAGGCTATAAGGCTTATTCAGAACACCCTGAGAAGATTTTAATTTCAGTGATGTAGACATGACTTGCACGCAGTGCTAAGCACTTTATATAGCTCTTTCCATTCTAAATTTTTGAACCAGCCTTAAGAAAAAACTATCAAATCATTAGGGCATAAGTTTAGTGAATTATCAGCAAAAAAAAACCTTGCTATTTACCATTTAAAAAGATATACTGAATATATTTTAAACAGTAATAAACCCTGATATTCCAATAATTGTCAAAACAAATAAGAGCTATTTCCAAAAGCTAGACTGAATCATCAATTGGCATAGATCAAGATCCTCAATTCTTGCCACTCTGGACAAGTACAGATAAATTACAAACATAGGTTTTAAAAATTTTTAAAATTACAGCCCTACAAAAGTAGTGTCTTGCCCGACTTTGCTTAGGAAGACTTACTTAAGTAGGCCTAAGCGCCCAAAGCATACACCGGTTTCCTACTTAAGTAGCAATCAAAGTTTTAAAATGATGAGAGAATGAGAATGAAAATTAAAGGAGGTAAATAATATAACTATGAAACAGTGTCCTTAAGTAAAGAAGGATATATGTTTAAAGTGTTAACACATAGTTTATAAAATGAAAAAAATTTAACATAAGCAGTCAAATTAGCCAATAAAATATGGGATCAGAATTATGAAAAAGATCAGCTACCTGACGGTTTCAGCTTGGGAAGTAAGATAGTCTTTTGCATATTTTGCATTTTTTTTAATATAACAATGAAGGAACATAGTTATCTGTGTAATGAGAGCTCCCACAGCTGACCCTCCATCTCGACCATGATTCTGAAACAAAATCAGCTTATATAAATTAATTGCTATGAAAAAATATAATTACCAGTTTCTTAAACACTCTTTTAAGTTAAAAGTCTACTATTATCAATACAATGGAAGTGTCAACAACAGGACAAAAAACAGTTCTATGCTATATCAGGGATACCCCAGCACGTAGAATGGGTCCCTCAGTTTGGAAATGAAACTTAAGTTGTGGTTGCATTGAACTGTTTATTTTTATTTCTGTTTACAATGGCAGTTTATGTTTTTTATTATTCTGGTGTTGTATTCTTAAACTTAGAGGTGGATGGTCTATAGCCATAAGAGGGATGGGGTTCAGAAACCTTGACTTCTCCTCATGTTTTTTCCATTTGTCAGGTTTTTCCTAGAACTCCTAGGTTCTTTGGGAGTGTGCCCTGTGGGTTCAAACCAAGCACAATCCTTTCAATTGCACCCTCTTTTTTTGTCAATGTGACACTCTTAGATCTCCAGTACTATCTGTTCTCCAATAGGTCTTTGACTAATTTTTGAGTCTTTGGTAAGCATTCCCAGTTCTTCGTTTCTTCCCATCTGATTGCAAGTATTCTACTCGGACACAATTTCCAGTATCTTGCTACTGTACCGAGGCTCTTTTCCAATGATCCTTTAACTATTACATCTATATAGGAGAATAGATTTCATGTTTGAACTACAAAGCTTCATATTTTTATATTTATATTTATTCATATGTTCCCCATCCATGCTTCCCAGATATGTGAATATATCCACCTGTTCCAAGGCTGTTCACTTATTTGCAGTGAGGAAAACATTTCTATGTTAACCCTCATCCTTATTTCCTTAAATTTGGAAGTGTAGATTTTAAGACTAGCAAATTTTATCTAGCAAACTAGCATCTTTAGAACTTTAAACTAGCAACTCCTATCTTCACCATTATATCGGTAGAGTGTTGGGGCAATGAGCACATGTCGTCAGCGAAGTCAAAATCCACCCACCCTTCTGAGCCCCATTTAATGCCACTTTTCTTTCTGTTCAATGACCCTATCAACTAATTATATACCAATAGCAACAATAAATTTATTTGTCTTTCTGTAATACTATTAAAGAATCTTTAGGATGAAAATGTAATAAATAGGTCATGGTAATTTAGCTAGACCAAGATAGAAATTAAGTAATTTCCCTAATTTTTTACTTTTAGACAGACTGGCAATTATATTTATAAGAGGAAGGATAATAATTAAACCAGCTTATATAAAATTAAAATAATATAAAAATAAAATTTACCTGAAACAATTCAAAATAGATGTTCAATATTTTATGTAAGGCTGTTGAATACTCTGGCAAGAATATGAGTGGCTGTAACAGGTCTAGAAGAGTCGATGTTTGTTGGAAGAAAAGCAAATGATTCCTAAACTTCAATGCAGACCAATCTAAATCAACACGTCCTTTTAATGATGAGGCTATCAAAGGTAACTGCCTATAACAGAGGTAAAGCAATTGTTAGTATAATAATAATTAGACATGGAGATTATGAATATGAACAATCAAATATCCCAGCTGGAATACCAAACCAGCCAGGTATTAGACCATTGGTCACCAAATGGTAGACTGTGGTCAACAGGAAAGTTTTGTAAAAACCATGGCATAATTGTGAACAACAGAAATAATATTGTTTCAACAGACAACGCGTACAATATAGGCGGTAATTGTTGACACGGTCTAAAGCAGGTAAATACTCCCCAATCAGTTTGTGACAGTAATGAGGGTATTATAATCATAGTTTGTAGATTTTTTGTAAAAATTGAAATCTGAATTTCAAGAAAGATTTACTAACATTGAAAATTTTTTTGCCGCATGACTAATGGTGTATGGACCAGTGAAGCGGCAGGTGTTTTTAAGAGCAACTAAGGTGCCTTACAGTTGCAAGTAGTCGAGTTTCAAGGAGATGTTGTTTTAAAGGACATATATACTTAAGAGTGACCAATTTTGGATTAAAAATGTGTGTGAAAAAAATTACCCAAAAAAAGCTTTGGCCATAAAATTGTGAACCATATTTGGCTCAACTTATCTGTTTGAAGCAGCATTCTCAAAAATGAACTTCATTAACAATCGGTACAGAAAGTCACAGAATACCACCTTAACAGCTTGATGAGAATCAGCTACACCAACTTGACACTGAATTTCAGGAAGGTTGTTCAAAATAAAACGTGCCATTTTTCCCAATGAAAATTAACCACAATCAACTTTGGTGAGTAGCCTTTTTGAATGTATACTTACTTCGTGTGTATAAAATGAGTTTATTTATAAGGGCCTGATTTGTCATTTAGAGCTGTTTTGTAATTTTTATATTTTATGTAATGTATAATTGTTTTCAACGTTTTTCTGGTGTTAATCGATTTTGAAAAACCATTCATTTTCAGATTTTTGTGCTCAAATATGAGGGTGGTCTGAAAATTTCTGCCTTCAGCTTGTCAAGTAATGATGCGTAGTATACTCCTGTAATGGTTTTTCCTTTTTGAAGATAATCAATTAAAATAACTCCATGACTATCCCAAAAAACAGTCGCCATCACTTTCCCAGCCGAAAAAACAGTTTTTGCTTTTTTTGGAGCTGGTTCCCCCTTTGCAGTCCACTGTTTGGGCTGTATTTTTGTTTCGGGCTTATAATGGTGTATCCAAGTTTCACCCACAGTAATTAATCGGCGCCAAAACTCGGATTTATTGCGCCAACAGAGCGTTGGAAATGTTCATTCGAACATGTTTTTGGTCTAATGTGTGCAAACGCGGCACCCAACGCGTGGACAGCTTTCTCATCTCTAAATGTTGATTTAATATGTGACAAACACGTTCTTTTGACATGTTCATAACCTCTAGCACCATTTAGTGAACTTTAGCGATGTTTTCGTCGGTAGTTGCAGTTTTTGGACGTCCCGAACGTTCATCGTCTCCCAAGCTCTTACGACCACATTAATATTCAGCTGCCCAAAATTTCACTGTGGTAAATGATGGTGCAGAGTCCCCATACACAGAATCCAACTCATCTTTGATTTGCGTAGGCGTATTGCCTTTCAAAAACAAATATTTAATGACAGCTCAATACTTGATTTTGTCCATTTTCATAAAAACACTCACATCGACTCACTCAAACGACTGTTACACAACTGCGCGTCAAAAATGGCTGAAACTTTGGTGATTAACTGTCAACAGATGAACAACGAAATTCACTAGCTTTTATTTACGACTGCTGCTATCTTCATGTTGAGGTCGGAAACTTTTCAGACTACCCTCGTATACTTTTATTCATACTTTTCTGTTAATTTTGTTGGGATGCTAAACATTTTATAATGAACAATGAAAGTTAACCATATAGACTTAATTGCAGCCTAATAAATTGGGCCATTGAAGGTTAGCCATTTTAAATAAAATATAATATCTGTGCCCAAAGAGTGAGGCTTTACTGTGATATAATGACGTGGCATGATTGTTGTAGGTCTATACATATGACAGTCTATGACAGCTGTCATAAAAATGATTCAAGCAATCTAAAATATTAAAGGTGTGTTCCACAACACCTCCAAATATTAGTTCTTGGTTAAAGTACAATAAAGGAATTAAACAAGAAAAAGATAAAGCAAATTTAGCTAGCTTTTAATAGCTTAAGAATTTTTTCTAGTCCCAGGGCCCAGCTCAGAAGCCGTAAAAGATTTAAGGTTATGATTTCCCCTCTAGGGTTAAGAATACATTAAATACAACACAAAAAGAATTCTAAAGAAAAAAATATTCTAGAAAATAAAGTTTTGAGAGCCAACAAAAAAAATTACATGTTTACTCTGTTCCAAAATAGGTTTTTTTAAGGTCAATATTTTACCAATTAACAGTTTTTTTTATTTGCTGGAAAGGCGAAATTCATTAGCCAGGGTGGTTTAACAAATTAAATAAATTATTTTTGGTTAAAGTAGTAGTTTAGTTTGCTTTTTTTAAATCATTAAATAAGATTTAAGTAACTAACTTGGACAACTCTCAACAATGTTTTTTTCACATTTTACATTCTTAATTTTGTTTAAAAAATGAAACATCTTAGCTCTAATGGGGAAAACAATAGATAGCCAACTGATCCTTGGATTAAATAGTTTAAATATTTATGAAACATAAATAAGTATTAAAATATACAATATTTGGCTAATATTTCAATTCAAGAAAAATGGTATTTCCCTATATCAAATTGTAATATAAACATATACTTCACCTAAGCACTAATAACGGGTGAGCAGCAGCCATTTTTCTAACTGCTAATTCCAGTTCTACTGCTCGCTTCGGCCATTCTTTGCTATTTGGTGTAGCTGCTAATGCTGTTAGCAAGCTATGAGACAGGATGTCCATAGTGCTGGTTCCTGTAACTATAATGTACTTTTTTTTTACATTAATAACTTATGAAACATTAATAAATAGTTGTTAAGTTAGACGTACCTCAATAAACAAACAAACTTAATAAATTTCTGTAGTAAGACACTTACAAATGTAATAACTATAGTCCGGATTTATATGAAAAAAAAAAAAAAAACTGCTAGTACCAATTTCAAAAATATGCAGCTAAAATGAAATGAATGCTATGTAAGCTTAAGTGCTGCGACAATTTTAGAATCCTTGGTTGCAGGGTTCCGGTCAGTTTTTTTTTCAGGAGATTTTTTTTTTCTATACAAAGTGCAATAAAAAACGTTCTTATCTGTTGTAAACCTTTTAAAATTCTTGGTTGAAGGTTTCAATCCAGTTATTTTATTATGCTTGGAGCTAAACAAGTGATTCACTTTTGGCATTTTAAATAATAATTTCTTGAATAATTGAATTGATACTATTAAGTACTTTAATACTAATTTAATTTAGTAAGTACTATTTTATTTATTTAGTACTCAATGAATACTAATTTATTAAATAAATGGTTTCTCAGTGATTCATACACTCAATTCCCAATGCCAAACTGTCAATGCCTGTCTCTGCCTAAATGTAGGGCCAGCGGTAGGGATTCCTCTAAAATATGCTGTATTTACAGATACCTCATTTATACCGGATGAACAAGTAAAAATAAGTTAAACGAACGAGTATAAAATAGTTCATTTGTATGTGTTCAATATGTACACTTTGGCCGTTTATCAGGTCGGGACAGTAATTCGGCCCAGTGATTAAGTAATGCAAAAATGAGGGCCAAAACCAGACAAACATTCCATGATTTTACTACTTATTTTAGTTCTTTGCATCATAACTTCTGAATGGAAAAAGCTACAATTTTTTTTAGCATGCTGTAATAAATGGGACAAAACTCATACTATTTCTTCCATTTACTCTAACAAGCCAGTGGTCACTGTTTATGAGATATCTCAATCTGAAGTCAGAACTTATTTATTTGAAACTTTGGATTAAAATATCATGACAATTTTAACCACAACAGTAAGAAATGTAGAGCAATTTCATAATTTTTAAAATGATATTAACATTGTAGTTTTACACATAGAGTTAAAAGGAAAACCTGGAAAATAACATAAAAATTCAAGTTAACTATCTTGAGCAATGCCAGGTAATTCTGGTAATTATTTCTGTATTGGTTTTTAAAGAGGATTTACTTCTTTCTTTTTTATAGATAAGTAGTTAGTTGTTGAATATTTCTAAAATGTAAAATAAAAATATATATAAAATGAACATGTAGAGAGGAAAATTAAAATTAAAAATTTGAACTATGTTAAAAAAAAATATGCAAATACATTCAATAGTACATTAATATAAAATCTAGTAATAAGACTGCTGTGTATACCAACATACAACTGGAAAGGAAGGTTGTCTAAAGTAAACCACCATTTCTACACCAGTTTGTGAATAATTAATCTACCTAGTCCTGCCATTAGTTCTGTTAGATCCTTTGGACTTAAAAATTGTATACTCACGCAGGTAAATAAATGCTTCACTGTTTGTAGTTTTTATTCGATATGAAGCTTAAAATCCCTTTGAGTTTGTCTCTGAGTTTTATATAAACACAATGGTGGAAAGCCTAGAAGAAAATTGACATGCCACTATTGCTCTACACAGGGCAGGTAAGCCTAACTCACACATTTTCAAGCTCTTAAACTATTAGGAATTAATCGAATGTTTGTATGGTGCACAATTAATCGCTTCATTGCAACCAAGTCTGTAAAGGACAGGCCAATGTCAGGTCGACCACATAGAGTAAGAACAAAAATTCATCAAGACTTCAGATTGGCCCTCGAGAAGTCCAGATTTGAACCTTCTGGATTTCTGACTTAGGTCTCATCTGGAGTTAATGGCTGCAATAGACGACTGGCCGCACAGACTGCAATCCTGTGTACAGGCCAGAGGTAGCCATTTTGATGAATTTCATTTCAATTTAATCATTTATATATAAGACAAGTTATATAAATAAATTTCACTGTCAAAATTCAATCAGTGTTTGATTTTTCCAACTTTTTCCTTGTAACAGAACTTATGACTAGGTACTTACAGGACTAGGTATTTTAACGGGATTAACAATTGCTGATCTATAAACTGTTTATTTATTCATTTTTTTTCTTAGTGATTCTGGCAGTGAGGTTGGTTATCCCTGGGGGTTAAAACTTAAATATCTCTTATCCGACTCATTCCACTATACAAACAGCCATAACCAATTAAACTATATTTTCCATTATACATGTTTTCTCAATTTTGTTTCTGACAAAACTCCATCGATATCTTATAACCAGCACCTATTTTCCTATCACATAACATGGTGAGGATGGTGTATTGGTGGCATTTATACACCAATACGTTTTTTTTAGTTTACAGTTAGTTAGCGTAGGAACTTGTTTCTAATTTAATTTTTAGAAGACTTTTCTAATTTTTTTTTTTCAACGTCACGTAAGCATGACATTTCAAGCAGTATGGCCAACAGTTTAGTAGCATGTAAAATTTCTCAGATGTAATGGATTCTATAGAATTTTTATCAACACTGTTTAGGGATTTTAAATTAATATTTATTAAAATAAATAATTTACCTGATATGTTTGCAAATTTTGAAAATATTTTGAAAATTTCAGATTCCTTCAAATGTGAAATAAAACTTGGAATTCTCATGTATAACTGAATAAGTAGCTGATGGCTCCATTCAACTTCCTCTCTGAAAAATAGAAAAAACAAAAGTTTAATTTTAGCATTGAAAAAAATTCAACTGCAAAAGGTAGTTAAAAGAAAGCATACTACCTTGCCACGTGAATCAAAGACCCTCTGTTCATCAGATGGATAGCAATATCAGAGGCAATGCCAACATCCTTTGCTCTGATGCACGTCTCCAGGAACGAAAGCCTATTAGCAATGTGGCTTTCCTTGCTTGCAGCCTTGTCTCTTTCTAACTGAATCCCTTCAGCAACTATGTAGTCTGTCATGCATTTCAACTGAAAATAAATTACATAAAAATTAACCTTTTTTTTTCTTCATGATCCATGACCAAATTGAGTAATGGGAAGATATAAAGGAAACAGCTGTACAGAAAAATAGAAAAAAATAAATAGGCTGAAATCATATTAAACCTGATAAAATAAAGCATTATTATGTATGAACTTCTTATAGATATACATTTACTCCACATAAAGAACCAAGTAAAACTTTTAGCTAAGGCGGGATATTGTGATAATATACTGTTATGTTCTTTTTAAGGAGTAATTGGAAAGGATTATTTTAATACATAAATATCAAATGATGTAAATTAAATTATTAAAAGTTTAATTTCAAACAAGTGAGTGTAACAGCTGGAGGTTTGCCAGTAACTGGAACAACTGAGAGGAATGCTGGGAATTCAATTGTTTAGAGATGCTTGAAAGGAGATGTGGCTAGTTGTCAGTTGTTTAAAATTAAAGAAGAAAGGCATTGATGACAATTTGTTGCAGTTTGCGGATGGTCAAAGATATTTGACGTGAGAGCCTTCATACTTCGTCATTCCTAATACATCATACGAGGGTGGTCTGAAATGTTTCCGACCTCAACATGAAGATAGCAGCAGTCGTAAATAAAAACTAGTGAATTTTGTTGTTCATCTGTTGACAGTTACTCACCAAAGTTTCAGCCATTTTGGACACGCAGTTGTTGTGTAACAGTCGTTTGAGAGAGTCGATGTGAGTATTTTTATGAAAATGGATAAAATCGAGTATTGAGCTGTCATTAAATATTTGTTTTTGAAAGGCAATACGCCTACGCAAATCAAAGATGAGTTGGATTCTGTGTATGGGGACTCTGCACCATCATTTACCACAGTGAAATTTTGGGCAGCTGAATTTAAACGTGGTCGTAAGAGCTTGGGAGACGATGAACGTTCGGGACGTCAGAAAACTGCAACTACCGACGAAAACATCGCCAAAGTTCACCAAATGGTGCTAGAAGACCGCCGAATTAAAGTGAGAGAGATAGCAGAGACTATGAACATGTCAAAAGAACGTGTTTGTCACAGATTAAATCAACATTCAGAGATGAGAAAGCTGTCCACACGTTGGGTGCCGCGTTTGCTCACGTTAGACCAAAAACATGTCCGAATGAACATTTCCAACGCTTTGTTGGCGCAGTTTAAGAGAAATAAATCCAAGTTTTGGCGCCGATTAACTACTGTGGATGAAACTTACGCACCGTCTCACACCTCAGCGGTTGCCATGGCAAAAATCTATGAATTACGGTTTGAACTGCTTGACCATCCGCCTTACTCACCAGATCTAGCCCCAAGCGACTTCTTTTTGTCCCCTCATCTAAAAATTGCGCTCGGAGGACAGAGATTTTCGTCAAATGAAGAGGCAATCACCTTCGTGAACGATTATTTTGCAGAGAAAAACGCCGAGTACTATTTGGACGGGTTACAGAGATGGGAGCATCGCTGGGAGAAGTGTGTAGAGTTACAAGGAGACTATGTTGAAAAATAAAAAAAAAATTTCTGAAAAAACGTCTTGTTTGTTTGTTAGGCCGGAAAATTTTCAGACCAACCTCGTATTTGCATACTGCCAGAATCAACAGGAGCCTCTTGAGGCACCATCACATTTGGAGTGTAGGGATCAACAAAACACAATACTTGGACAGGACATGAATAAATCGAGACAGAAAAATTGTGAAGAACTTAAAAACAGTATATATATAATTTTTTTTTTTAATTTATTTTATGTAAATATTTGGTTGTGAAGGACCCTCCTGAGATATAATAAATCAAAACATTAATTTACATTTTATAATAAATTAAAGAAATATTACAATACATATAAAGTAGTTAATTTATTATTAGAAATAAAAAAAAATTCTTAAAAAATAGTGTTTTGTAACAGAAGCAAGGTTGACACTCAAGCCAATAATGCAATCACTACCCTAACATAAATGTATATAAACTAACTTAAAAACAACATTTAAATTGAATTATGTAGTAAAAAATGTATTTTTATTACCTGAGAAATGCTAAGGTCAAGGACATTTTCAGGTTTGTAATGCTTGGCTGTATGCTTCTCTCTCCCTTGCCAAAGCTTGGGATTGCACGTAAGGGCTTTTAAGAAATCTAATACTGGTGTGGGGTTATATCTTGAAAACAGAGAAAAAGCCTGTATTAATAATGTTATATGAATTTAGAGAAAGCAGTTAAGAATAAGAAAAATGTTGTATTTGTTTATGTTGTTACATTTATTTTGTTGTAAATTGGATACAATTTTTGATTTTTAA
Source organism: Acanthosoma haemorrhoidale (assembly GCA_930367205.1). Lineage (NCBI taxonomy): Eukaryota > Metazoa > Arthropoda > Insecta > Hemiptera > Acanthosomatidae > Acanthosoma > Acanthosoma haemorrhoidale. Next base: position 151,103,070 of record OV884011.1, on the reverse strand, counting down.
CAAGAATATTCAAAAATAAGAACCCTTATTTGCAATGGCAGTATTTTTCACCTCAACTAGGATCTTCAGAACTTGAAACAATGAAGGTAGGAATGAAAATTCCAGTATTCAAAGTAACAATCCAAATACTTCAGAAAGAAAAGATAACATGTTATTATTGGCACTCAGGCCCAATTTTGATGCTGAAGACATAATTCTTGACTTGCTTGATTTGGTTTGGAAAGGTTTTCCCTCAACCTTCCTTTGGAGACTTCCTATTATCCATCACATAAGGACCTGCAATGTCTCGGACTAGCAACCAGCAGATGTAAAGCTGGCAACAACAACCGTGCACTTAGCATGCATAAAGCGATAAAGAATAACTCAAGTAAACAAAGTGTCACTTGACATGTAAATACAAAAAATGAGATGACTGTCAAACTGACAGACCCCTGTCAACAATAAGGCATATTTTAATTTTAACTGCAAATAATATAACATGGATTAGTAGTAGAATATTAGTGTAATGTACTATTTACAAGTTAATTAAGAACTTTGAGATACACCAAGAACTGTAAGAATATATGAATAATTTTACATACTGTCGAAGAGACTTTGGCTGAAGTAGCAGTTCCACGCAATTACTTAGTGTATTCCAGCTTGCATGATGTGTTACTAGTGTTAATAAATAGGGCCGACACTGAAGTGTGCCAATATCCCGTGAAGAGAACAATAACTTCATCTATAAATTAAACCATCCATTACTATCTAAATTCATTTTAAAGGTAATGATGAAGATAATCATTACTAATTGATTATGATAATTGAAATATTTTTTCATTAAAAAATAACAAACCTGTAAATCCATTAGGGAACCTCCCAAAATTTCTGGTTCTAACCTAACTAATTTATCTACTAAAATTCCAGATTCTGAATTTGGCGCTATCATTAATTTCTCAATGGTTTTAGTCAAAGCACTCACATTTTGATCACTAGCGATCTCTGAAAATATAAAAAAAAATTCTATTGTAAAACGTACGATGGGTATGTGTATTATTTTTTGTTTGTATAAATTTTTTTTATATATTTTATTGTTATATGTCAATCAAAATAAAAGGTTAAAGATAACTGAGTCAAATCAAGAGCTAAATTTCAAAACATTTGTTGTCAATTTTTATGTGATTTTGCAGATATCTGAATATGGCAATCTGTAAACTAGTAATATAATAATCAATAAAATATTTCAACTTTAGACAAAATCTGATTATTCACCATCAACAACATATAATCATAATTTTGCAGTTATACTACTTGTGTTAATATTCAAATTTAATAACAGCGACTAAGTGATAAACAATGTATGTAAAGATAAACTAAAAGTTACCAGTTCTATTTTCATATTCTGTGTCCATTTTACTACCCTGTTTGCTGACATATTGCATCAATAAGTCAACTAATGCTTTAGGTTTCTGACATGGAAATTCCGTTTCCAAAATACCCTTAAAAAGAAAATGAAAAATTGAACAAAAAGTAAACATTCAATAATTAGAGCATTAAGTATAAAAGTCCATTAAACAAATATGATTTGTCAAAATATAATTTAGGTTTTTCAAAATCACTTAGGTTGATAATTAGTAATAAACAAGAAATGAGGGGCTCCAGGGATGTCCCATTTTTCACAGAATAATCGTCCTTTATTACAGAGGACTTCTTCAAATACTTACTTATAGAAAACCCAGAGTCAAGTCAAGGGAAGGAGTGAAATCATATTTACTGATCCTGAGCACAGCCAGATGTAATCTGCCTTTCGGCTTGATTTCTGTGGCTCCAGAGTATGATCCTATACCACTGGTCTCCTGCCTTACTGAGTAAAACATCACATAGGATAGGATAAATAAGGAATGCTATAGCAGGAAAGAATCCCAGCTTGGGAAAAGATTTCTCCTCAGCATACATGGGAGAAATCAAGTGCTTGTAAGAGGCGGGTTACCTAATCACTATATCTATATTAGGATTAAGATAATAAAAAAAATACCTTTGCCAAGATAGTTAGACTAGTTGAATGTGGATGCAAGGTTGTCAAAAGACGGAAAAGGGGACATGAAAACTCTGGTTTAGCGATTATTTGATGAACGAAACATTTGTCTATTGTAACCTTCTTAAGAAGATATCTCATAACTTCTTTTAAAAATGAGCGATGTTTTCCATCTTGTGCTCTCATCTCATGAACAAGTGTCTGAAAGAAAAAAATATAATGAGAATGTTTAATTCAGAATTTTTAAAAGATAATTTTTAAATTGTAGCCATACCCTCTGAAGATGAGTAAAAATAAATTTTTTATTCTTCTGTTCGTAAGAGTCAGTATTGGGACTGAAAAGCTTTTCAAGGGCTGCAACACCTTCTGTATCAGTCAAATAGACTGGTTCAGACCTTACCCTTTTTTGAATTTTCTCTGTTGATAAAAAAACAAGATTAAAACAAATGAAGATCGTTTTCAATAAGTAACTAAGCACTAAACTAAAGAAAGGGATTGCATTGGGACAAAGATCTCTACATTATTCATCTATCAACTGCAATCACATAATAATGGTGATGTAGGTTAAACTGCGTGGGAAAACCGACCCTCCTTTTATACCAGACTTCCCAACTTATCTTCATTTCAAGCTGTACATAACTGCTTTTCACGTATCATTAAATATTGAATCAATATGAGTGTGGGAAAAAAGATTCATATAGGCAATAATGCAAAGAAAAAAGTTCCCTGTAATGACGAAGAATATAAAAAGAAAAATGACAACCCACAAAAGAAAAATTAAAGGGAGAAAAAATCAGATCACAATCCAGGAAAGAAATTAAAATAAAAAAACAGTTATATAGAAATCATCTAGAAATTATAGATATATCTAGAACATTTACCCTGGAAGGGCAGCCCATTTTAGCAACACATACATAAAGGACTCTTTAGGACCCAATATACTATCAGCCTGCTTCACTATAAAACAAACCATAGAAAAATACAAATCAAACTAAGTGCAGAAAATAACCCAAAAAATCTGAGCGAATAAGCGAATAAAATCCAGCAATATCCACACTCAAATAACTTCTCCCTTGATTAGTGCATGATGCTCTACTAAAAAAAATTATGAGAAATATTCCTTACTAAATTAAATTTCTTTAATATGGTTTAAGAGCTGTCAAATTATGTACGAGGGTGGTCTGAAAATTTTCCAACCTAACAAAGAGACGAGACGTTTTTTCATAAATATTTTTTTTTCATAGTCTCCTTGTAATTCTACACACTTCTCCCAGCGATACTCCCATCTCTGTAACCCGTCCAAATAGTACATAGGATTGGAATGCTTTGATCTTGGGATTGAAAGTAAAAGCTAAATTTAGTGGAAAATGTTTTACTAAAAGAGTAACTTTAGAAGGTTTAGGTAAATCTTTAATAAAATGGGATAAACAATTAATGTCATTGGTCAATAATATTAATGGTCACGAGCTAAAAATTATATTTCTATTAATTCTTGATAATAGTGGTAGCCCTAGTGGAGAATTATCATATTGTCAACTAGAAAATATTAACAATAATATTAGTTTACTGGGTAATCCTAATGACATGTCTCTTAAAGTAACACTTCCAGGAACTAGGGTCGCAGTGGCTATTCGGATGGTAGCCACCCTATCTTTTAAGAAGCATTTGGGCAATCTAAACCCAGAACTCCCTTCTGACAGACAACAACAACTAATAACCCCTACGAGAAAATTTGATACATCTTTAGTTCAGGGAATACCCATTCCCAGAATAGGTAAGCACTTTTCAAAGACATATCAAGACCATGTCCCTTCATAACACTCCCATCGATGGACAATTGTCAATAGCATCCACAATCCCAGTTTTCATTTAGGATGGGAGAAAACTTTACAGACTATATAATTACTATTGGTTTGAGAATATGTCCAAATTTGTTGAAAACTCTATGACATATAAGACAGCTAAACTAAATTCAGGGCCAGATCAAATAGTTACACCTGATTTCTACTGTTCTTGAAACCTGGCACACTGTTCATTTAGATATCTCAGGAAAATTAAGTGAAAAAAGCGACAGCCATGACTATTTGTCTTCATTGACTCATTCACGAAATATTGTTTTCTTTTCCTTACTCATAAACTCAAAGCTGATAATACGATCAAAGCTTTCTTTACACTCCTCTATTTCTTTATTTGGCCAAATGACATAACTCATAGTAGATCAAGGACGATGCTTTACATCCCATGATTTTCAAGTAATTTGTTCTAATGCTCAAATAGAACTTCATTTTATTGCCACCAAGTTCTAGTACAGCGAATGGTCAAGTAGAAAGACTTATGGGAAGGCTAAAAGACATGTTGACAGTAGCTGAAATGAGTGACAATTGTGCATGGCATAATACAGTTCTAGACATTCGACTCACCTTAAATACTACACCCCGTCGAGTAACACAGGTATCACCTAAGGTGTTAATGTTTGGAAAGGTGTCTCCACCTTGTGAATTAATTATAGCTGGAGAACATGTCACTGGGAATCCTCAAGTAGATTTAAAAGAAATAACAGCTCTAGCAGCTCAGGAAATCATTTGCAATGCAGATTATGCATATGCAAAAAACAATTTGATAAAGGCAAGGCAAAAGTTATCCCTTCCAAATAGATGATTTAGTTTATCTTAAGCAGGAAGAAAGGAACCAATTAAAATTAGATCCCAAGTATAATGACCCTGTATAAGTAACTATGATATAGTGATATTTCGATGGCAAGCGCAGATATAAATTTGCGCATGATCGTTTGCAAAAGATTCCAGATCAACCAACCCTATAAACTAATTAGATCAAGAAAATTATGAGAAATACATTGAAAATCTAAGAATTTTATTCATGGGAAAATTAAAACCAACATACAAGTTACAATGATAAATTTGCTTCCAGATCCTCAATAAACCTGAAAGAAAATACAGCAAACAAATATTACAGTATAATTTATTTTCTTTATGCTTATTAGGGTAAGTGGTCCGTTTTAAATGCCCTTGTTTATTTCTAAGTATGGCACAAAGGTTAAATTTATGGGTCTGCCATGAAATAAAATCTATCTCTTGCATGTGATGTGTTCATGGAACTTATGATGATGTTGGTCTGTGTGGTTATGTCTCCAGCCCACACAACTACCATTCTAAATAGGCAAATTTTAATGATAATAAATGATATATTAAAAGAGGTGATAAGATCACCTCGCCTGTAAACCTTCCAACAACATATTAAATAATGCGGACATTAAATTATTTTAATGAAAACCAATCAGAAGAACAATGAAAATATTTTGTACCTTTCTTAACCCGCACTGTCTCATAATCAGGAGGAATAGCCCGCTCTTGAAGATCCAGAACCCTAATAAATGTCTCTCCACCGATGGCTCCACGCTTGTGCTGCACTTCAACTAATTGCATCATGTAATGCTTGTCTATGACAGCCTCTCCAACGGCTATTCTATCCGATATTACTGCAGTATCAAGGGTTGAAAGTAGTTTACTAAAGAGCAAAACAAAGAAAAAGCACATCCATAATTAAGATTGTTAACTATTAATCATACTGAATTATTAATTTAATTTAACAATTCCTAATAAATTAATTTATTTTTAATGATTTTGATTGAAAGTAAAAAGATAGCGATTAAATGATTCTTGGAGGAAAAAGAAAACCTGTGTTGATATTCACCAAACAAATTGCAACATAATCACTGAAAGCCTAAGCTTTGTAGAGCTGCTTAATAGAATTGTGTCTCTATTGCAGAGAAAGTAGATAGGAATCAACTAAAATATTTTACCAAATTTGTGACAATTACATAAACGACTTAGGGTCTCATATTTCATAAGAAATAATATTGATAAAATTAACCTAAGTTGTATATCTTAATGATATTAGAGTTGATGAAAGAAAGATATTAGATATTTGTTAAATTTATTTATGGGTGATGTTTCAACAAACCATTCATGTCTATATCAGGTCTTTCCATGATATGATTTCAGAATGGATGAAAGATGTTAATAGATTAACACATATTGGGGAACTACCAGTACATATGATAAGCCATTCACCTCTTACTTCCATCTTTAAACCATCTTATACAATTGCCGAACACAGACATATATAGTATATATGTTGAAACATCTCTCTATTACATAAAATAGTTTTTTTTAGTCTTACTTTTTATTATTGTACCCCATAATGATAACAGGATTTGTTTATAAATCAGCTGTGTAATTAGTTTTGAATAGTTTTTGCAAATCTAACACTTAATCCATTAGAATTTATAACATAAGAATACGGGTTTTTGATATATATATATATGTCTCCTCTCTTATTCACACAACTTAAGGTGACTGGGTCCAGCCCAGGGGAGCAGGGGGTGGAGACCCTTAGTTACCCATAAATAAATTTGATGAAAATATAACATCTTTACATAAAATCTGATAACTCAAATATAAACCTATTCAACTCTAAATTCACACCTAACCATGAATTCACAGTTTAATGAAATAATATCACTTTCTTGATAATATGTCTCAATTCTTAGATTAGATTTAAAATACCATTTTTTTTATGTTCTCAATATTTATATTGTATAAAATTCATTCCATATACATAAATTCATGTTTTAAAAAGCATAAAATCATTTTACTAAAATTTTTTCATACACAAGTTTGGGCAAACAGTTATGAAAAAAATATTATTTTTAAGCTTACAAAAAAACTGTTAAACATTTTTTCGTTAGAAAAGTTTTAAAATTCAAAGTTTTGTGAAAAAGTAAATGTAAATAATCAAAAGAAAGTTTTTTTTAAAATAAAAGTTGACAATTATTTCATACCCCAGGTTTCACTCTCTTTGGAAAACTCCGTAAGTACATGTCAAAACTAATGTATTGAGCTTATAATGAAAAAACAATTCATGAAATTGTCTTGATCATATTTAAGATATTTGCCTGTTAATTCTCACTAAAGTCAATTTTAACATATCAACACAATATTTATCATTAATTATGTATGTTTAAAGAAAGAGATATTTTAGTCAATTTACATTACACAAACAATTTTTGTTTATACATACCTCATTGAAGCAATTGGAATACCAAAAGACTGAATAAATAATATCAACTGGCTGATTTCTAAATCTTGAAGCGCAGCTTCAACAAGCCTTGAAACATGCGACCGAATCATTCTAAGTTTTAGCCAATCTGGTATCAGTAAAGCTTCTTCAGAAGTGTCAACAAGGAATCCCTATAACATGTAATATAATGTATACTTTTATTATTAAAAAAATACTATAAATATGCAAGATATAAAAGCAATACAGAAGAAAAATTCAGTAAAAGTTTAAATAATCAACACTTTAGACTAATACTACTTTCTGCAGTAGTCAAGATGTTTGTCAAGGCAGTTCCAAAATTTAATCAAATGTTCAATTTTTTGTCAAACTGAAAAAAAAGCGATTGCATATATTGTACAAAGGCATACCTTTTTAAAAGATTTATTACTGTAAGCTTGTTAACATGATGTTGATCTTGGTATAACAGGAATAGCTGTTATTATTATCATTCTTATGTTTTGTACGACTTCCAATTTTCTTAGAATCATTTGGATAACTCGAAACCAATGCAGCATATGAGTTGGATTAATAATTTATGCAATATTAACTTCATTGTTTTTGTTTTTTTTAATGCAGAGAAACATTATACAAATTAGATTTTTTGTGTTGATGCTATTATTTATTATTTACATATGTGAATGTGAGGGAGTTATTTCTAGGTATTGAAATGGACTGGGACCAAAGAAGTTAAGCATTCTTCCAGGACACGTGATTGGCCTATTTTTTAAGAATATTACTGATATTATTTTATGTATGTTAAGGTTAATAGCTATCTATTGAAATTTTTGCTTGTATTTACAAAACGTTGTGTCGTGTTGTCATAATGAACTTTTGATTGTTTAATAAGTGGTAGTTTTCTTATATGCGCAGAATACTGCATCAAAGGTGACTGTCATCAAGTTTTACACAATACGTTTCCAATTGTTAAATATTAACAAACTATACTTACTTAGGATAAAATAAATATAAACTTTACCTTATTAAAATAAAGGCCTTTACCTTATTAGTGTGAAAAAGTTTACCAATACTTTAAAGACTACTTTTCAATGCTTCAACAGCCAAGTGAATGAAATTTTCTCAATAACCGTAGAAAAATATAAATTTTTAAATTATTACTGGTGATTAGAAAATAATAGTATGCTTGTTTATAAGCCAAGTATTGTTCCTACAATACTACTAACTGAGGAATTTTGAAGAGTTTTAAGTATGAAGAAAATGATTAGGTTGAATAGAATAGTGTAGAAAAAAAAGTTTTGTTCCAGGCTTAAGTCCCCTTCAAATGACAAATTCACATCTGGCAAATAAAATAAACTATAACATCATAATAATAAAAAGAATTGAAAATAGTAATAACAAGGTAAAATAAAGTGTAAACCTCCATAGGATTGATAATAATAATTATCAAATAAAAATTGTTTAACTGATTTTAAAAACTTATAGGATCCACCTATAAAAAAACAACAGCAACAATAAGCAGAATTCTGTACAGTAAGACATTATATAAAAACAATAAAATATAATTAATACAAAAATAAAAGTCAGGAAATATAAAATAATGAATGAGTGAATCACTCATCACAACCGTCTGTTTGACGGTGAGAGGTGTTTTTTTTTTTTTTTTTTTTTTTTCCCCCTAAGCTCTCAAACTTATAAAAATAGGAATGTGGGAAAAATAAGGAAAATTATTTTTGGCTGGAAAGTGCCTTTCACTAAGGGGAGACCCCTATTTGAAGGATGTATGAGAAGGATATGGGGTGTGGAATGCCTAGAAAGGCGGATGGAGTCAGGAAGGTAGTGAGAGTCTACCAAGGATTGAGCCTAGGGGTGCCTAGGCGATGGTTTGTTGTAGGCCAGGCGAAGCCTGGCCGGCCGCCTCGCCAGGGGCCTGAATGAGTCGGTGAGGTCTGAGTGAGAGGGTTTTGGAATAGAAGAGCTATGAACGTTCATATGCTGCAGTTTTGTGGGCAGGAGTATAAAGGTCAGAGAGGCGGGATCTTGTGTTCCGGGAGTGGACTCAGGTTTTGAACTATAAAATATTGGTTATGTATGGTGGGGTACCTGAATGGATGGTTTGAAAAAGGAATGAACCAAGTAATATTGTGTACAGAAGGAGGGAAACAACCACCCTAACTTGACGTAGACGTGAGAGACATGGGAACGCCATGGGGTCCCAAAGACAAATCTAACAAAGCAATTCATGATTAGCTTCAAGCTCCCCCTGAGTCCTACAGAGACCCCCCATTACACCCATAGCAGGGAAAATGAGAGAGGAAACAAGGAGTTGACGAGTAGGCTGGAGGAAGCATATGGCAAGAATGGTGGAATAGTTTCAAGGCATCTATTGACTGACAAGAAATTTGATACGATATGTTGATTCCAAGAGAGGGAGTTTGGGGGGAAGAGAGGGTTTGGTCAATGGTTATCCCAGGTTTTTGACTGTAGAGCAAAAGGTGATGAGAAGGTTATTAAGGTTTAGAGCAGGAATATTGCCAAATGATCTGAGGAGGAAACTGGAGTCTATGACAATTGCCTTCAGTTTTTCCGACAATTAGATTCAGGTTTTTGCTGCATTTAACCTCAGTTTATTCAGGTTTTCCAGGCACTGATCCAATCTAGGTCTCCCTGAATCTGGGCAAACACAACTAAAAAATCGGAGGGAGGAAAAAATAAATATATTTGGGAGTAATCAGCTTAAAGGTAATGAGAACACTGATGAATAGAGCTCGAGAGGTCATTTAGGTAACAGCTAAAAAGAAACGAGAAATAGAACTAGAAGAGGAGAAATACTCGACCCCTGGGCTGCCCCCCGAGAAAAGAGAGAGGGAAGCAGACAGAGGTTGAATAGGGACTGTTAGTTTTTGTTGATCGATAGCAGCATGAATGTTACTAGTGATATTAGCTAGTGCAGATTGCGTGGTGTAACTGGGATGGAAACCAGATTGGAAATGGTCGAGAAGTTGGGACTGTTCAAGGAAATCAGAGATTTGGATTGAAGCAGTCTTTCAAGAGGTTTGGAGAGGTTAGAAAGGAAGGAGATTAGCCAATAGTTGTTTGGTGATGTAGGGTCAGTTTTACTTTAAGGGTTGGACTACAGCTTTTTTCCAAGAAGTTGGAAAAACTGGGTTTTGAAGGGAAAAAGAACAGGCAGGATGACAGGAAGGCATAGTTTTATTAGCCTCGCGGGGATGTCGTCAGGACCTGTAGCGTTAGTGCGTGCTATTATAACAGAAGTTATAAGGTCTGTGGGGGAGACATATTTTAAGTGAAAATCATTACTTAAATGAGTGCTAGAAAGGACTATAAGATTAGAGAGATGGTGTAATGGTTGAGGAGACAGAAACAAAATATGAGTTAAGCTCATCAAGTGAAACAGGGAATGCTTCTAAGGAGGAACCCCCCCCCCCCAAGGGAGTCACAGAGGGAAAGTTTTCGAAGAATTTGCCATTTCGATTTGGAATCAGGAACAGAGGAGAGTAGGGGTTCATGAAAATACTTGCACTTCACCTGCTGGATTGTCGCCTGGATCAAGTTGTGGAGTACCCTTAACGCCTGATAGTCATCTACATGTTTTGTGCGTCTGAAGCGTCTTTGGGGACCCTCACACTTTCTTGCATATCCACAGAGCAGGCCGGTGACAAAAGGTAGAGGTTTTTAAGGGTGCATCGACCTTAAGGATATTAAGGAGGTTGGCAGTGAGAATGTCTGCTATGGAGTCAATACTGGAGCAGAAGTAGATAGTATTCCAATCCAGAGCTTTGAGATCCGGTAAAATGTTTTTGGAGGAAAGGGCATCCAGATTGCGACAAGTTCACGTATTAGGAGGAAAATGTGGGGTCTGGATATTATAGGAAATTCGGATTAGGTCAGGAACGCAGCTGAGAAGAAGAGAGAAGATTTGTAGAGGAGTATGTGATGTGTGTCCAGCCAGGTGTCAGACTAACAAGTGAGATGAGTAGCTGAGGAAAGAGCTCAACAGAGAGGAAACTGTCTATGCTATGAATCATTAATTTAAAAGCGGATTAAAATTGTTATTATTACTTAATAATAAATTAAGTGTTATGTGATGCTATTTTATGGGAAAATTATGTTTTGTTTAAAAATGAATAACTGCTTGGATGGAATATAGATTGTTTAGCCCTTGGGAATAAAAAAAACAGAAAAAGCCCTGGGACCCTTGGGGAAAACTAGAACCCCTGGTAAAAAAACTGGTGGGGGTAGGTTGCCTACGAATAGAAATAGTTTAGGAGAGAGTTAGGGTCATAGTTCTTGGACTTTTTTGTCAGTCAAGAATCTGTGAGTTTAATTTGGCCAGTGGCCATGAAACTAGGTGTTGAAGAGAAGCCACATGTTGAGACCAGAAGAAAATGCATGTTATTGTTATATGTAATACCTAATTATTATTTTAAGTATATAACTCACTAATGATTGTGCCAAATATGAAACATTTGAAATAATATCATTATACACTAGGATCACATTGGATCCCAAGGCAATATTAATTCAAAAACCATTTAAAGATTATAAAATAAACTGGTTCATGGACGTCCTTTTACTTTACCTTAAAAAATAAATTAGTCAAATATTGTTAACGAAAAAGAAAAACATAATAGTTAATATGATAATTTCAAAAACAAATTGAGTCCTATAAACTCTTGGGTTTTAAATTCATTAAATAGACTAATTTTTGATTAATTTGAATAATTTTTGAAATTGCCAAAGTTTTTAATATTTTATTAGAGCTTAATAAATAAACAGAATAATTACCTTTGGGGAGTTAGTATAGTCTTCAGGAAACCAAGTGTCCAAGAGATGGAAGTATTGGTCTTGGTGTAACCACAAGCTGACTGACTGAGGACCATAAGTAAGAAGTATGATCATGGCATGAACTACAAGAATATGCACAGTACATTCTTCACCCGATTGCCAAGTAACCAATACTTGGTCCTGTGATTCTGACCATGTGTATTTATCTTTACGAGGTTCCCTAGCCTAAAAAAAATAATTTACAATGAAGAAAATATTTCTGTCTATTATATTCAGTGTCACAAATATACACTGGTAAAAATTATTTCAAACATGGTCACAAAGACATGTAGTCATTCCCCACTTAGCTTGAGGCGATTATTTCTCAATGATCTGTATAATAAGAAAATTGTGTTATATCGGTCTCTCATTTATTAAATAAGAAAGAGCATTAACCAATAATGTTGATCTAAATTCGTAATAACTTTTTCTATTTATAATAACATAATTTTTCTGGATATAATTAAGATGATCTGTGCGGTACATTTCTGAGACACAATGGTTTTTTTGAGTAAAATGGGATCAAAAATAAACCACCCACAGTAAAGAAATGTTTAATAACACTAAAGTAAGGAATTTACTAATCAATACTAAAACTATACATTAAGTATAGTCTTCTGCATATAATTTTTACTGCAATTATCAGAGTTTGGAATTCTTCCTTGATTTTTTAAAAGATAATTGCTATTTCCTTATTGTAATATTAGTCCAGGTTCATCAGGTTCCTTTACTGGTTTGATGTAATAAATTTATATGTGTTTTTCATAATTGTGTGAATGATAAACTTTTAAATCTCAAATTTCCAACCAACTTCTAAGGCTGGTTTAGTAAATTACATCCTATTTCGAAATTTTGATTTATATTCTACAGTAAATGTCTTATGTGAAGATGTATTTAGCAATGAGTTTATTTTAATATAAACACAACATATGGCCAAACGTTTTGATCTCAGTTAAATCCATTTTCAACTATGGTTCTACAATAGGGACTAATGTATCCGAAAGATAAGAATGTAAGCACTAATCAAATAAAAAGGTATTTGAGGACACAATTTATATATTAGCTTCCAGCTAGAAATAAATAGTTACTAGTCTAAAAAGAAAATAATAATAGTTGCGGCCTATAATACCACTCTCTTTATAGTTATTAGCCAAATAAATAGATAGTAATAGGCAAACAAAGACCCCTATCTTTTTTTTTTCTTTAGGTAATAATTGTTTTTTATTTTACTTTCTATTCATAACAAAAAAAATCTGAAACCTTTCCCTTAATACATGCTAATAATAATAATCACTCATGTATGTCTGTATACTTTGGTCACAAATGTTTCAATTAAACAAGAAATAAATACGATATAAAAACTAACTTTGGTAAGATATGTGTAAAATATTGTAAGGAATGCTTCAATTGCTTGGTTAGGGGCATCTGTAGGGGATAGAATGGATGTCATGATCGTGCTTCTCTCAACTATCAGCTGTGCCATGTCCAAGACCAAATCAGCCATTTCAGCAAGGTCTCCGACTCCGTGCTCCGCCAGGAAGCACAGGTATGATGTTATGAGGTCTGGCTCATTTTCGACTTGACATGCACTTCGTAATGAATCAATTATCTGTAAATCAAATTGTTATATACAGTAAAGAGATAATGGTAAGATAATTTTTATTTAAAATATGATTAATTTTAATCATTAATTTAAATATTAAGTTGAAATAATATTTTGAAAAAAGAGAAATTTGACCATTAGGTTGTCACGTTACCTTTTGGATATCCCCTAATCAAATAAAATGGAGAAGCTCTACTTTAAACAGGTACAGAACAATCATCTTTTTTTGCAATTCACAAATAATTTATAATCTAAATATAATGTGTCTTATCAGATATGATAAGGTGAAAAGTCCCTTTCAGTTGGTCCCATAAATATATCCTTTTCACCTCTGCCACATGATGAAAACTAATCTTTAGAAAAATAACGTGAGGATGACAGCTCTAAGCTGTCATCTTCACTTATCTCCTATTGGTTATGTGGGATATTTAACTCATCTAAAACATTAGTATCTTTAAACCAAGACTGCTACATCCACACTTCTAACTTTACTATCCTATGTCCTAGAGTATCCTATCCGTTCTAGAGTGAGGAGCGTGAATGTAACAGCCCTGGTTAAAAGAAAAATGTGAATATTCATTTGATAATTTTTACTACCACTATTGTAGAACAAACAGGAAGACAGATTAATTAATTAGTTCAACACTATGCCATTATAAAGGGTGTCCCAGAATTAACGCAAGATTTGATTTGAATAGAAAACACAGTTTTTAGTATTTTTGTTGTTATTTTTTTAATGAATTATAAAGTAAATAGGATAGAGTTATTTATGGAATAACAAATCGAGCAAATGGCCTCCACAACTTTGCTAGCACATACACACTCTTTTGCAAAATTTTCCATGACCATTTGGCATAAATGTGGTTGAATTTCATTGATGCAGCATTGAATTTCCTCTTTTAATAGACGGGTGGATGTGGGCTTGTTGACACACACCTTTGACTTCAAATAACCCCATAAAAAGTAATCTAAAGGTGTTAAATCACTATCTAGGGATCTAGGGGGCCAATTCTGATCACTGAAACGGATAGTACATGACCTGGAAATGTCTCATGCACTATTTGAATTGTTTCATGGGCTGTATAGCATGTGGCACCATCTTGTTGAAACCACATATTGGCCACATCAATATATATATATATATATATATATATATATATAGAGAGAGAGAGAGAGAGAGAGAGAGAGAGAGAGTTATATTATTTTTAAGAAGTGATTGAAAGAAATCATTTTATTATATAAAATATTAAATAACATAAAATAAATTATAAAAAGTTTAAATCCCAAACAAATGAATTTAACAGCAGGAAGTATGTCACTCATTGGACTGCGGTTGTTTACAGTTACTGGAGAGGGATAGTTGTTGATAGTTACTAGGAAAGAGCAGTTATTAATAGATGCTTAGAAGGAGATATTGTGAGTTGTTTGGAATTACATGAGAAGAGAGGTGTTGATGATTTGTTCCAGTTTGCAGATGGTCAAGCATATTTGACGTGAGGAACCTCATACTTTTTATTTCCTAATGCTTCAAACTCCCTCATACCTCTTATTTCTTTGTGTTACCTCCTATCATTCCATACCATCATATCCCATACATCAGATTTGCATACCGGTGAATTCTATTGGATACCATTGTATTTGGAGCATCGGGATCACAAAAAGCAATACTTGGGGGAGCAAGGTAAGCATTCGACGGAAAATTTTTAAACAACTCAAAAGCAGTATATATATTAATTTTTTATTTTCTTTCTTTCATATAAGTGTTTGGTTGTCAATGACCCTCAGGAGATTTAATAAATTATAAGTTTAATTTAGATTTTTTTTTATTAATAAATTAAAGAAATATTACAATATATTTATTTATAAATTAAACCGAAGCTGGTAATTATAAAGTGATAAAGGATTAGATACAAATTTTAATTTTTAGATGCGGTCAAATCAACCTATGAAATATTATAGAGTTGATTATATTAAAAATTTAAACATTGTTTTTCCACAATTGAAATAACATCCAGCTTTGACAGGTAGATTCCTTGATTATGAAATTAAATTGTATTAATATTATTGGTACCTGAAGTCTTGCAGTTGGAAAGTGAGGAAGCATAGGAAGCTGTTTCATCAACCAAGATGGGTCATCTTTAACCAGGGTAGGTTTGATGTCACCTTGGTCACCGTCAGCACCAGCAGCAGCCTCCTCAGCTGAAGGTGGTGATAGTACTAATTTTAATCCCTGATCACAATCATATACTATCAATAATTACTCATGATGGTTTTTAGTTATACATAATGATAGTCATGGAAAGGAAAAAAACAAAAACCTACATTGATCGCTAAGGCTCTGTTTGTAGGCGAACTGAGCCTTCTTAGAAAATAATCAAGAACATCACAGGGCAGACTGGGATCTTGGTTAGGATCTGTCAGAATACTTCTTAGGTGAGCTAACAGCTGTTGGTAGATCCCTTCCTGTTTATGCCCTGTTGTTAGAAGGAATTCACAGAGGCACTGTACAGGGAGGTGACTAAAAAATAATTATTAATGAAGTAAATTTGGGGGTGTAAGCAGAAATAACACAAAATATAAGTTGAAAATTACAATATACTTACTTCAAAGCTCCATCTGAGTTGTGGACGAGATCAGCAAGCCAAGGCATGCTCTGAGAAGCTCCTTGCCGATGAATGATGTCTAAAAGAAAATCGGGAGCCCTCGAACGACATAGTAAATGTCCCAGGCGTAAGGGTGTGTTCAGAGACTTAATAGCCTCCAAGCTTGCTGGAGGAGGTCGCCTTGGAGGTCCAAGAGGATCTAATGAAACCAGCTGTGTAACTAGTAAGGAGTTCTCTTCAGTTATTGATACCTATACAAAACATTTTTATTTTTAAATTATATTAATTGGTTCCTGTAATATATTATTTTTTTGATTTATAAAATGATCCTCTATGCCTAAGCAATGCTCAATATAAGGTGCATTTGTGTAAATAATGAATAAAACCATTTTGTGTGGTCAGTTGGCTAGATTAGTTTTAATGTCCATTTTATTGTGAAATGGGCAATATCCCAGCAAATCCTATCTATTTTGTGAGGCAGAACCTAGCTAAATAAACTGGTTGGCCAACAAGAAACAGACACATGCTCATAAAAAAAATGGCTAATAGCATGCCAAAAAAAAAATTATCCATTCACACAGGTAATATTTTAAATACTTTGGCCGAGTTTTGTGTGAAACTCATAACTTGTTGAGGACACAAGTTGTCGATGACAAAATTAGTGCTGGTTTTTGAAATGTCATAAGTCCTTAGTAAGTATACTCTAATAATAAGTATAATACTCCAGTGTAAACACGGTTTTACAACTACAAAAATTATTATGATTGAATATAAATGAAATAAATAACTATAAACAATTATTATTATTATCATGATAAAATACATTATATATACATATATGTATCACATAGACAACCTATATATATCATTAAATGCAAGTAGAGCCACATAAAAAAATGTTGCATGAAACTTCAGTTTTTTTTTCAAATTGATGAGAACTAATTATCACGACGATTAACTGTAAAAAAGTAATTTTGTAAAAACCAAAAAAAGTCAAATATATATGTTTGTTTACCTTGCTAGTTGCTGCTGCAAGATAGGATTCAAACTGCAAAATGGTTTGCTTTTCTATACTTAACATCTGCAAATCATCAAATCCAGGTGGGAAAACAAAATGAGATGTAATGCACATTTCCATAAGAATACGAAGAGTGGGATATTTGTCCCAAGCAAGAGCTCCAAATTTTGTGGGATTGTGTGCACTAAGTATCAACAGTAAAGTCCATCCTTTCCAATATAAATTTGAAATAGCTAGTGATGGTGGTTTGTACCCGGTCGGGAGATCAATATTTTCAGGATGACGGTAAGCTGACAGATTGAAAACTAGATCCAAAATTTTGGATTTTTCCACTGAAAAACATAAGAGCTATTATTAATCTGAAATCAAGTTATTAAAAAAAATCATTAAATTCTTCTATTCACTTTTCAAAACTGGTATTATTGGGTTATGGACTGAAGCTGCTCTTTTGACAATTTGTTCGGTCAAATCAAATGCTTCAGCAGGTGTTAAAGGCAGCTCTTTAGCAATCCCGACGGCCAATATTGTTACAATAGTCGATTCCAACACAGGCACTTCAGAAGCCATTCTCATGAACAGAGTTCTATCCTGTTCTGGGGGCCAGGTGTCAATTTTGTAATACTGTTCAGGCGGTTCCAAAAGCAATATCTATTAAAACACAAAAATGAATTAAAGTAGCTCACAACACAATCACCCAAATTCTGCAATGTTAAATTACCTTATTTAAAGCATGGAGAAAATCTGGTCCTCCAGGTTTGTATATGCTGAGTGAAGTTTCTTGAAGCCACCAGATACAATCACTTTGAATTCTAGCGATTGTGACTTGCATTTTTTCAAGCTGAAACCAAATTAACATCAAAACAATTCTTGAATATTACAGTAATAAAAAAACAGATCAGATTTTAAATGAATATATGTTAAACACCCATCAGGGAACAATAATGATTAATAATTGTCGAGTCCTGGGGAAAAGCTCTACTTTCAACTCAAAAAGTGTCGAGCAATTGTTTTTCATCTATCTGCCTGACTGTCCATTAGACAGTAGTGGCTGTAAAAATTATCCATATGATTTAAAATTTTAAACAGATATTCAGCAACACCTTGGATTACCCTTTGTAAGCTTTTATTTAGATGTAATAATGAGAAGGTTGCAGAAAGCCACTCATCCAGCACCAGACAAGAAGACTATCTACTTATTTAAATATAACTGTTTATAATAATGAGGTAACCATTATTTAAATTATATATAAATTCCTATACCTAATTATGTTAACATGAAATATTTAAAATGGACCAAACTATGCCCTAGAACCAATAATACACATGTATGAACCATTGTTAAACTATTATTCATTATTAACTTTTTATATATATCATTTTACTTCTTACAAATAAAAAATAAAATTTTAGCAAAGACGATATACAGTTTTAATATACTTCAAAAAATATAATCTAGTTCATAATTGATGTTACAATATTTTTATCAGTAAACATAAAAATTAAATTATTTTTTATATTAAAAAAAAAAAGTTAAAATTGCAAGGCTATAATCCTTGGATCAACTAATTTAAAATAACCTCTATAACAATTAATTTTATTTTCATGTTAATTGCACAACATACTTGATTTAAATCCTTCTTATCTGAGCGAGCATTAGGCATTACCGCCAAAAATAGGCACAAAGAGATCAGATCAATCGTTGATGCAAAAGCACGAATATGGTCTGTATCTCTCGGCAATGGCTCGGTACGACCCATGAGGCCACGGCAAAATTCTTGAAGGCGTAGTTCTGACCTTAGCACTCTAGCAAGCTCTCGTAATAATGCTCTCAGTGGTCTCAAATAATCTTCCCTATTTAAAAGAAGTTCCTGGAACGATATGAACAGAAAATTCATCAGTCAAATTAATTTATATTATAAATGCAGTTAATACTCTACCATTTAATAAAATACTAAAAAAGAATATAAACATTCTCAGACTGAAACTTACCTGAAATATATCAGCTAAAATTTGAGCTGCTCGATCTGGATCATGTTGAAACATTACACCAAGCATAGACATATTGTTCGGGTTTCGAGAAGTCGATAGCTCATTATATATTGTATGTTTTAAAACAGTATTCAAATTATCGGTGTGTGCAGAAACAAGTTCCCTTAAAAAAAAATTAAAACAAAATATTGTACATATTTTTAAGGTCAAATACATTAAATTTATTTAGTTAGATGAATTTGAACGAGACAGAAAAGTTGTGAGATTTGGTGCCACGTATTTTGGGGGAAAACCGTAATGTGGAGGGGAATGCACATAGGTGGGAGGGCAAAAGGAATGCCACAAACCAAGAGAGGGAAACACCTTTCAAATGGAGAGGTAGGAGAGCATTGTTCTCTATCTTTTACTGGACCCGAGTGAGGAAGGAAGAGCTTTGTTTTCTTCAGGATACAAGCGAGGAAGGAAGGGCAGCAGCGAGTGTGAGGTAGACGTACACATGCAGGGCATGGCTGAATGATCAAGACACAAGGAAGCTTCCATCTTACACTCCTGAAGAATGTTGAGCAGCATGTGTTGTAAAGGATCGACACGAGCAGAACATCAAAACCGGTAGAATTGTTATCTCGTCAAGCTAATCAAAGAACACTTTATTATTCAAGATGATATAATAATTGTGAATACCAAAACTAGTTACATTTCCCAAAGTAATGAACACTATATTTCCAGTGTACTTTTAGCTTATAGGGGTTTATTATTGGGGGTTTCATCTGTAAAGATAGTTAAAGTAAAATTAGTGTTAATGTAGGAGTGTTTAGCATCTCTGAAATCCAACCTGAGATTTTTAAAAGAATAAATAATGTAAAGTTAATTTATAAATTAAATTCAATTCTCCACAATTTGGTTTATTAATATTCATAAAACCTGATATAAGTTATTGTATTTAACAAGGAAGTTACAAATTGTTAACCAAATATAGACACCATTTTATTAACTTATTGATGTTGGGAACTGATGTCAACTCGTCAGCACATTATTTGAGATCTTTATAAATTCACGCAACATGTATAGCCACATATTCATTTTAATTATATGAGCTTTAAAACCCTAAGAGATTAAAAAGGGTCAAAATAAATTAAATTAAAATGTTTGTTTACATACCAAGTTAAAAATTTATTATTATTTTTCTTATTGTTATAATATATTATGAATTATTTGTTGTTTGGATCCCACTACATTAAATTATTATTAACCAAAGAAAAAAGATTTTCACAAAGGTAGGTTCTGGCCATTTTTCTTTGGGTAGTAATTAAGATGCATCATAAGGTAAGTTTATCATTATAATAGCAATACAGTCAATAGAGGAAATTGGTTACTTACTTGATACATTGGAGGTAATAGTTGCTGAGTGCTTTGGTTTTTAATCTCATTTTTATAAGATTACTTATTATTTCAACATCTTTTATAGTATGAGCTGTACAGTTAACACAGAGAGACATAAGTAGCTCCTGTGCTGGCCTCATTAATTTTGGATTTTGCAACCAGGCTTCAAGCCTAGGAGCAATGAGTAGTCTCACCTAAGATAATAATAGTTTCATGAGAATAAAATAAATATATTTACTGTAATGGCATTTTATTGAACCATTTTTATTTAAAATATGATTAATTTTAATCCAAGGTAAAAATCATTTTTAGGGTTTCACTTATTTATCAAAATCAGAAACCTCTGTTTTCACCCTTGTGTCTGACTGTCTGTACTGACATTTGTAAGTGCCCTGTTCAAGCTGGTTTGAAATTTTACATGGAGATACCATTTGATATTGGGAAGACATGAAAAGTGTAGCATTCAAAAAAATATTTTTTATAATTTTGATTGTGGCATCAAATTAAAGATATTGGTGTCCTGATTAACAATATGTATTATGTGTTTAGTACTCTATAATTACAAATGTCATTAACAATGCCATTAACATTGTGTTTGTAACTTTAACTGAACCAATGTTTTTTAAGAGATATTTTGCAAGGTAGTTCCATTTTTTTACTTTTGTACCTATGTTTACTTTATTTCATATATTTTGTAACCTATTTCAACAAATATGCTGAAGTTTTACTCTTATTTAAAGCTGTATTAGAAGGGATATTTTTGAATCTTACTGAATATGGCAAATTTGTCTTAAAGAAATAAAAGACAAATAATAATTATTATTACTGTATGTTTACCTGTTTTTCAAATAACTATTGTATCTGAATGTTTAATTTTGAGAATTACATCACACTTACAAAAAACAAAAGGAAAAATGCATGATGCATGATGAGTATACATACCTCTGTCAGACCACACAGTGAAGTTAGCATCTTAAGGAAATTACGACTAATCAGGTCACTTGACTGACGTTTTGCTAATTGTTCTTTTACAGTGTCTAAAACTATTCCTTCGATGATTTCCTTGTTCCATCGGAATCTGTAATTTATAATTGTTTTTATCTATATTACTTATGCAATTAAAATATTAAGGGGACAGATCCCTTTACTTCCTTGGCTCACACTTCACACTCCTTGTCTGAGTAAATACTTAGATCATAGAAATATAGCAAAATTAAAAAATTAAATATAAAATTACCACCTCTAAACCTATAAAATGACTACCAAAATTCAAAATATAAGTAGCTCCAAATATACCACCCATGAACATCACAAGAAAAAATAGTGTTTTTTTCACTGATCAATACTTCGTAATTTTTACATACTATTGAATTAACCAAAATTTTAATTATTTAAAACTTTCTTTGCAATTTTCACAAATTAAGTAAAATAAAGCTAAATCCCAAGAAACATAGTTCTATCATAAGACACCATAACCAAATTTGGTCTTGAGATTGTGGAAATTTTGAGGAGAGTCCTTTAATATTTTTTACTAGAACTTTTGTCCAAATGGACCAACAAAACAACTAAATTTGATTTATGACTCATTCTTTTGTGTGCAAGACCCTGATTGTTTAAGTCATAGATCATCTTAGATCCATTATGCCTGGATATATTTAAGTTAAAAAAAAAAAGTGTACACATTTCATGATTACTCCTAAATATATCGATTATACTACTGCCAAAGCTCAATTTCGAGGTCATAACTCCTGCTGTATTTTGATAAAGCAAATAAAAAATATTTCTCCAAGCCCAAAGATAAATAATAAGTGAAGAGGGTAAAATATTAGGTCATGACCCTTACAAAAAAATTTTAATTAAATTAAATTAATATAATTTTTTAAAAAACAGAAATCATACAAAAAATGGTTTTAAGGAGAGGAATTAGGTAAAAATTAGGAGAGAGGTGATATTTTGAGCTCATGGCCCTCCGCCTCCCTCTATGATTTGTACAAGGTATATAACTATATCTTTGCCAAATTTAATGCGAATTTCATCAATGGTTTAAGCAGAATTCTGTACAATAAGAAATTAGATAAAAACAATAAAATTAACACTAAAGAAAACAATAAAGATAGATACAAACTGGCAGACTACATTTATTTACATAAAGTAAACAATAAAAAAAAAAAAATTAATACAAAAATAAAAGACAGGAAATATAAAATAATGAATGAGTGAATCGTTCCCAGGCTAACCAGCGTCTCTTTGGATGGTAGGAGGTTTTGGAATAGAAGAGCTTTGAATGTTCATAGGGCTGAAGCAGGACCAATCGTATGCTGCAGTTTTGTGTGCAGGAGTATAAAGGTCAGAGAGGCGAGATCTTGTGTTCCGGGAGTGGACTGAGATTTTGAACTGTAAAATATTGTTTATATATGGAGGGTTACACAAATGGATGGTCGAAATAATGGATGGTGAAATATACAAGAAATTTGAGAGATATGTTATGTTCCAAGAGAGGGTTTGGTCAATGGTTATCCCAGGTTTTTGACTCTAGTGTAAAAAGTGATGAGAAGGATCAGAGGAGGACACTAAAGTATGATAATTATGATTAGAGTATGATTATGATAATTGCCTTCAGTTTTTACAGTAATTACATTGAGGTTTTTGCTGCATTCAACCTCAGTTTATTCAGGTTTTCCAGTCACTTTTAAAAAAATTAAAAACAAGCATGTAAGGAAGAATTGTAAATAGTAGAGAAATTTTATGTTCATTTTTTTTATTATTTTAAAAAATCATAAAGATGTTAAACAGACTAAACACTAAGTGTAACAATCCCAATGCACCGGAACACGCATACCACAGGCTATGTACCCCCATAAGCACACTTCACGTATGAAGTTCGTCCTCATGAAAGAAAAAAAAAAAAGGTTTTCCAGGCACTGATCAAATCTAGGTCTCCCTGACTCTGAGCAAACACAGCTAAAAAATCAGAGGGGGGAAGGATGAATAGATTTCGGAGTCAGCGTAAATGTGATTAGAACAACAATGAATAGAGTTCAGGAAACCATTCATGATTCGCTTCAACCTCACCCTGAGTCCCACAGAGACCCCCCCCCCCATACATCCATAGCAGGGAAAATGAGGGAGGAAACAAGGAGTTGATGAGTAGGCTGGAGCGAGCAGATGGCGAGAGTGGTGGAATAGTTTCAAGGCATCTATTGACTGACAAGAAATTTGATAGATATGTTGGTTCCAAGAGAGGGGAGTTGGGGTAAAGAGAGGGTTTGCTCAATGATTACCACAGGTTTTTGACCATAGAGCAAAACGTGATGGAAAGGTTATGAAGGAATAAAGCGGGATTATCACCGAAGGACCTGAGGAGGAAACTGGAGTCTATGACAACTGCCTTTGGTTGTTGGTACTGGTCAAGAAAATTGAAGATTTGGATTGAACTAGTTTTTCAAGAGGTTTGGAGAGTGTTGGGGGCCAAGGTGCACAAAATTAAAAAATCAATAATAGTGAAATCCCCGAGCACCCTAGTATAATATGCCGATTCCGTTACCTCTCATTGTAGTACAACTCGAGCTGCAGGCAATATTGAACAATAATTACTCTAATAATTGAATTGAAAGGGCATCTGAAAATAGAATTGTAACAGTGCAACTTCATCTAATAAATGCTGTCATAAACCTGACATTAATGAATAGTGAAAGAAAATAATAATAATAATGCAAAAATTAAATCACAAAAAAATCAAATTTGGGTAATGCTTAACAATAAATTTATTTGAAAAATAAAGTATACATATATAATGCCAAACCGCATTAATTCCAATTTTTTCATAAACAAAATAAAATCATGAACCTTCTAAGTTAATAATTAAATTCAATTTAACAAAATAAAATCGTGAATTTTCTAATTAATAATTAATTCCTAGTTTAATTTTGTTTTGGAGAGAGACAGAATAGCGCAAATAAAAATTGTTGGGTCTGACCTCTCAATCAGTGATAATGTCATCGTCTTCTTCTTAGTGTTGAACCTGGCAATTTGATGCAGTGTCGGCAGTCCTCTGATAAGACGAAATCTCAAGTTGGATTTCTCCAACTTCCACATCCCAATTGAGTGCGAAATCATTTGCAAATTTAGAGAATGTAAAAGCCGTTCAGGCAAGATGGCATAGTTTCAATGGCTTGATCTAGCAATACTGACTTAAGATAATCCTTTACGTACACGTACAGTAAACAATAACAACTCTTCCCTAACTCTCTCTCTCTCTACCGTCTCCTATTTATTGTCTCTCTCTCTCTCTCACACACATTGCTCTTTTCTTATCGATATCAAATCCATAACATCAACATAAACAAAACAAACCAAATTTATTTCACAACTCATTTATAAAAAAAAAAAACTTTTATTTACTTTCGATTTACGTAATTAAATAATATCAAAATAAAGGAATTCTACTCAATTCTATTTACATTATTTTAGTCGGCCTTTCATACATACCGCTAACAGAGAGGTTAGAAAGGAAGGAGATTCGCTGATAGTTGTTTAGTGATGTAGACTTAGGATTTTTTTTAAGGGTTGGACTACAGCTTTTTTCAGTTGGAAGTTGGAAAAACTGAGTTTTGAAGGGAAAAATTGTAAATATGGA
This sequence comes from Acanthosoma haemorrhoidale, assembly GCA_930367205.1. Classification (NCBI taxonomy): domain Eukaryota; kingdom Metazoa; phylum Arthropoda; class Insecta; order Hemiptera; family Acanthosomatidae; genus Acanthosoma; species Acanthosoma haemorrhoidale. The sequence continues at coordinate 151,077,885 of OV884011.1, read as the reverse complement.
CAAGAACAGGCAGGATGACCGGAAGGCATAGTTTTATTAGCTTCACAGGGATGCCGTAAGGACCAGTGGAGTCACAGAAGGAAAGTTTTTAAAGGTGTTGCCATTTGGATTTGAAATCAGCAGCAGAGGGGAGGGGGCTTCATGAAAATACTTGGATTTCGTCTGCTGGACTGTCGCCTGGGTCAAGTTACGGAGTACCCTGAATGCCTAATAGTCATCTACATGTTTTGTGCATCTGAAGCGTCTTCGAGCAGCCTCACGCTTTCTTGCAAGTGCCTGATTTCCTGCCATAGCCATGGAGCAGACAGGCGACGAAAAGTAGAGGTTTTTAGGGGTGCATGGGCCTTAATTAATAAATAAGGTGATTTGAAGTGAGAATGTCTACCATGGACTCAATTGTGGAGAAGGAGTAAATAATACGAGGGCGGTCTGAAAAGTTTTTCCAACCTCAACATGAAGATAGCAGCAGTCGTAAATAAAAGCTAGTGAATTTCGTTGTTCATTTGTTGACAGTTACTCACCAAAGTTTCGGCTATTTTGGACACGCAGTTGTTGTGTAACAGTCGTTTGAGTGAGTCGATGTGAGTGTTTTTATGAAAATGGACAATATCGAGTATCGAGCTGTCATTAAATATTTGTTTTTGAAAGGCAATACGCCTAAGCAAATCAAAGATGAGGATTCTGTGTATGGGGACTCTGCGCCATCATTTACAACAGTGAAATTGTGGGCAACTGAATTTAAACGTGGTCGTAAGAGCTTGGGAGACGATGAACGTTCGGGACGTCGGAAAACTGCAACTACCGAAGAAAACATTGCCAAAGTTCACCAAATGGTGCTAGAAGACCGCCGAATTAAAGTGAGAGAGATAGCAGAGGTTATGAACATGTCAAAAGAACGTGTTTGTCACATATTAAATCAACATTTAGAGATGAGAAAGCTGTCCACACGTTGGGTACCGCGTTCGCTCACGTTAGACCAAAAACATGTTCGAATGAACATTTCCAACGCTCTGTTGGCGTAATAAATCCGAGTTTTGGCGCCGATTAATTACTGTGGGTGAAACTTGGATACACCATTATAAGCCCGAAACAAAAATACAGTCCAAACAGTGGACTGCAAAGGGGGAACCGGCTCCAAAAAAAGCAAAACTGTTTTTTCGGCCGGGAAAGTGATAGCGACTGTTTTTTGGGATAGTCATGGAGTTATTTTAATCGATTATCTTCAAAAAGGAAAATCCATTACAGGAGCATACTATGCATCATTACTTGACAAGCTGAAGGCAGAACTTGCGGAAAAACGGCCACATTTGCAGAAAAAGAAAATCCTGTTTCACCAAGACAACGCACCGTCTCACACCTCAGCAGTTGCCATGACAAAAATCCATGAATTACGGTTTGAACTGCTTGACCATCCGCCTTACTCACCAGATCTAGCCCCAAGCGACTTCTTTTTGTTTCCTCATCTAAAAATTGCGCTCGGAGGACAGAGATTTTTGTCAAATGAAGAGGCAATCACCTTCGTGAACGATTATTTTGCAGAGAAAAACGCTGAGTACTATTTGGACGGGTTACAGAGATGGGAGCATCGCTGGGAGAAGTGTGTGAAAAATAAAAAAAAAATTTCTGAAAAAACGTCTTGTATCTTTGTTAGGTCGGAAACTTTTCAGACCACCCTCGTATTTCAATCTAGGGCTTCAAGATCTGGTAAAATGTTAAAAACTCAAAAATTGGTTAAAAAGAAACACAGGAAGGGCGAATAGACTATAGCATATAGGATAGGACGTGGGTTGCAGGTTATCTCAATGGTAAGGAACTCAATGTGTGGGTAGTTTGATGGGGGGGGGGGGTGCGGAGAGGTCAAGGATTCGGGTATTCAGGATGTCATGAACATACTGACCCACACCACTACCTGTCCGGCTAACCCAGTCATGGAGAAAGATATAGCTGGCTAGGGAGAGAGAAAGATGAGGAAGGAATGTAGGGTATAAGCCATGTTTCAGATACAGCGATATTGTGGAAAAAGGTTTTGGTAAAATATAAGAGGAATTCAATGTAATAGGCAGGTAGGGATTGGGAATTTTATGTGATAGGTAGTTAAAACATTTATCATGCTAAGGAGGAGTATTGGAAGACACGGTGGCTAGTGGGAAGACACTATGACAACATTCTGGAAAAAAGTAAATAAATACCGAATAAGTGCAAAAAATAGTATATAATGAAAAGAAATATAAAGAGTTTTGGGGAAGAAGAGAGATTGGAAGGAGTAAAAAACAGAATGCAGGGTTGGGGATTGAGACTGGCATGGTATTGCGAGGTTGGATAACGTAGAGTAAGGTGCAGCAGAGTATTTGTGGCATGAAGAAATAATTCTGGCTATTTTTCTAGAAAAATTAAATTACGACTATAACTAGAAGAGAACGGTTGAGGAGAAGTCACACGAAAACATACAGGTCCTTCGGCTCCCCGATAACAACAGGTAGGCCTTTATCCCACCTGCCATTGACTCTTCCGTCAGTGAATCAAACGAACTTCACCTTTCCTGTCAGTCTTATCTGACTCGCCAACCAGTAGAGGTGCCAGTAGTCTGAAGTAATCTCACTGATAAATATCTGTGTGTCATTGTTCCATTGTAGGTGCTGGGTGGAGAAGTCCTTCTTCATCTTATGAAGCCAGATAAACCCATCCCAGATTGACAAGCACACGATCCTTGTTATGAATGCCGGTGGAAATGGGTCATTCCGCCACTGCCTCCTCCTCTCGACCGTGTCCAGGTCATCAGCTGTGAGTTTCATGACGTGACTGCCTCTGATGCTGGTCACAACTGCCGCAGGTGACTTTTAAATCTTCACCCTGATCTCCAGTGACCTGCCGAAGACCCCCTGCTCCGCTCCGCTCAGTTCAGGTCTGACCTAAATTTGGTCACCTTTGATTTAAGGGTCTCATTATCCCTTACTTAGGCTTCTATTAATGCCTGCTACCGCTCGGCCTACTCATCCATCCTCTCTCTTGGAACAGTCTCCCTGAACACCAGGCAATTCAAGCAGTTCCAGGGCTTTTTTGAACCCTGGAGAATAGCAATATCGCCGACTTTTAGATAGCATATAGCACTTTAAGTGGAAAATTGACATTTTGAGCACTCCACATTTGATTTATTTTCCCTAGAAATGTTTACTTCACAAATAGAGCAGATAGCCATTCTTAATTAACAAAAAAGAAAAATTAATGGTATCTGGATAAATAATAATTAACTGGCTAAATAAATAATTAACTGGCTAAATAAATAATAGTTTTTAAGACGAGAGTTAACTCTCTTTCAAGGTCAGCCCCTTATTACTGTAACTCGTGATAACAGTACACTCACCTTAATCTCGTTATAATGTCGTTGCAGTAATTCTTTAATAACTCTGTCCAACGGAGCCCACTTTTCACACAACTTCAACGGCACTCTACTACTGTTTTGAAACAATTGTTTTTAAAAAATGAGTTTTACTAAGTTAGGCTAAGGCGGAGTGCACAAGTGAAGTTGACTGTTCAGTTCAATGGCTAAACCCAGACTGCCTTTACATACATACATGTAGAAAAAAATAAATACAACTTAATTAAAATATGTTGTAGTCTGCTTTTCTTTTTGCCCTCAGATTTTTCTAACCACTTTTATACTTCTTAAAGGTATAATTTTTCCATATTTAGAATGTCTATCTTGAAAATAGGTGATCCTGGTAAACTGCCTTCAGTGCTTGATCTGTAGCCACTTATTATATGGTCGAATCAAGTGAATTCACCTCACTACTTTATTGATGGTAGTCTACTTTATTGAAATCAGGAATTGTTTCTACTGTCTCAAGATATGTTTCAATGTCATTTTATTCATCATCATGATTTGTGGCTTTGCTCTCCAACTTCCGGATCGAATTTTAAAATTGTTCACCATGCAACTTTTGAAGGCAATCTTTCCCATGGTTCACAGCGAAAACCACTATCTGTTATTGTCCAAATTTTAAACGAATCCTTTATGGATTTCGCATCCTGCAAGAATAAAATGCAGCAAAGTCTTTCTGTACCTTCTTTTATCGTTCTATACCCATATCACACCCTTATCCTTTGGCTGAATTAACAAAGTTACATTAAGTGTTAAATAGAAGATGAAATTTTCTCCGTCATCTGTTTTTAACATGGACTCGGATGGGTGGGTGAGATACCGTATTCTCCAGTAAAAGAACAGCCTTACTGGTAAGTCCATTTTCGCGCTGATATTCATGGGCATATGGAACACATTTCTTAAAAAAACAATCATTAAAACACTTTGACTCATTAAAAAAACAAAACAGATAATCAAAGTTGTACTATACTTTAAAAAATAAATTTTTGAGAGCGAACAATATATATTTACAAAAATTCAATCAATCAATGTGTTTTTAAGAAACTCTCGATATTCTCTTCATTTCCTTCTATTAGTTTTATATTTATATGATTTTTTTAATATAAAAAAGAAATTTGAGGTTACTGACCCATGCATGTACATTTAAGTATTATTTCAGTTATTTACCTAGGTATTGGAGTAACATTCTCAATTTGTTCGCCCAGATGAATTCTCAACTCTGGAAGATCATCCTCTTGTTGTTCAGGCCTGCCAGTTGGCTCCGGCAGTTGTACAGTGATTGGTTTTGTATTCAAGCTCGTGACTATGTTGTCAACGAAGCTTTTGCAGAATTCATTGTCAACCCAACTTCTGTCACCTCCAGCATCATCAAGATAAATCTAAATTAATAAATAATTTTTAAAACAACAGAGGTTTTTGTTGTAACGTACCAGTTGTGGTACATTTTTTAATATAAATTAAAATATGATCTTCCCATGTACAATGTGAAGGATTCACATGTTGGTATAAGAAAAATAGAACACTAAAATAAGATGAAAATAGTTTTCACACATGGGAAGTATCAACATATCACAGAAGAAGGACAACAAGATGATATATATATATTTTTTTTTTTATATAAAAAAAAATTATGAGACTACCGACCTATGGATCTACTGTCAACTATTATTTCAGTTATTTACCTAGGTATGAGAGTAACTTTTCCTCTTTAAGTCTATCTAAGAAAAATACAACTAATCATAGATATAAAGCTTGATTCTCTGAACTAAAATATATTTAAAAAAAAAAAAAAGAAATAATGTACACTCCGATAATGAGTAATAAGATACACCCCGCCCACCACATGACCAATTCAGCCGGTCAACATCGGAAGTATTATTTATAGAATTGGACGTACATTTAACTTATATAGAAGGTATTAGTGATTTTTGAGTAGTGATTTTTACTAACCTTGATGAAATTTTCAGGCCACCTTTTAATGTCTTGGAAAGCTGATGTAAAAAGATTTATGACCAAATAATATATCGATGGGTTCATCTTAGAATTCAAGCTTTTGAAAGCTGAAGGTCCAGTATCTTTTTTCAAAAGCGAGCACAATGCATTTATCACACATTCATTATAAAAAAGACTTTTTTTAATCTTAGCCAAATAGGCCAAACTTTGATAGACAACTTGGTCAGGTTTCGATCTCTGTGCACGTAACATTTTAATACCTCCACACAAATAGCCAATCTGAAAATTATAAATGATTTTATAGAAACGATCATGTTAATTTTTATTACTTCGTTCTGTATTCACTGATACTCTATTAGTATGCATAATCAAGTAGTTTCCTAAATCTAATCCATTAAAATTTGGAGTTAAAATGTATTAAATATTAATGCAATAATAACAAAAAAATACTCACAGTTTTATCAGTGTCGTCAGCTTCTGCTGCTTCTAAAATATTTGGAACAAGTTCTGCAGGTTCACTTTCAAGGACTAAATTTTCCCATGTGTCTGTAGTATTTGTGTTAGAAGTTGTTGAGGAGCTTACAGTTCCTCGTCCTAGAAGTGTGGAAGATAGTTTTGATTTTTTAGTAGGTACGGCTGACGCTAAAACTCCAGCTTCACGTTTCCTTTCTCGATCAACTGCAATAAAATTTAAAAAAAGTTCATTTATAAAATTTGACAATCTTATAGGACAAAGATGGCAGGTTATATTGTGAATATTTAAGAAATGTAAAGACTTGTGTTTTTACACATTTTTTTAATGGAAAAAAGTATTTGTTAACCACTCATCCTCAATGCTTTACTTGTCATCATAATTTCTATATCGTAATACAATATTATTTATATTAATTGAAATTTTTTTATAGATATAAATTTAATGATAGTAATTGCATTTTTTTAATAAATAAAAATGTATTTATTTATATTAAACCCTCAGAGATCAGCATCAGGACCATTGTATTTATAAAAATAATTTTTTGGAATATTTATTGGGTTTTCCCTTCATATTTATAGCTCCTCATAAATTTAGTATCAGTTTTGCATCTGTATTCTATAAAAATCAATTACCTTTTTACAAGTGCTCTTTGTTCAATATTAACACAGAACCAGTGCACACAGAACCACTAATCTCTAATTGAAACAAACTTAAACAATGATGCAATGTAAAAAACATTGCTGGTACAAGCAAGAGATGAAAAAAGAATAACTAGCTTTTTGAAGGCTCAACAACATTAGAGCAGAATAGCATCCTCATTATAGATTACAATAACCGGTCATACCACACAAAATGTTTTATTTGTTTAAAATGCAATTTTCAGTATCTCACTCAATAAAATAAAATTATCTAGTTTTGGTGAAACATGGTAAGTATATTTTGTTGATAGTTATTTAATCAAATGGTTTGAAACAAAACAACTTTTTTTTCTGGGGCATAGTCCCCTAAGAATAACAATAAGGAACAAAATAGAGATGTCTAGCTGTATAAAAAAAAAAGAAAAAATATATAACATTATACTTATAATATTGTCGACTGTAATCGCTTTCGCCGACGACATTGCGGTTTACAGCAGCAGCATGAGTGCACAAAGAGCTCTTACACAGGCCGAGTCAGTTTGTAACGTTATCAGTGACAGACTGGGCGCCGGGAAGACCGACTGCGTAATCTTCTCCCTCCAAAAGGGGAAAAAATCCTTGCCAAAATCGTATAGCATAGGAGGGCAAGAGAACTCACCAGCTTTCTCAATGATGTAATATCTCGGTATAAAAATGGATAGGCATCTCCATTTCTCTACTCATTTTAGTAATAAAATAGAAGTGTCCTTCGGCCAGCTCTGCTGTACGGTGCCCCCCTATTTACCCACTTGAGTGACAATACAGCCAAATGTCTCCAACATTTCCAGAATGGGATCATGGGAAAAGTGGTCCGACATACCTCTCTCGAGAGGTTGAAGAACGCTGACCTGCACCCGTTGCTTGGTGTGCCGTCGGTGGGTGAGTTCATTCGTCAGAGACACATTAAGTTTTTTGACTCGTTGCAGCACCCTGACAAACCCAGTGTTTAACACTATGATCCCACCACCCCTCCCGCATCGATGGCAACAGACTGTCGGGGAAAAATTAGGTTAGGAATTAGTATGTAAGTTAGTTTTAAGGTTGATCAAAAAGGTGAGCCCCATCACCTTTATTAGTCAGTTTAGTCCAGTCACGTATAATGTATATCATTATACTTGTTTATTCATTATATAATTTTTATAAAATAACAAAACCTGAATATAATGTAGCGATGCTACAGGAAATAAAAAAATAATTTGTAAATAGATTCGCCTGAGGATCTATAATTATATATAATTATCTGTAAATTTAAAGGGGCTATGAAAGAAAAAAAAAATAACATTATACTGACATAATAAGCTTACAAATAATAAAGGATCTATGTACATGTGAGATGACTACAAAGAAACAACCAACAGCAACAGATTGAAACAAGAAACAAATACGAAGAGGTGAAAAAAATAATGAGCACATCGGAAATTTTAAATATGGAAAGGTTGCTGGGATCAATCGAAATAGGAAATAAACAATAAATAAAAAGAATAATAATGATGAATTATGAATTGCTAGATTGGAGGGAGGTAAGGAAACAGGTAAAGGTAGATTTAAAGATTGGGAGAGTTGACAAACGGCGAATATAGATTTGGAATAGAGCTCCAAGGTTTGTGGCACAGATAAGAATAGAATGTTCAAAGGAAATAGATTTGTGAGAAGGGAAATACAAGTTGGAAGGGCAGGATCTAGTAATGTAGGATTTGATCACTGCTTAGAATTGGTGGAGATTGTAAAAGTAAGGAGGAAGTATTGGTGATGGGCAGAAGAATACAGCCACCCCAACTCAGAGTAGTGCTGTGAAATGCAACATTATCGGGTATTCTAAGCATAAAGCGAAAGAAACAATTCATCAGCTGCTTTAAACGAGCCCCAAGATCCTCAGAGAGGCCACCATACACCACACAGATGGGGGTCAAAATGGGAGAAGACAAAAGAGTTAGATATGTGTTAACAAATACAGTTAGCACATATGTAATGGGAGATGTTGGAACTGATTGAGGATGGAAATGGATCGGCGAGTGATTTGGGAAATATGGTCATTTCAGGATTGTTTGGCCAAGGACCAAATCTATTTTGACTGAGGTAAAATATTGGATAGGTCAAGGCATCAATGGTGAAGGTGAGAGTATCATTTAGGAGGAGGGGATGTGAGCCAATTATTATTGACTTGAATTTCTCCGCATTTAATCAAAGATTATAGAGAGAGGGACATGCCTTAATACAGTCCAGGTCTTCCTGAATCAAGAGGGAGGCAGATTGGAGCTTACTAGGAGAAAAGAATAGGTACATTTGGGCGTCATCACCATATCGGTAGAAAGACCATTGATGAATGAATGTATGGAGGTTTAACATTGAAATAATGGCGAAATAGATGAATCCTAAGCTACACAGGAAGACAACGAAATGGGTTGAGATGGGGGTTGATCAGGGATGTGTACCTGGCAGTATGCAGAGATGAATAATTTAAACCTGCTGATAGCACTGCAGGAAAAGGAGATTGATTCAGTTTTGAAAGAAAGATGGAGTGATCAAGATTAGGAAATGCCTCGGTCAAGTCTAAGAGGATAAGGACAGGTGTTGGTCAATGGTAAATTTGAGGTCTTATGTGATTTTAATAAGAGCAGATTGGGTGGAAAATCGTAAAGAGAAGACAGATTGAAGGGGATGCAAACATGTTTCTAGATATAAGGAAATTTAGGATTGGACTAGTCTTTTGGAGGTTTTGGAAAGGTTAGAGAGGATTGATACGGGAGAATAGTCTTTGGAGGAGGTGAGGTTAGGAACTTTATTTAAAGGAAGAAAATTGAGAACTGTCATGGGAATCAAAATACCTAAATCTATGAGTTCATAGAGAGCAATAGCTTAATTTGTGTCAAATAAAACTTGATCACTACTTATTAGGAATCGATGTCAAAAGTAAAATAAACAAAATATTTATTCCATTCTGAATAAAGACAACTCACAAACATCACTATTGAAAGACTTGTTAAGAAGTACTCTGTGCCTTTAAGAATGAAATTGCTCATATTATATTGTTTTAGTTTCTAAAAACATATGTTTAGTAAATACTACTTCATACTTGTAAAATAAAATGAATGACATAATCTTATTCAGATAATGGTAACTTCAGTTCCCAAAATCTTACTTAAGGTTTCATCAATTCCTTTAATATTCATTAGTAAAAAATAAACCTCTAAAAAAATTACAATTTACAATTGTAACTCCTGTGTCATGTAAGATTAAAACATATATTGACATGTATAGGAGCTATATTGTACACATCAGTGGGATTAGAAAGAACAACTCATTTATGAGAACACCCAAAAAATAAAATCTAGCTCTTTTGGGCAATCCCTCCACTGCAAAATTAATTTCAATGTCTGATTTTTTTTTTCAACTCACTCCTACACTATTTATTACTCTCTCTCCTGATGATCAATCAATACTGCCCATCTACAATGGATTTAAAATAATAGTTAAAAGATTAATGTCATTTACCTCCTACAGGTCCAGTTATGACTTTATTTGGAGGATGAGTCCCAGAACGCTGTTTTGGATCAGATGAGCTCTTGGAACCAAGTGCATACAGATCCGCTGGGAATTGGGGAGTTTTAGTTTTACTAATCCTTCCTGTTGAACCTTTTGTTCGCTCCATCTTTTTAAACTTAAATAGAAAATAATGAAGTGATCTTACTATTTTGCAGTATTCTTACACAAATTAAAATGATTTAATTTCACATTTTATTATACATAGCACACTATGATGGAAATACACTAAGTGATCAATAGAAACAGTTTATGTTTAGATATAACAACATGCTAACCTTCGCGTTACCTGAAAAGAGGTATGAAAGATTATTTTACAACCAATAGGAAAATGTGAAATGTATACTCTATGGAAAGGTGTTGGACACAAGCTCACAACTGTGTGTGGTCTTTGTATAATACTTTCCTGTAAACTAAATTGTTAACAATGAAAAGTTTCCGGCCTAACAAAGCTTTTATTTATTTTATTATCATTTTCATGTTGAGGTTGGAAACTATTCAGACCACCTGTGTATACTAAAAGTTATTTTAGCAAACAAATCCTAAGTTTAAGGAACATCGTACGAATTTAATTAAATAGAGAGTAATAAACTTTTTGTTTCACAATAAGTAACTAATAACGAACGAAATTCCTGTGAGAAACAGCTTAGATCAATATCATTTCATTAATTTCTTTCACACTTTAAAATGTACGTACTATCCGCAAAAAAAACACAAACCTCTCCCCTCACCTGCATCGAACAGGTCCATATCCCTGGGGATATCATACGGAATAAAAGAAACATCAGTGTTATATAAATGCTTGCGATGATAAACGCGATTCTTTGAATCTAGCTAAACTTAGCCCTAACTGCAGCTAGATTCTTTGAATCTAGCTAAACTAAGCCCTAACTGCCTTTACCTCTTCAGTAGAATCCAAATAGCTATATTTTCATTATACTTTAACTCAAGTTCTGTTCACATCTTAACGAATTTTAGAGGGATTGGGAATTACTTATTGAAGTGCATAATAAAAGGAACAACAGCATTCTATTGCATTTGGTTCTAGAGATAGAAGCAGCACTCACCGTGGGAAAAACATTTCCTCAAACGTTTAACAGTCTTCCTCGTCCATCTACAACAGCCCCACCAGTTTGGATTTAATTAAATTAAATGTACCCTTTCTCGCGCTCCACTATCCATCAATGCCACTGCATAATTTATTCTATTTCCTCTTCATTTAAAAATAAAATGAGTTGCTCCACTCCCAATTCTGATGCCATCCTCGGTTCTCAAGCTTTGCAAAAACACCCCACAAAAATGGCAACCCTTTTGGAATCATGGCTATCCAAATGAAGATTTATAGTGAATGCTGACCAGTCCTTTCGTGTCACTTTCACCCCTGTCCTCCAGTTTTGCTTTTCAACTAACATATTAATGCTAAATCCTAGACTACCTAACTAGGACTTACGCTTGACGAGTTACTCACATGACTCCCCCCCCCCACCATCACGTCCAAAGAAGATACTAGCAAACAATTCCCCCTGCTGTCTTGTCTCATCGTTCTAAAATAACGATGTAAACAAGAGGCTGGCTTACACAATACTCTAACTTACCTGGACCTACGGAATAAAAGTCTGGCGGGGTGCCAAGCCATCCAATATTCTTCGCATGCTTCCCCGCAATCCAGAATCCTCCACAGGATAGCCAATATTCCTTTCTAAATCAATAAATGTACCCTTAACTCCGTTATCAACATCACATTCAGCCATGATCAATCCACTTCCCACTACCGGAAATTATACTTTATTTTCATTTCCTTGACCAACTAATGCTCTAAACTCCCATCTCATCCAAGGCCACCCAGAGCGACGCCTAAGGTGGAAGTGGCCTCGCGATCTTCTCAAAAAAATCTGGAATTTTGTTTTTTGTGGACTTTATGTGATAAAGTGACAAATCAATTGGTTTCAGGTAATGGGGACCTTTTTCCTCAAAAAAAGTAACAATACGTTAAAATGGAAGTCCTAAGCACTGCTTTAAGGACTATGTATTGATTTCGTGTAATAATTTTAATATATATATATGTATATAAGTTCAGGACTGTTGTAATCCACGATAGCGGTATTAACAATTTAATCAATCTTATGTTTTAATCTATGTAGAGTCTATTTTTCTCTTCAGGTTCCAGGCATCTCGTTTTTAACTTGTGATGAGGAAATATTTTGTTTATGAATACCGATAAACACTATTTAAGAAACAGAAAACATCGTCATAAGCGGGGCAATCACTGATTATAGTGTACTTGTGATAACACATCAAATTAGTTAGTGCCTTAAGTTCAGATTCTGCTACATTGACAAATGTAATGAAATTTTGGAACGTCTTGAGCCATTGATTCCACTCCTCAGCCGCTCATTCTTCATTGCTCATTCTGGCCAAAGAATTCGATCCATATTGTTAGCCAATATTCTGTTCAATAAATTGACATAATGAAAGAATCAATAACCCATGATTAAGCCTTTATTGAATAAAATGCATTCTATATAGAAACATACACAATATATAGTTACGTGATTATGAAAACCATCTTAACTGTTTCACGCCAAAGTCGCAGCAATGCTAACATTATTAGAGAACCGCTAATGAAGAGTTTATAACCTACGACAGGTATATTCCAGGTCTCAAAAATTTAATTCTGTGTTGAAGGGAATAAATATCTTTATTCCCATCATATAAACACACACACGCACACACCATACATAATACACTTATACCTAGCTTGACATCGTGATAATGTGGCGGCTTACCACCAACTCAATGTTCAATATTACATTGTTGAATGATTTAAGTACATCAAATTTTTAATGTTGGGGAAAACTAACAAAAACCAAACTAAAACAAAAAAGGAGTAACTTAATTAGAATATGAATGATAAAATAAAACAATTAATAAAATAAAAATTTAATGAGTTAATATTAAATTAAGAAGATTCTTGTAAATTTAAGTTTTAATTACTGCACTATTATAAAAGAATATGTTTAGTTGTCTTGTAAATGTAGCGTATGAAGTTAAACTTAGTGTAATTATGAACATAGCCATAGCTTATGATCTCGTTCCGTTTTACATCGTACCCACGGGACACTACCGGATGCTCGGCGACCGGCTCTCCCCAACTACTACTAGAGCAACTACACAGGTTGCCGGTTAGCTTCTTAAACAACTGATCGCTGTGGTTTGGATGGGCGATAGCCTGGATCACGCTGGATCCGGGAAATACGAACTGCGGTATATTCTCCTTTCAGAAAGGAAAGAATCCGCTGCCGACTTCTTCCATTGTAAGAACGCAACAGAATAGTCTACTTAATTCTTTTAATACACTGAATTTCCTTGCTAATCCCATGTTCAAGACGATATCCCCACTACCCTACCCCCATCAATGACGGCCGCCGAGTAAGGCGCCTTATATGTTTGTAGTCCCTTATTTTGTAACCCGAAGGTGTGCCCTATTACCTGACCAGGTAGGTGGTCTTGCCTTTAATTGTAGTTTTAAGTTTTTAAGAGCCTCCTTAAAATTCAGCTCTGATGCCCATTTCAATCCGTATATCCTGGTATAGGTCCACCAAAGCCCCTACACATAATACATACAATTAATCAGGACGTCGAGATATTTAATTTGATATTATGCTTAATATGATGGGATAATATTTACTTTTTAATGACAAGTAATTAATAGATTACTTTAGCAGCTAACCATTCGTTATTTTGTATAAGGCTGCTTTAATTTGAGCACCCAGGAAATAATGTAAAATCTTCAGACAAAATGTTGTATTTGAAACTGGGATTGTAAAATAATTAAGAATATATTTAATGAAAGTTTTAATGACTATGTAAAATAAATGAGTTATAATAAATAAAACAGAAATTAAAAATTGTTAAGCAGGAAGTCAGGATCTAAAATTTGACATCCTACTCCAAATAATATCAAAATACTTAGTTTTGTATTATAAACTGATTTTTTTTTTCTCAATAATTAATTCTCTTTAAAAGTTACATTATATTTATCACCAGTTTGCCAGAAGTCAGAGTGCCTCTAAACCAAAATCGAAATAACCACTTAGCTAATACTAATAAAATAAGGATTAAAACGAGATAATCCTTATTTACATGTAGGAAAAGAGCAAAACCAAAAACCCACAACTGAACCATGGAGATGGCTACAATATTCATGTCTTTATTATGTATGGTCAAATGAGACCTCATGTAAAACTTCTTGGAACCATGACGGATGAAGATCATCTGAACTGACAGACCAAAAGAATTTCTGGTTTTGAAAAAATTATTTTCTGAGTAGTATTTGCGGAGTAGACGATTGCCAATTATTCCGGAGATAGACTAAGATAAATTTCTAATTTATTCGCCCTCCCCTGGAGGCAAAGGAATGGTGTTACACTTTTCTGGAGCAAGGTAGCTCCATGATTTTCCGGCAGTCTCCCTCGTTTTTGTGGTACATGTGACTTTTGCATGGTTGATTGTTGATGGCTTTTGCAAGCCTTCCCTGGGCCACTTCCTCTTTAGCGGATTCCTGTAGAGAGCACGGGGCTAATTTCATCTTCTAATAATATCTTCTTATTTTTATTCTCTCGATGTTACGGCTACGGTCTTTGAGCTGCTAGTATATGTATCAATATCCCAATACTTTGGAAAAAAAGGGTCGATAAAACCCTTTTTGCAACTGTAACGAAACCTTTCATAGTTCGATATAACATACACAAATTTTTTTAATTTTGTCAAGCTATTTAAGGTTTAAGGTTCTAATTTGTGGGTGTCATTAACCCTTGTGGTTGACATGCCATAAAAAAAAAAAAAGTATTGATATCTTCTTCATGTTTAAGGATATATCACAAAAAAGGATTTCAATGGTATTTAAACATATAAAGGATCAACAATAAAAATCACGTTTTACTAATGAGAATATTTTGAATAGCTTAAACGAGAAAATAATTGGTCCCGTTTTGGTATTTGTCACTTTTATCAATTCGCAGCTTAAATTCGTACAATAATGAACAAAAACCCCAGGATACCGATTCTAGTTATCTCACGGTCGTTATATAAAGAACAATTGAAATACTGTTTAATTAAGTTGTAACATTTATCGAAGAGCAACACTGTATGAGGCATAGTGACTAGGTAGTATTATTATTGGTAAACTTCTTGAAGGTTTCAAATACCATTTGCTGTCTTTTCGCTTTTCTGTTGTAAGTTTGGTGAGTTTACATGATTTTTAATTCAAACATTTACAGTGTATAATGTTTTGCGTTATTTTATTAAAAGATATTTTCTCCACAGCTCTCTCAGGAAACAATGGGTGATTCTAATCTTGGAGTAGAAGGAGGTAGAATTGTGAAGATGGAAGTTGACTACAGTGCAACTTGTGATGAAAAAATACCAGATTGTAAAAAATTGGCTGCTGAAGGAAAATTGCATGATGCCCTGGACATTTTACTTGCACTTGAGAAGCAAACTAGAACTGTTAGTTTGGGTTTTTTTGAAAGTTTTTGTTTAAAGTTAAACATGATCACAATTTATCATCAGTATTTTTATTATAGGGAGCTGATATGATATCAACTGGTAGGGTGCTTGTTGCGGTCGTCCAGATCTGTTACGAAGCTAAAAACTGGATGGCTTTGAATGAACATATAGTTTTATTATCGAAAAGAAGGTCCCAATTGAAGCAAGCTGTTGCTAATATGGTCCAGGAGTGTTGTGATTATGTTGATAAATTGCCAACCAAAGACTCCCAGCTCAAGCTCATTGATACACTTCGTAATGTTACAGAAGGAAAGGTAATTTTGTGAAGCAACCTCTCATGTCTAATCATTAATTTCCAAGGGTGTTTCTTAACACTCTTTAGTGTTAAGAGAATAAAATGTTTGAGAATTTGACCTAATTATATGTACGTTGTTTACAGATATACGTTGAAGTTGAACGAGCTCGATTAACTCATAAACTTGCTAAAATGAAAGAACTTGAAGGTGATATAAATGAAGCTGCTACTATCATGCAAGAGCTCCAAGTTGAAACTTATGGTTCAATGAATAAACGTGAAAAGGTACATGACTAAACATTTAAATTTGTATTGGTGATGATTTATCTTGCTTATTTTGTATAAAAAACAAAAATTCAGAAATCGCCAAGGATAAGCTGTTTTGGCTAATATATTGAATGACAGCAAGCCATAAGCATCTTCTGATGGTATGACATCAGAATAAAGTGACCAGATGATTAACCTATTGAAGAAGAATGGGCTAAAAGATGTGTCGGCAAATTTTAGTTTTTGTTGTTATTTGAATGCATATAGATTTCAGTATGGTTATTTGTTATCAGTCCAGCCCTCCCAGGTGAAATCAGTCCACTTGATCATTTCATTTGTTCTTTAAGCTGTCATTTGTTTCAATGATCAATCTTTGTTAGTCTTGTGAGCCCATGTATCCAAATTTTATGAAACAGTTTACTTAATTGTGACTTTGGTTTGCACTGGAAGGTCATTCTGTGTGATAAATCAACCAGTCAGTCAACCTTCCATTATTGATTTTTATGAAAATTTTGTGCTCATTCTTTGCAAATAATATAAATGATAATGTATTTCAAGTTCTATAAGGCTTAGAGAATTTTTTGGCTAATAATTTTAAAGAGAATTCCATAGGATGTATTTTGATTCATTACTTGAATTTGGTGATCAAAAATTTGTGAAATGATAAATTTTTTTTTTATAAATTTTGAAAAATTTGTTTTTGTGATCCTTTATATCCTAATTTTTTTTGAGTGGGATCTCTATGAGATCAGTAGTTATGTTGTTTTTTTTGTAAAGAATGGAAATGTAGCCTGTTAGACATTTCCATTGTTTATTGTCATAACACCTGATATTTTTGAGATCCCACTGTAAATGTTTCAGAATCATTAGTTGATAATATTATAAATAACATTTTTTTATTTATAAAAAAGCACCATCCTCATAAAACCACCATCATAAAAAATGGCACGAGGCGTCCATAAAATTATGATGTTATATTTGCATGGTGGAATTTTGTGCAAGTAAAAGTGCGATTCGCATGGCATAGTTAATTAATTAATTAAACTTTAAGGAAGTTATCTGTGATGGTGAAGTGAATGACTGATAATTGCCACTGGTGATGAGACATCACCAGCTGTCTAAGATGACACAATCAAAAACTCCACCAGTACTCAATATTTTGCCTTTAAAAATGAAAGTAGCCTTAAAAGCAGATTAAGAAATGATTGGTTATACTATTAAAATATTTATTAAAAACCTGTCTAAAATTTCAATTATCATTGTTTTAGGTAGAGCTTATTCTTGAACAAATGAGACTGTGTTTAGCTATAAACGATTATATTAGAACCCAAATAATAGCTAAAAAAATAAATCCTAAATTCTTTGAAGAATCTGATACACAAGATTTAAAATTAAAATTCTATAAGTAAGTATATCAATTTCAGTTTCTGTTACTGAGGTTAAAGGTTTCTGTTACTGGTGTATAAATATTATAAGCAGATTTTTATTAAGTGTATAAATATTGTGATATGAACAGTGTTTATAGTTTACTTAAATTTATTAATTAACTGTTAAAAAGATAAAATAGAGGGACATCACCAAAAAAATGGTCAATAGCTTAGGTTACCCCAAAGGAAGGGTTTTACATCAACTATATAAAACCAGAAACGTTTATGCTTTCATCCCAGAGTTTTGATGATTGCAAATACCTAGTCTATTTAATGACCCAATGACATAAAAGAAAGAATAAATAACCTTTTGATTAATTAAAGCTTTATTGAACAGAATGAACACACATATTAGGCAGATAATTATTTGAGTATTATAACGTTCTCAACTGTTTTCCGCTATAGTTGCAACATGTGTATTACAAGGCTAAGATTATAACAAAACAGCTGATAATTGATATCGAGTTTGTAAACTATGGCACCCGACAGCATTAAAAATACTTGTAACTTGATGAAAGATGAATAAGTTTCATTAAATAATTAATTTAAAAATAAATATTTTTTTTTATATTGAGTTGGGTTTCAAATGAGATCTCCAACATCCTAATTAATATTTGTTTGACCTTAATTGGACCATAGATATAAAAAGTCATTTAATTTGAGTTTATAACTTTTTCACAACCCCTGTTTGATATGGAGGAGTGTAATTTGCACATAAGTTCAACCTGATGGCCTTATAATGCTAATAATGAAAACCTAATCCCATAAAAAATAATGAGGGTCATTAATTAATCATTTACTTAGTAAGTAAAAAAAAACATTTTTTTATAATATTGAGTTGTTCTTAAATTAAATATCTGGATGTCTTGATCAATAAGGTGTAAAATATGTTGGGACTTAAATTTAAAAAAATTGTTAAAATTGTTTGGATAATGGTAGCTGCATTGAAATTGTTAATCCTTTAATTTTCACACTTGACTCAAGGTGATCATAGTCAATCCTTCTTCATCTTTTGATCATTGTCTGCGTTCTTTCTTTTAAATTGTAGGGAACTGGGGTCCTTTTTTTCAGTAAATTGCCACCATTTGAAATTACTGTTTGTTTTAGGCTTATGATTGAACTGGATGAACATGAAGGTCTTTATCTTTCCACATGCAAACACTACAGAGCCATCCTTACCACCCCATCAGTCCAGGAAGACAAAAAATCCTGCCAAGAGTATTTGCAAAATGTTGTATTGTACCTCATCTTAGCACCTTACGACAATGAACAGGCTGATCTCACTCATAGGGTCCTTGCTGATCCCCTATTAGATCTCCTTCCACTTTACAAGTTGGTATTTATGGAGTTTCTCAAATTGATTGTAGTTTTACTAACAACCTAATCTAAGTCCTTTAATTTGTTTTACATATTTATTTATATACTTTCTAAAATTATTTTGGTTAATAATTTATGTTAAGTAATGGTAGTAGATTGATTATTTGTTAGGTCCTAGCTGTGGACCAATTAGTTGATAAAATGAGAGCTTCATTTATCCACAAAATTTTATTGTGGCAAAGTCACTTTTGACTGTGCTACAAAATCATTGTCGAGTGCTGCAACAAACAAGATACATTTCAATATATAAGATAATTTAAAACAATTAATATTTAACAACCTGATAAAATATAATGTGTGGATACTTTTGATAACATCGCTAAATCTGTATCGGGTATATCCAACTGAACACAAATATTACCATCTTAAAACACCGCTGATTAAAATTATTGAATAAATTAATTGTATGCAACATAATACATGAGTGAAACTTTAAGAAAATGATTTCCTATCTATTTCTAATTTGAGTTGAACCAAATTAAAAATGATTATATATCTAATGGGTATATATATATATATATATATATATATATATATATATATATATATATATATTGTAACATTCATGATATTTGAGAATATCATGTCCTGCAACCCTTCCATCTGGTCAGCATCGCCCCTGGTGCTCTTAGGAGTGGGGATGAGATAAAGGGCCAGTCTTAGCCTAACAGCCAGAGAGCAAGCAAGCTCCCATTTTTGGTGGTCACCAACAGAAGAAGAAGAGATCAAAAGTAACGTGGATTGGATTATACGGAGATCATCGATTGGGTGATATTGATATTGTTTTTTATATATATATATATATTTATATTATTTTATTTATATATATATATGAATGACATGTCATAACAAACAAAATATATGTATATTTGCACTTTGGGTTGTTCAAACTGTAGTCTGTCCAAAATATTCTTTTATTGATAATATATATTATATCATTAACAGTCAATGTTTCCCCTGCACAAGCGTCATCAGGACTACTATTTAGAAACAAAGATATGATTATATGTATATATGTATTGTAATATTTTGTTATGGCCTTAAAAAAAATATGAAAAGTGTCGCGTTGGGCGCCATTATTGATTGTTTTGACAATTTATAAATATAAAAAAAATTAATAAAACTTTTAAACTCATAATTTATTATATCTCAGGAGGGTCCTCAACAACCAAGTATTTAATACAGTATAAATAAAAATGTAAGATTTATACTGTTTTTATGTTCTTCATAATTTTCCTGTCTCACTTGTCTTGCTCCAGGCCAAGTAATGTGTTTTGTTGATCCCGACCCTCCAACTATGCTGCTTCAATGCCCTCCTGTAGATTCTTCCTATCTGACAAGTATTGCTTTTACTTATACATGTGGGTAAATACAAGTATAATAGGTAATACTTGGAAATAAAGTAAAAGGAAGTATGATGTATGAGGAAATACAAAGTATGAGGCCCCTCGTGTCAAATATGTTTTACCATCCACAAACTGCAACAAATCATCATCAACACCTCTCTTCTCATGTAATTCTAAACAATTGACAACTTCACCTGTAAAGCTTTTCTTAACAACTGAATTCCCAGTGTTTTTATAATTCATAAGGTGAGCCCCATCACCTTTGTGTACCAGAACATGTCCAATGAGCATTGCATTGCAAATATTACTAATGTTTAGTAATAAAAATTATATAAAATGTAGGCAACTACAGTACATATAAATACACTGTATAATGTAAATAGGTTCTTTGTCAAAATCTATCGATATCAGTTTAAATAATTCTACTTTTATACATAAACAAAATTATAGATATTTTAACTACCGGATTACTGAAAGTAATTGATTAACCGTATGTTTCACAGTAAATATATTTTAGCTTTGAGACATTCTTGGGAGAGTAATAAGTCATTTATATATAATCTTAGATTTCGTAATTATATGTATTCATAATCTATTTTCTCTCCGATAAAATTCTCTATATGCCATACTGTTTGATCATGTCTCATTATTAGTAGATAATATTATAATTGTAAATTTGGTAATTATCGTGTTTCTATTTATTATTGTTTATTTATTTGTACTACATATAAATGATTCCTTAGGTTTTTCTTGTGGATTATGTTGAAAAAGAGACATTTGGTTGGTTGCAACCCAAAAAATGAAATGAGAAAAACAATTTTTTCTTTTGTATGTTTTAGTTAAAATAAGGTTAGTTTTTTAGAGAATCATTCATAATTTTTTATGTGAAATGTTAAAAACAATTTTATAATAAGGTTTAATATAAAGCTTAAATGTTCTATTAACTGGTTGGGAAATTAATTGTATTTTTTAGTGTGAGTGTTGAGTGTGAAAGTCAAATAATGAAAATATATATATATATATATATAAAAATCTCTTTTTTTAAGATATATAAATTTTTTTTATATTCTGGATGGAGAATAAAATGTTATTTTTAATGGTAAGAAATGTAAAAGTTATTTATATATAAAGATTACATGTGCTATTAAAGGTTAGATCCCACACATGACAAGATAAGAAATAACGTAGATAAGAATACTGATGAATAGGAACAGACGATGATAAGAACTTTGTGGAAGTGGAAAATAACGACATTAGGATTCTGCGAAATTAATACGGCCTATTTTTATAAGTGCCAGACAAGGAACCAGTGCTTGAACATATTAAGAAGACATTACCACCGGCAGGCATGGTGGAGAGTTGGAGGCTTTAAGGGTTAAGATTGACGGATTAGTTCCTGACCATTGCCAAATTCTGGTTTTATTGGAAAGAATCCAGTTTAATTTGATTCTTCCCAATTTATTTACTAACTTTTTATTTTTTATATTGTGTATAATTGTTTATTTTCATTTATTATAATAATGAATTAGTGCTATTTGAAAAACACTTTTGTAGGGAATTGCTGAGGTTATTTATCAATCCTGAGCTTATTAAATGGTCTGGCCTTTGCGATGTCTACGAGACTGTTTTAAAAAAAGGTACTCCTGAACTATCTCCCACTTCAGTCTTTAAGCCAGGAAATGTAGACGGTGACAAAAGATGGCATCATCTAAGAACCAGGGTTGTTGAGCATGTAAGTTCAGTAGTGAATTAATTTAATTACTATTTACATAAAATCATTTATCATAGATAAATAGTATATTTTTTTATGTATATATTTTAGAATATAAGGGTAATGGCAAAGTATTATACAAGAATAACATTGAAAAGGATGGCTGAGCTACTGGATATGTCTGCAGAGGTAAGTTATATTTATTATAAAATTTACAGAAAATTTAATATTTTAGTTAATCAAATGTTTACATATTTTTCATTGCACCCAGAAGGTTAGGCATTTATAAAAAAGAATTAAAAGGTGTGCTTTTTGATGATTTAGGGGGATACTCTAGTTTGAAACTGGTACAGGGGGAGCAATTGGGTTTTGTCTGCTTTTCTGCATGCTCTACAATAGCACATATAAAAATTATTCAATTGATTTCAAGTATTTATCTTAATTAATCAAATTATATTTAACACCTTGATATATGCTGATAATGTGTTGGCTAAAGTAGAGTAGCAGGAAGTATAAAAAAAAAACAACCTGAAAATAGCTAAGAGAATTTTGATTTTGATAACTTTTAAGGTTTCTTAATCCCTTTTCTGAATCTATTTAAGTAGTTCAGATTTCTTCCCCATGCTTAATGATAAGATATTAAAGCATTTCTAATGAATTCCCAAAAATATTTTTTTTAAATTAAGTCAACAATAGGAATCACTTTTTATAAAAAAGATGTGTTGAAAAGATATATATAGATATATGTACATATATAGATGAGAAGAAAATATTTCATGTTACTTTCTTAATATCTTAACCCACAACCAGCAATCAACCATAATATATTATTATAATCTTTAGCGGGCTGGCAAAAGTATAAATTTAACTCAGATTAATCAACAATGTTCCAATTCAACAGACTAGCTAGCTTTGGTACAAAAAAAATTAATAAAAATAAAAATTGAGTTAATAATTTAATAGTTGGCTGTTAAAATTTAAAAGGTACATAATAGCAATAAATAGTAAAAAGATTGTGTTATGATTCAAATATAAGAAAAAGTGAGAAAGAAACTACTTCATTCCAGCACCAGGTGACTGACTGGCCCAATGTTTCTCCAACGTTTTCTTATTCAGGGACTAGAGTGGAAATAGCCGAACTCCGTCTTAGTTATGCCTTGGCAAATTGTTTTGGGTTCATAAGTTTGACGAGTTTTATTTCAATACATTCTATTGACAATTTCGATGTTATTTATTATGTAACAAGTGATAGTCAGTTTTATAATACAGTATTCGCTGAAGAATTAATAAATGTGACAACAAAATACATATTTTGAATTTATATCTTAACAATATTTTTATTTTAAAATAAAAAATATTTAGAAAGTGCAGGGAGAAGGTACTCGCAGCTATAAACTATAAACCTCATTTGACAAGAAATAAATAGAACTGGGAAAGCCAAGTATGGTTAGTAGGGCTAGTATATGTAGTTACATTACCAGTTGGTGGTTCTAGTCCAAAGATGAGTGTTTACTAGAGTTTCAGTTGAGCGAGACCACATATGCGAGGACAAAGAGTGAGAAGCACAGAAGGATGAAGCCTCTCTTTAAAATTGTCAATAATCAAAACTAAATATACATTACTAATTTGAATAAAAAAAGCAGTTTAACTTCCATATATCTGTTATCTTCTTATTGTCTAAATTCTAAGTAATAGACTAGCTGATTCCTACTTGCTATTTTTGTGTACATATGATCTTTGGGTTTGCATCAAGAATAATTGCCTAATTTCTGCCTTCCCCCCCCCTACTTCTGGGGAATGCACTGACTTTGTTTTCCTGTGTAGTATTTCCAAAAGGTTGGTCCTTGCTGACAAAAAGCCAACTTTCATTTTAAAAACAACACAAGTGATTAAAACCTATGATTCAAATTATAATAAAAATTAATCTACTTTTAATTATAACTGAACATTTAAAATTTCATTACAATATATTTTACCAAAAACTCCCATGTTAATTATGTACTTAATATTTTGTATAAATACACTGACATGAATTTGTTTTAATTAACAGGAAACAGAGGATACTCTAAGTGAAATGGTGGTGAATAAGAGTGTCGCAGCAAAGACTGATCGACCTGCTGGAGTAGTAAATTTTACGAGTCCCCAGCAGCCTAATGAAGTGCTCAATGATTGGTCTCACAACCTTACTGATCTCATGCGCCTTCTAAATCATACCACTCACCTAATCAACAAGGAGCATATGATTCACAAACATCTCCTTCCTGCCACTTCCAATTAATAGTAGATTTATTTACAAAGTTTATTTTCTCTTTTGTTTTTTTTAATTTTTAATTAATTGGTTTGTACATAAATTTATCATATCTACAAAAGAATAACATTATTTGAACAAACATTAATTAAATACTTTTTGTATTTAAGTTTTTGTGATTATTTTCTTGGTGCCCATTGTGATTCATGTTTTTCTTTTACTAGTAACTCGCATTTTTAAAATTGAACAGTATTTGAAGTATTTATATTTTTTTAATTGGCTGAAAAACAATAATATTTATGATTACAATGTAGCATAACACATTTAAAATATAGAAAAATTATTAGCCTAAGAAAAAAGATATGAATGAGTGAATCCCTGGGGGGGAAATTCGAATCTGGAACCTCCCCTATCACTGGATGATCGGTCTACCTCTGAGGTATTATTGTAAAAATCGTAGTCTATTCAATACCATATATATAAATCTAGCCTCTCAAGTTCATACAGGGATAGCTCAGAGGTAGAGCACCATACCAGAGATTATGAAAGCTCTGGGATCAAGTCTCAGCCCTGCCACTATCTTTGGATAATTATTATTAGAATCCATATGATTTGTACCACTACTATGCATAATTACTAAATTAGGAAACGTGATTACTCAAATTTACTGCAACAATGGGACGATCTGGCATGACAGTAAAGGTCGGTACCACAGCAGTGAAAGACCCCACCCAACTGTTGATTCAATATCGCCTTTTTTCTTTTATTATAGATCTTTTTCCCATTACTTTCTTGTTATATTGCTCTGATTGGAGAATATAACAGGATAGCTGACTGTACTAAATGTCATCTTAAATGTGATAAAATATTATATTGCTACTAGGAATACTTAAATCTACGAAGTTTTAAGTCGATTAAAAGTCAGAAACAGCAGCATAAGCACTGTTTATGTAATCGTCTTAACAAGTTAATTTAAAGTAAATAACAAATGGGAATGTTATAAAATATTCTGTTATAAGAAATATGAAAATATACACAGTTTTAAGTCTATTGAACAAGGAGTTAGTCCAAATATAGTGTCAATGGCATTGTAAAGAGATCTCATCTCATGGGAAACATTTTCTATATAACAGGCTACACACAAATACCAATGTTGTTAACAGAATAGCCAGTTTTGTGTGTGGTTTCCCAGACTTATATGTGCAAAGACATGTAACAGCTGATTGACTGATTTGCAGTGTCACATACTTCTAGGGAAACTATTACATCTTTAAATACACCCTAGAACCATTAGAAATACCACCTTTTTCTCTCTCTCTCTACACTGGCACACACCTGCTTATTTACACCTTTATATTTCCTTACATGCTAAGATCTAATCTCGGTGCTAACAGCCTTCACTAACTCTCCTAGTGGATACTCCCATCTTCTACTCATTAGACTGGGACCTCTTCCATGCAGCCTCAGGAGTACTACAACCTTACCTAGAAGAACTTCCTCTATGGTCCAGTCTACCTTTTTCCAGCCTTTGGGTTTACGCCTACCCTTAGACACTGAGTGTGAATTGTAGTCATTCCAAGACCACATAAATTACCTGTACCTCTTCTCCTGAACACCATGCTCTGTCAGAGCACATGTAGGTGTGGAGCCAGCAATGAAGCCCATTGGCAACTTTTCTCTTTCTTGGTTTGGTCAGTGGGACCCCCCCCTCGATGGTGGTCCTACACTATGTTTGTAAAATTATCGGACCCAATTCTTGGTTTTAAACCAAATTCCAGTAAAGATTCTAATCCTGTTCAAGTCCTTATCATGCTTGAAAGAACCAACCCTCTGTTGTTTCCTACTTAAACATCATTTATGAAGATAACACTAAAAAGTTTGTGATGATTAGATGTTGAAGATTTTGAAATGAGTTTGCCAGGGAAGAAACACATGTCGTTTTGGCTCAACAAACCTTAAATGTTTTGTCCAATATAGAAAAAAATTGAACCTGTTGCTAAACTTAACAGTATAACTGAGTTAGCCAGAAAGAAAATCATCAATTAGTACGATAATCATGACTTGAGCCGACAAATAGAGCTGTTCTTCCAAGATGTTCAACAAGTGAAAAAAATAATAGGTTTGCATTGTGAATCGATTAAAATAAATTTAACAAATTTATTTCCCAATTGATTTTACACCAATATAAAAAGTATTTTTCTGATGAGACCTCCCTCCTAAAATGCGGAATACTAACTAAAATACGTTAAGTATTTTATAAGTTCTCTGCCTGGAGGCTCCTTACTTTAACTTATATATATAATCTATAATTGTTTATTTTCTATTATAATATAAGGTAAGTTCAAAAATATGATTCGCAAACATTTTATATCAAAGAAAAATGTATGTATTAAGTATTTGTTATACATTCTTATAAGTAGTTAAAAGAAGATCATATCAGCCCCTCATGAGGATTTTAAATATGCTCAAACCAAATCCAGTCAAGGCTAGCCCCAATGTGGTGTAGTATAGCACTTTATCTTTTGTTGATCGCAGCCATATCGGACATTCTTCCATTGACTGAAACAATACCACTAACTGTGAAAAAGTAATGTACTATAAACAAATATTAACTGCAGGTTATGGTCTATAATCCCTCTGATATAATAATTATTAGCCAATGATCAAAGTTTGCGATTCAAAACCCAGCTGTCACTATGTCTAGATAATTTTCTTTTATTATTATTTTAAAGATTTATTTTTAATTCTAATTATTATAGGTGTGCTTTTGATTAATAAATAAGTACGATGTCTGTCCACTAGTGATTTAATTGGCTTTGTAACATTTTTGAACTAGTTCATTAGGTAGCTATAAAATAAAACATTAAATATAAATACATTTTCTCAACTAGCAGTCTTATATTCATAGGATAAAATAGATATATCAAGATTAAGTCTTAAATAGTGCAGTACATTGTATACAATAGAATAATTATTACAAAAGTGTTCTAATAAATGACCTAAGTTACTTAATGAATAATTATAGTAATATTGCCCCGGTTATCTTGTTTTCATATGACTTCTCCAGAAGTGTCAACTTTTTCTTATACATGGAGTACTTAAAAGAGTGTCAAGGAACAATAGGTAAAGAAAGCTGAGCTTCAAAATTACATTATGGCATGCATGAATGAATGAACATCAATGAACTCTTTCTCCGGTACGTTAATACACAAATAGGCAATTTAACATAAAAACATAATACACAATTAGTTCTTAAAAATAAAGATAAATAACGATACAAGTAATAGGACCGCTCAGGAGAAGTGACAGGCTTTAGCGTACAAGCAGCAAGGAAAAAGTGGCTCTTTTAATCGGCCGTCAGATCGCAGTCATTAAAAATCTTCACTGAAATTAATAAACTATATAAATAACACATATCGATCATAGCTGAATCGATAATTGAACGCGCTATTAAACACAACAATCCATAATTTGTCATCTAGAGAATCTCATAAATGAGTTCGTCAGTTAAATGCTCATGGAACTCCAAGCCCCCTCCCCCCTCACAAATGACGCCTGAAGCCCGTCAGCTGCGTGCTATGAATTGACCACCACATTTGCATCCTACGAGGAGGAAGGAAAATATAAGTCTCATAGTGGGGTTTGACGGTCAGAAGGACAGCACCAGAAATTCAACCATCCAATGGTTGGACCTTAGGACCTCGCAAGCATGCAGCAGAGATGAGTACTGGAGAGAACCCCTCGGCCTCCTATAAAAAGTGGTGATATGTCTTTTTTAAATTTATCTTGACCGTCAAGTGATGGAGTTTAGGGTCAATTATAGTCAGTGGCGGAGTAACTTCCTTCAAGTAAAGCCACCAGAACTCCCCTATAGCCAATGACGGAGTAGCTGGTGAAGGCTTACGTGCTGGTCTGAGATCCTCGTGTCTTTGATGACAACGAGGTCCGCGAAGTGTTAGGAGCATCTCCACCTCTATTTTGGCAAGTAAAGATAGTTAACAGTAAAATTAAGAAGTTGATTGGAAACATGAGTGGTTGTTCTATGGACGATTAGAGTGGCAGAATCTGTCACACAGCGGTCACGATGACTTCTACCCATTGGTGATCTCTAGGTGCTAGTAAATTATGATGACATTGCGCGGGTCACTCCAAGGGTTATGCTGAGTCCAGGCTAATAGGCCGAGCAATGTGATTGGTCCGTCCAATATAAATGACGGTTGGGGCGATAGCTTCTATGGCCTGTTTAGCTGTTTATGAGGCCTTTGCCTCTATCTCTGCTTACAGTTCGCTCAATGCTTTACGGAACTTGAATTCCCTGTAAGATACTAGTTTGGGTCCTCCTGGGTTGGTGCCTTCAACTGGTGTCGTCGCGCGAGGGACTGGGATGAATCATGTTCTCATGCATATCTAACCCATGGTCTCCGGTGATGGTGATTTTTGATGCGGGAGTGGCAAGGAAAGCAAATCTATCCATCATGTGCCCACTGCCATCTGACTTGTTTTGCCTTTTCCACCCATGATCTTGGAAGGCGAGCCTGATTGTGTCTTCCTGAACATCGAGTCCCATCGGTAGATACGTCTTGTTTCTCCTTCCTCTCCTTGGGGTGTTGATGTGATGTAAATGTGAGCCTTTATTTTTAGCACAAAGGATTACCGAGACTTTCTTATGGGTGTCCTCCATGTCGGTGTAGACCGTAACGCCCTACCTTCTCTTTTTCACGAAGAAATTTAGGCTGTGAGAAGCAGCATATATGCTGCCGACATAGTGTCAATAGATACCATGACGGGGAGTGCCTTCTTTGGCTGGGGTTGTATGACTGTTGTCCTGCTAGAACACCTAGAAGTGATTCGAGGCATGGATCAACAGAAAAATTCATGTTTTAAGAAGAACTCTTGTTGGTATTAGGATTTCTTTTAGCAGATTAGACTCTTGCGCTGCTTTCTTGTACAGGTCTCTTTACTAGGCTTCATGTGCTGGGATTACTGGAACTCCATTTCCTCCATGAATTCATTTTTTTTAAACTTATATACAAAATTTATTTTGTTTCAATTTACTGGAAAGGAAGAGGCCATCTTGTACTGCAGCTGGTTGCGTTATATAGAAAGTGGAAACTTACTTAAATAGAAGCTTACAGTTAAAAACTACTAACTAAGTAGGACTACGAGCTCAGTTAACCTAATGCCTAGAAAAGGCGTGTTGAACGTACGGTCTAAGCTTGCTCACACCAAGCTAGCATACACCATGCTGTGGGGCTGTGTCTATTAGCCCTCGCTGTTTGGCAGATATTATTAGCTATCACACGAGGGATTTAAAATAGCTTTTGGAATATTTTCCTCATATAGTTTTTTGGCCATTTTTTGGGATTGTTGCATAAATGTAGATTTATTTTAATTTTATGATGGTTGCTTCTCTCATTATTGGAGTATTTATCTTTGAAAATAGGGTTTATTTCAAATTTAATTCCATTCATTTGTGGTATTTTGACTAGTTTGTTCTATGGAAATGAAATAATGATTTGGTTTAATAAACTGGGACTTTACTTTAAAAATTACCGGGCTGTGCCCCAAGCTTAGCGTAACAATAGATTTTAAACATGAGATTGGGTGCACGATTTCTACAGTAATAATTCTAGGACGTTAGGTTTATTTCTAGTGATACCCGGGTAGTTAGTGTGTTCATTAGGTGTTCGGATTTCAATTTTGTTTTTATTAGCAAAATTAACTAATTGTTTTCCATTTTATTATCTCGGCAACAATGCCAACTTGTATGTTTACAATTTAGGTCATGTAACACCATCATTTTTGTAACTTTATTTTTAAATTATTTTTAGATCAATCTGATTTAACGTTTCGTTCGATGGTAGGTAAATGTATACTGTTTTGTCTTTGATAGTCTCAAGGATGGGGGCTATTAGAACAAGTCGATTTACAAGAACATCACTTCACTTTATATCTTTTATAAAGCTATCACATAGAACAAATATAATACAGAATAGAAAACGGGTTTTATGGGAAAAAGTTTCAACTGGTAACTTTCTCGAATTGTTTATCAACCAAGACAATTGCCAGAAACAAATGTTATTAGCACCGATAAGCTATTAGCTCCTAATATAAATTTCTCTCCGCAATCACATTTGAATCGGTGATTTGAAATAACCCCATAAGTCATAAAGAGCAATTTTATGGAAAATAACAAAACCAGTCCAGGCCAAAGCCTTCAAGTCTTGGGTTGATAATTAAAATGTGACTTACTGAATCTATCATGTTACCAATTAAGACAATAAGAGTCATTATGGTATTTCAATTTGCTTGACTTATGAGGTTTCTCAAATCAATCAACTTTACGTAAATAGGGAAAATGATAACTACCAATAAATATGTAAAAAAAATTGTTTATTTATGATAAAAATCATTTAAAAGTTTCTCAGCTAACCGATTCATTCAATACACTTGTAAACATTGACATAGGAAAACATAACCAATAAAATCAACTCAAATTTGTTATAGGTAACTACTTAGCATAGTATACGATTCTTTACTTGAATTTATCCAATTTAGGTGCAGTATTTTGTTGTTATTTATTTGTACCTGAAACTTCTCTTGTTTTTTTTTTATTTTAGCCGTATATTTAGGTGGTTCGTCTTCGCAAGGCTCTTTACATTGCTTCTCATCACCAACTACTTCTGAAAATGCTCTTTGTATTTCAGCATATGGAAGTCGGTTAGTGAAAAATTTGCTCTAAAGAGAAAAAAAACGGTATTACGAACTTAAAGTATGAGTTGAAAATAATGTAATTCCGAATAAATGAGAATGCTCAGAGATAAAAATCTAAGAATACCTGAATATATTGAACCCAGTAGACTTACTAAATAAAATTAAACTTTAAAATATGACCTAAACATATATACTTACTCGAACAAGTGAATTGGAGACCTTTCCTTGAAACATTTTTGTTTTGAAAATGTGTGAATTTTTGTTATTGTTCAAGAATAAATTATCTCAAAGTTTAAATAATTTTACATATCAAAATTTGTATTTAATTTTGGCAACACTGATGAACTAAATCATATGGTATTGCTTGACATTTGGAACGTTATCAGGACTCACTGTTGTGTATGGTGACATATTCGTGTAAAATCAATCTATACATAAGAAATTAACGAAGTTCGGGCTAATATTGGAGGAATCATGATGAATGAGGGCAAGAAAATAGAAGAAGGTTTAGAGTACATTAAGGCAGCCGAAAAAAGGTAGAATATTATTTGTTATCAAATCAATTTGTTAAAATATCTATTTTTTTACATGATCTTACCTGAAGACGTGATGTGATGTATTAATAAAAGCTGTTTAACATTAAGAACAGGGTTTTATTGTGTCTCTGTGGTATTATATTACTTTAATCTTTTAAGTAGGAGTTGAGCTGCAAATTTTAGCATTTAATCTTTCTATATACTGTTCTATTCTATATACTTTCTATATGCTGCATTATTATTGTATTAAGTGATGTGTTCCTATGTTCATTGCTGAAGCTACTATATAGTGATAGTCTATGTTTATGTTATAAGTAATGACTTTTTTAACCAGTATAAATTAATACTAACATAATATTCATATGTGATTCATACCCTATTTTTTATTACACTAGCCTTAAAACCACTTTGTTGAAATGGAGGCCAGATTACGATGTAGCTGCTGATGAGTACACAAAAGCAGGTAAAGATTTATTTTTCTTGGAAATACAATAAAGCTTTATGATTCCTCTCTGTATTTTTCCTATTGAATTTTAAAATGTATCTATTAATAGCTAAATCCTCACACCATTTTAATAAGCAACATATTGCCTTTACAACATTCATGTTTTGAGAGAGACAATATCATCCTTTAGTACTTTTTGTTGCCAACTAAGAAATATTTATTTCACAATTTAAGTGTGCTATTTATATATATTTTATATTAGGGTCGTTACAATTTTATATTAATGTATGTGTATTGAGATCGATCTCCATGGCCCACTGGTTAGCTGTCACTTACCAATTTCTGACCCGTTGATCTCCAAGGAAGTCACCTGTCACTCCATCTATCACTATCATCATCAGTACTATTATCATATAGCTAGATAAACTGCATCGTAGTTCTCTTGGTTATTCACCACCCTGATTGCACTTACATAAAATCCAAGTATTGTTTTCCATTCATAGGAAAAGAAGAAAATAGACCTTCTAATCAAAAACTAGGAGTATACATAATTTTACGCCTACCAGAGTCATATCAAAATGGTGGCATAAATGTCACCTGTGATAATTATTTTTCCAATTTTCAATAGCTGAAAAACTCCAATTAATTCAAATTTCATTGGTAAGAATTATTTAAATAAATCAAAGGTGCTACCTCTTTCTGCTAAAAAAAAATTTTGAGGTGCATGGTGCCAAAATAGTTCTAAACGAAATGAAACATACTAAAGTTTATACATACTAAACGAAAGTTTATCAAACAAACATACATCAAAATGTGTTACTACATAACACAATGCACAGTGACTTACCTATATCATAAGGTAAAAAAAAAAAAAACACAAGAGACTACTATGTTATAATAAAAACAAAGTGGGTGCAAATGCCATGGACTTAGAGGGCTAAAAGTATCTATTGGATCTGGGAGAAGAAGATGTATTTTATAATATCCTGGATATAGCTGCTTTGAATTCTTGGATTCTGTGCAAAGAAGCAACAAACACAAAGAAACAAATTCTTCAAGGTTTGATATCTATTAATTGGCTAATTTAAATGAATAAAATATACTAGATAACATTTCCATTGTGAGTTAGGAGTTCAATTTCGTCTGCTTCCGGACTTGTCCCATGGCTTGATTTGTCTCCCTTCGGAGATACTAGTCCAGTTCCTTGCTATATCTTCTAACTTCAGGTAGAAACTGGTCCATCCGACTGTTAGTGCCCCGAGATATATTGACTTATATCACTTGCTCCACAGACTAAGGGGTGCCATAAATGCTAAGAGATAGTCTCTTCAGGACTGTTTAGCATTGTCTTACTTAAGATGACCAAAGGGAGTCA
Source organism: Acanthosoma haemorrhoidale (assembly GCA_930367205.1). Taxonomy (NCBI): domain Eukaryota; kingdom Metazoa; phylum Arthropoda; class Insecta; order Hemiptera; family Acanthosomatidae; genus Acanthosoma; species Acanthosoma haemorrhoidale. The sequence goes on along the minus strand of OV884011.1, from coordinate 151,044,612 downwards.
CCTAAGCTGAGATGCTCTCTTCATAGCTGTCTCGGGCGCACTCACTATTATGAGGCTAAAAAGAGGGGATTCTCTCCTAGCGCGCGTCAACACACAACACTCATTCCAAGCAGATACACACAGTGTATGAAACACAAATAAAAAATAATATTAAATTCTAAACATAAAGAAATGATGAGAGTCGTCAAGTACTTTAAACTTTTAAATTTTATTGTCGGATATTCATATAAAAGTTGGGTATAACAGTTTACAATTTGGTTGAATTTATATCTGGAAGAGATTTTAATAGTTATACCTATTTGGAAAATGTGACTGCTTCTGTATTTAACGGGTAATACCCAAAACCTTCATACCTTGGCTTGTACATTGCATATATCTTTAATTTCAATTACAAAAGCAAGTTTTTTTTATCAACCTTCACAAGTGAACCAAATTATAATGAGGTACGTATCCAAGTATTATGCAAAATTTGACATAACTAGTCCTGGAAAATGCATGTTTCTTATCCCTTGACAGTGTATTTTCATTCCGTATTCAATAAAAATTTCATGCTAATTATTTTTTTATTAAGTTCTATATCTCAGTATTTTTTTCTTTTCAGCAACATGCTTTCGTCTAGTAAAACACTATGAGCAGAGTAAAGATTGCCACCTAAAAGCTGCAGAATGCCATAGGCAACATAGATCTTTATTCCATGCAGCTAGGTTTGTGACTTAAAATTATTCCTAATATTGGTAGTGTTAAACTGTTTACAACAAAGGCATTTAAGCATTAAATCAAATAATTTTCCATTGAACATTATTTTTTTTGAATGATATTATTTTATAAAAAAAATTTATTTATTGTAACAACCTGTCACCTGTTCTAACTGATTCATATTTACAGTGTAATTAGTTCTTTTACTATTTAAAACTCTAAAATCAATTTTAATTTAATTTGAAGAATATTCCAACTCATTTTACTCGGTAATAAAAAATCAATATTTTTCTAAAATATTGAGTAGAGAGAGTATAAAACAAAAAAAACCTTTAAACCTTTTTGCCATTATTAATGATATATAATTATTATTTTTTAACTTTAATTGTACCAATGCTAATTAAAAATAACAACTAACTAGTAACAACACCAACTGTAAAATCGTTCACAAAATTTAAAGTCAAACTGTTTTTTACTCTGAGATTAAGAGTTGATAATTTGTGTGTTAGTTCATTTAATAGTGCTAAAATAAAACCCCTTGGTAAATTACAATATGTTAGTAATTAATTACTTGATAATTAAAAACAAATATTTTTCTATCATAGTGAGTAGTGCATCATATTAATGATCTCATTGCCCTGATTATAAACATGTGTTGTTTTTTCTCAACTGTAATTACACAAAGAATAATTTGTTATGATCATAAAAAAATCATTAAAATCATGTTCCCATTTTAACTTAACCGGTTTTTTTTGTGGCGGTACAATATTTCGTATTTGATTTGGTGCCCCGATGATGACATACCAATAAATAACTAAATTTAGAGATCATGGGACTGGTGTTGTTATCTGCCAGCCTATTGATACATTATTTATCTGTTATGTATTCCAATATACTAATTTTTCAAGTATGGCCAGTTGACTAGGTTCTATTTGTATGTTATGTAGTATTATTGGTGATATTAATAATTTTGTGTATTTCCATGGAGGAGAAGTCTGTTTTGTTTGTGTGGTAAATTAACTTCATAATATGTTGAATTACTTTTATTAAGTACTTTACCACTGTACATCAAGCAATTGACTTCTGTCATCCAGACTCCTTTGTAAAGGGCAATGGGTCTAAATAAAGTCATAAAAAAAAAAAGTTATTAGTAAGATCCTGGGTACACTCAATGTGTTTCCACTGCACACTTTTTCGGTAGCATATGTTTGCTGGTTATGTACTGAGTTAAATTAATGAACAGCACTGTCTACCCTCAAATTTGTATGTTGATACTGTCCTCATAAGCACTTTTGGCAGTTGCTATTCACAAATAAGACAAAAAATATCAGAAACACACAAGACTGAAGGGGTGAACATAAATATGCATTTCATACCATCAATTTTAAAACATTTTTATTAAATTAGCATTATTAAATCCAAGCCAGTAAGAAAATTGAAAACAAATGCCAACCTAGACAAATTGTGTAAATAAGTGCAACAAAAAATCTTTTAAAGCAAACACCAATGAATAAATATATAATAAATTAATACATTTTTGATATGGTTGCTGGTAATGGTTTTATTTTCTTTGGTTAACTCCTCCACATAAAATAGTCTTGCAAGACAATGTTTTCTGTCCTCTACTATGGCATTGGGATGATGTCATATGGCTACATTGTGAAAAAGAATGATGTCATATTTACTGGCCCTTGTTCATGTTGAGCTTCCTTTGACAAAAGCCCAAGCTAGCAGGGTTGGTTCTCCGCAATAATTTTTTTAAAATAAAACTTAGACATGTCACTAATATAACCTTATTTTAAATTGGTGTATCAATTGCTATATATTTTCAGTAGGCCTTATTATTATTCATTTGTATTTAAAGTTATTTACACCAATTTAAGGGAGGAAATACAGGTTATCTATACGGAGCCAACCTTTTCTAGCAAGAGTGGGAATGCTATAATCAGATCCACCAGGGAAGAATTTAGGAAACTGTATGCTACACTCAGCCTGCTTAACCATCCTGACCTTCTCTTTTTGGTAGATAGATATAATGTCAGAAAGCTAATTTAATATGGAAGAAACAACCAAAAAAATGCATTGTATTTCAGGCATTAAAGTGTTAAAGTATGTTCTCTGATATAAATAGGAGTTTGGAGCAAGCAATTCTGATCTGTAAGGAAATGGGGGACCTGCAGAGAGTCCCGGAGTTGGCTGACAAGGCTTGTTCCTGGTATCAGCAACAAGGTTCTTCAGATGCCGCGGCTTCTGCTTTGGACAAAGCTGCCAAGATCATAGAGCAGCAGAATCCAACTGAAGCGCTACAGTTGTTCCGACGAGCCGCTGATGTTGTGTCTGTAAGTGTTGTTTTTTTACACAAAAAATAATAATGCTAAGTGCCTACTGCGTTACCTCTACAATTTTTGCTGCAGTAAAGGAAGGTTATCTAATATAATAATATAAATTAAAATATATAAAAGATAAAATTCGGTGAGCTTGGGAAAACCAAACGTATTGTAATTGATAAACCTCTTACCTTGGTTTTCACCACAGCATACTTGAGTAATAGTAAGGAAAAAAGTTATAAGGATAATTGGGATTCTAAGGGATATTATTTAACAATGTCCCTATCTCCCTGGTGAAGGCTTATTTTTTCTTCCATCACTTTATAAGACATCTACTAAACAATAAAGGAGAATATTTGTCCACTTGAGACCAGCTCAGGAAAGATACAGGCCAAGTCGGCCCATAGGCTGCCCTGATTTTGACCTGAGCAACAGAAAGATCTGTGTTGAATCATTACCCACACTCCATATGGTGTGGAGAAAAATCTAAAAAAAATATTAATATCTAAAATGAGCCAGTTTCCAAAGTCTATTTCCAGAAAATTTAAATATGCAGACAGAATAATTAAAATTAACAACTTCAAAAATCATCTTATCATAGTGTTGTGGAAACGTGTCACAAAAGAATAAACCATATTTTTTTTGGCTCAAAGCTCAACTTACCAAGAAATGTATAAAATTAACATTTTAGCATAAAATTGATGAACTACTATTATTGCCATTGGCTCCATCTACTTTAATCCTGACCCACCTCCTCCGGACTTCTTACCCATCTAGTAATTCCACCATTACAATTCTTGGCTTTATCCTAAACTAGATTGGCATGTATCAAAGCATTCTATTTCCGCCTTTAGACAGTTCATTCTACTGTTCCTGCTATCTTGTTCGACTGCAAGACCAGAAACTTCATTTCTCCTCTATTTAGCACTTACCCAATCTTGTTTTTCTTGGCCTTCTTTTTATTATTACTGTCATCCTTTTAAATAACAATTTTTACAATAATAGTTTCATAATTATATTAATAATTGTTAGTTATTATAGCCATTTAAAATTTTTTTTTTCTTTTGAAAATGATGCAGAGTCCCACAAACACCTCTTGATATTGTTACTTTGATCCATTCGTCTTTTTTTAGTTATTTAAAAATTACAAATAATTTCATAATCAATGAAATATAATCAAAAATAAAAATCTTTTAAATAATAAAAAATAACCGCAAGGCTGCTCTGCTGTTCCATGGATCAACTACGAAGAGCATATTTAACCACACCTCAAAATATGCTGATTAGTTTCAGGTTAAGATACAATTACAGGTAGTTTAGTTAAAATGAAAAAAATTGTAACCGGTTTAGCTAAATTTTAACTATAATGTCGTAAGTCCCAGCTCAGAAGCTACCTTAAGATTTAAAGTTATGATTTTTCCATATGGTTAACGACACACGATGGTATTGCAAAAATAATTTCAAAGAAACTCAATAAAAGAGTCAACAGTAGAAAATAAGGATTTAATACGTGTCAAGTCAGTTGCAATAGGCTGTTGCAGAAATATTAATCGGTGATGTGTATATTTGATTTTCAGATTGAAGACAATTCAAGACAAGGGGCTGAGTATTTGAGCAAAACAGCAAGAATATTGGTGAAGTTGAAAAGGTAACTATAATGTAATACTGAATGATTTTTTTAAACACATTTGTATGTACCTAGTGCTGCCATAAGTTCTGTTATAACCTTTGGATTAAGATAAAATTATATACTCATGCAGGTAAGTAAATTTCTCACTGTTTTTTGTTTGTACTCGATATGAAGCTTATGATCCCTTTTAGTTTGTCTCTGAGTTTCATTTAGATACAATGGAGAGAAGCCTAGAAGAAAATCAACTTACCATTATTGCTTTTCACAGGTGGGTAAGTCTAACTCAGGCATTTTCAACCTCTTAAACCATTAGGAATTAATTGAATGTTTGTGTGGTGCACAATTAATCGCTTCATGTTAAGGACATAGGTTGACCACATACGGTAAGAACAAAACATCTCATTAAAGCAGTAGAAAATCTAATTCAATGAAATCCACTTAGAAAATAAAAAAACATAATGTCAAGAGAGATGGGTATTTCAATGTACCAAGGTCAATGTCCCGAATCATCAACAATCACCTTCAAATGAGTGGCTATTGGAGAATGATAGGACAAAGGCTCACTTAAGAAGATTAGAGAGAAAAGGCATTACTAAGTAAGTACGCCTATGGTCGTTATTGTAAGATTTTGTTTTCGAATGAGAAAATTGTTAACATTGAAGAAAAATTTAATCCTCAGAATCACAAAGTGTATCACACAACTCCCGGGAAGCCCAAGAGAAGATTGGGAGGGTGGAATGAGAACACTATCCGAGCTCAATGATGGTTTGGTGGGGGGTACACTTTGATGGTACCACACAAATTTCATTTTTGCGAACATGGCCTCAAAACTCGAGCAAGGAACTACCAAGAAGATATTCTGGAGTGTGTACTGAAGCCTATGAACAGCACTCTATTTGCTGGAAAACGCTGGGTTTTCCATCAAGAATTAGCATACAAGGCTCAATCAACTCAGTGGTGGTTGGAGGAGAACATCCTTAAGTTCATTAAGGCTTCAGACTGGCCCTCGGGCAGTCTAGATTTAAACCTTCTGGATATCTGTCTTTGGTCACAGCTGGGGTTCATGGCTTGCCACAGGGGACGCAGTAGTTTGGAGAGCCTGAAAAATGCCCTGGTGAAAGCAGTCGACAATTTTCCACAAGAAGTACTGCATACTGAAATAGACGGCTGGTCCCACAGACTACAGATCAGAGGTGACAGTTTTGAATAATTTAATTTTCATTCAATCATTTATATGTTAGACATGTTATATAAATAAATTTTACTGTCCGAATTCAATCTGTGTTTGATTTTTCCTACTATTTTCTTGTAGCAGAACTTATGGCAGGACTAGGTATAGTAATTGTAATAAACTTTTTGATCTTTATTAGCGGTCATTAAGTAGAGTTCTGTTTTGTGATGTGAAGGTACGATGAGGCTGCAGATGCTGTTAGACGAGAGATAGGTCTCCATCAGCAGTCTGAGAACTTGCCGGCCATTGGAAGGCTTGCTGTAGTCCTGGTCCTAGTGCAACTGGCCAGGGGAGACACAGTTGCTGCAGAGAAAGCTTTCAAGGAATGGGGAAACTGCTGTGATGCTCCAGAGGTCAGTTGTTTCCTCTTCTTTTGTCAACCATTCGTCAGATTCTTTTTTTACACCTTAAAACAGTGTTGAGTAAAAATACTTATGATTAGCAGTTATTCATTAGATATTGGGTAATCATAGCCTATAGAAGTTTTTTGGCCTCTAAAACAAACCCATATTTAGAATTGGGACCTAATATAAAAGTTAAGTTAAAGGGACCTATCTGATCCTGTAGTCTAGTGGTAAGTAGCATGCTGACTTCCGCAGAGGCAAGGGTTTTATCCGCAGATGTTCAAAGATTTTTTTCACTGTGATATGCGTCTGGCCCGGGTTAACTCATCCTCATTAGGGTAAATGAGCAGCTACTTGAATAAATAAATAGCGAATCGGTTAATAAAATCAAATTTAAGATTGAAATGTGACACCTAGATAACACCACTAGTATATTAAGTATTATATATACTAAATATTAAGTTCTAAACCCAGGCATTTCAAATATGCTTTTAATAAGGAGGAGAGCACATTTTATATATTGCAACCACCAGATGAGGATGAATGAAATAAAAGAAGTCATCGAGAAGCTTGAGAATAATGACTCGCTCAGTGATTGGTCTTTTCTCTAAAATTTAAGAGTCCCAGCCAACTCTATTTGCTATTTGAGTTCTGATTTTTTTCCCATGGTAAAGGACACATTAAAGATGCTAATGTATAAATAATTTCAATGACATTGCTGATCCATTGATCAAGTAATTAAGTGTCTTCCAATAGGGACTTCCGAACTTTGACAGTTGATAGCGGCCATATTGTTGAAGCTGCATCTGTCGAATTGGCTGTCATTTATTCAGTGTGTTAAGCCAAATCACCAAGGGCAGATATAGCGTTCAACAATACGTGCAAATGATAAAATTGTTTTATCAATATGGGTGTTCTATTCGGGCAACGTTCGCGCACTTTGCCCATTTTACGGTTGCCATAACCGTCCTACCAAGAGGACTATTCGCAGTGTGGTGGATAAATTTGAGTCCACTGGTTCATAACAATCAACCAACACCGGTATGTCAATGAAACGCAAGATCTGCCGAAAACATCACCACTGTCCGTGAGAGTGTGCAGGAGAATCCGAGGCAGTCGATTTCGCGTTGCTCACAAGAACTCGGTGTTACACAGACCACAACTTGGCGAATTTAGGGTTGTGACTTGGACCTGTACCCGTACAAAATTCAACTGACCCAGGAGCTGAAGGTAAACAACCTTGTTGTTGTGACAACGACGTGTGTTCGCTGAATGGGCCCTGGAGCAGTTGGAAACTGGCCCTAATTTTCATCAAAAAATCATTTTCAGCGGTGAGGCCAATTTCTGGATGAATGGATATAGCCACACAGCTCATGTCACATTGGACATTCTGCATGAGCGATTTGAGGGCATGGTCATCTCACTTGGAGGTGATGTGAACTGGCCACTGAGATCGTGCGATTTGACCCTGTTAGACTTTTTCTTGTGGGGTTTTCTTAAGTTGCAGGTCTATGCGAATAAGCCACCAATCATAGTGGTCCTCAAAGCCAGCAACCCATGCCATCGGTCAAATTCAGCCTTTTTTATGCGCCAAAGTCATGGAAAATTGGAAATTTCAAATGCGCGCCACCCAGTGAAGCCGCAACGGGCATCTGCACGATGTTCTATTCCATACTTAATGGCATCGATAGGCCTTTCAAACGAATAAAAAATTTCAATGATATCTCACACACACTTTGTTTTATTTAAATTTAAAGATAGGTAGCGCTTAATGAAAGACCCTATACTATCTAGGAGATAATCTCATTTTGATATAAAAAAATATTACATTTGTAAATTTGTTGATAAATCATGTTATGAAAATTCATTTTGCATAAAAAGAGGTAATGTACAGTTAAGGTAAGAGTAATGGCAGAGTACTATGTATGCCAGATGTATTATAAGTATGTATTGCTTTGATTTAGGTGCAAACACTTGAGATGCTGCTGCAAGCTTATGATGAAGAGGACCCTGAAGGTGCCAAGAGAGCCTTGAACAGCTCCTTCATCAAACATATGGATGTCGAATATGCACGGCTCGCTCGTGACCTTGCACTGCCAAAACCTACTGTCATTGGACCACCACCCGCATCTGTACGCCCTAATGCTGCTCCTTCCTACGTCTCCCCAAGGGCCTCTTCACAGGTAAAAAGCTCATAAAATAAATGTTAATGTTCTTAAGGATTACCACCTGTCAATTCATTTGTTTCTTCTGGCGGTAGAAAGACCACTTCTCAATTTACTTCTGTTACAACTCAACAATAAAAGTAATTTGTTTATCAACCAGCCCACATGGTCTTTATTAGTTTATAAGCTAATACTTTGTTTCACACAATCATCTGTAAGCTCTGGTATGAAACCAACTTATTCTTTATTCGGTGGAACAACAACGTAACCATAATTTCACATGAGACACAGAAAAGTCTTCTCAGGGAAGATTAGTGCTCCTGCCTTTTTAACAATGCAATAACTACCGCCTGGTGTACTAGAAGGTAACTATCATTAAAGCTATGTTCCTTTCGATAAATCAAGTTTTTCTGACAATGTTAAATTGTTTACCCTAACTTCACTGAATTGGGCAGTTTTTTCATATTTCTACTGGATGAGATATAAGATTTACAATAGACATTTACATGTATAATCAAATTTTTTTTTTATATTTATTTGTTAATATTTTTATATTTTGTATTTTACAGGAGCCGTCACCAAGTGATAAAGGTGCTTCTCATCAGCAAGATGGTGACGATGAATTCAGTCTATGTTAAATGTGTTTACCTCTACCTTCTTGTTGCACTCATAATCTAAGTTTAATTTTACATTCCAATTCTGTTAAA